>OX439351.1:9000000-9459547 GCA_949319445.1 Mythimna lalbum | reverse complement strand
ACACGTCTTTTAGTTCAGGGTCAAAATATTCAATTATATAATATACTAGCAGAGTAGCAGTCTCGGCAAATACTATTCTACCCGAAGGCCAATTGGGTCCAGAAAAAAAATGGGGACCCAATTGCAGCTTCACCTAACGTTTCCAATTGTATTTTCATCAAACTATAAACTTTATTTTTAGGTTTTTTTTTATTGTTGATGGATTTGCGCTTGACCGCTATCTCACCTGATGGAAAGCGACGATGCGGTCGACGATGGGACGCGCTTACCAAGAAGAAATCTATTCACTCTCGACTTAAAGATTCCCGGGTTGTAGCTATCAGGAAACACAGATTCCGGCAAGGAATTCCATTCCATTTCCGTGTGGGAAAATCATCCGATGACATCCCCCGCTCTTGGGTGGAACAGGAGATAGTGTCAGACTTTTACTGACTAAAAACCTAGATTTTCATAAAAGACTTGTTTGTAATTGTGTCGCATCACTTAAGGTTTGAATTTAAAAGCAAGACTACGAATGTCTTGAACTTAGTCTACATTACTAGAAGGCTTGACTGGCTGAGCATCGGTTTTCCATTAAAAGAAATGAGGAAGAGAAATAAATCGCAGACCTGGTTTACTAAAAGTTAAAACAAAGTGATTTTTTGAAAGGAATGAATATTTTTTTTCGGAGAACAGTTGTCGATGGATATGAAAGGTTCTGGAGCGGTGACCACGTACCAGTAGACAGCGTTGGAAGCCCTTCCACAAGGTAGACCGATGACTTGCCCCCCTAGCCAAGTTACAACCGTTTCGCTTGCGTCGAACGCCTCGAGTTGACCAAGCCTCCGATTCATTTGTTCCGACCACGTGACTGAGCGTTGAGATGACGTCATTCCCGTACATTTGAAGCTTTCTACTAGTGTTAACGATTGCTGATTATAAACTTGGCTAGGGGTACTTGTGAGGGTCACGGGAATCTGATGGATGTGAAACGCACAGAACCGGTCATTATAGCTGCACTTGAGGGAGGTCTATGTTCAACAGTGAAAGTTATTCGGCTGAAATGACGATGTTGCAGTTTCATACCCTTTATCAGTTTCAGCAAGAAGTTAATTTTATTTTATTTAAAAGTTTCCTAGAATACATGTTATAGTTATTTTAGGATAACTTGCTTGAACTGTAAAATGGTTCAATAATAGCAAATTGTTTTGGTTTGTTTTAGGCCCTTGTGTTATTTCAGTTGTAACTTTTATTTTTACAACTTACACTAGCTTATGCTAACTTTTAGCTTCTTTTTCTTTTACAATCTTTTATTTAGTTTTACCTGACCAGATGTTTGTCTGTAATCAAATCTTGCAAATTAAATTTGACCCACTTCCCAGTTACCGATTGAGCTGAAATTTTGCATGCACTGCACGTGAAAATTTCTCTGTTGACAATGCTAAATTATTATGACATGGAGCTGATTTTGTGCGATGGGTTTTATTTTTATTTTTTGGGCCATGACGTGTTAAAATGTCAAGCCTACGAGCGAGAAAGAGGGATGGAGCTAATACACCCTATATAGCCCTATAGCCCCTCAAGCGCCATGGGTTCATTGACCTGGAAAATTGCACTGTTTACGTAAATCACCAGAAGCAGTGCCATAAAACAGTGATTTTCTGAAGCCTACTCCTCGGTAACGGCTGGATCAATAGGCTTAAAAACAATATATTTATCACAGAATCATATTTAACATTTCAACATACGAGTTTTCGTATAACTAATAACACATTAGCCAAAAAAAAAAAACATGATATTTATTTAGCTGGTTTTCCCCAAACGCTTTGATTTTTAGAAATATATTTTACACAAAATAATAGTTGGTTAAGTGTTCTTCAGAATGCACATAGAATATAAGGACGCAGGCGGCAGTACGAGTATGTGTGACGATGTCGTCCACTTTTGTGGAGGACATCGTCGAGTATGTGCGCCAAAAGTTGAAGTACACACTGAGGGTGCAATTACTGGAGTCGCACCGGAATGTCAATTTTAAGGCATTTGTGGTGCGAGTACCGAACTGTTTTCTGCACCTTGCTATGGAAAAAGACTTTTGGCCCAGGGCGTGGTGTTCCTTTGTTCCGCGGACAAATACCTTAGAACAGCACAAAGGCAAAATAGTGCGAAGTGAAGTGTTACTAACGTAGTTTTAAATCATGTTTACTAATAAAATACATATATAGTCTATAAGGTATTTATGATATAGGTACATGTTGCCTGAAATAAATTGATTATTATTATTATTTAACTCCGGCCAGATGTTCGTGATCCAATCAGATATGAAGATATCCGCAGGAGAACCAAAGTTGTCGACATAGCACGAAGAGTCGCCAAACTTAAGTGGCAATGGGCAGGTCACATTGCTCGCAGAACAGATGTACATTGCGGCCGCAAGGTTCTGGAGTGGCGACCGCGTACTGGAAGACGAAGCGTCGGAAGGCCTCCTACAAGGTGGACCGATGACCTGGTGAAGGTTGCGGGAATCCGATGGATGCGGGACGCGCAGGATCGATCGTTGTGACACTTGGGGGAGGCCTATGTCCAGCAGTGGACGTCTGTCGGCTGAAATGAATGAATGAATGAGATGTTCAAGGGACTATACGCCTTAACAGTTCAGTGTAGGGTCTTAGGAACATCCACTATCACATGTCATCTTATCTCCACGTGCATTACCGTTGCGAATCTCGTGATGCAACGTTGTGAATGGCTCGTAAGTCACGCATTTTAATTGTGCACAATTACCATTGTTTTTCTGCATGCACGATAATGAGCTCTATTGTTGAGATTTACGAGTAGGTACATAAAATTGTTATTTATTTTTTCTTTTAATGGTTGGTTACTTTATCTAGAATCATTAAATAATAATATCTGAAGTTAAGTTTCCTGCTGGGCCCCTACGATTTGCTGACATCTCTTTGAGGGATGAGTTTCCACTCACCCCTACTAGGCGCTTAGTGTTCCCACTACGCACTATCAACGACTTTGGCTCGGACTGGACGGTTACCAGACGGTCAAACTAGGTACCCATTGCTCGCTGTAAGTAAGCCTGCGCCTAGGGTAGCCGGAAATCAGGACCAGGATCGCAGCGGCTGGGGCGTAAGGGCCGTCCACTCGCGCGTGCACGTGCGGCCGCGTCCTTTGCTAGCATTACTGTTTTGCAGAAAGAGCCGGCCACTCTTCTTCACTTCGGACTATGGCCTGTTCCTTGTTACCTTGGTACAGGGCATAGTCCAGCCTTGACAGGGGCTTGGCTCAGCGCGAGAGATTGTAGGCGCCATTCGCCCCCACGAGGATACGGTGCTGGTCTGCCCAAGCGGGGCACGCCTCTACCGTATGCTCCACCGAGTCCTTAGGGCGGTCCACACAGTGGTGACACCTGGGCGTTTTTTCCGCACGAATCCCGTGCAGGAACCTCCCGAACTGACCATGTCTGGTGAGAACTTGCGCCTTGCGGAACCCGGAACCCCTTTCCAGCTACGCTTCAAAGAAGAAGACTAATCGACATAAATTAAGGCGTGCCCATTTTCCAACTAGCTTGAGGTCAGCTTCCTATTTAGTTTTAAAAGTGTCATTTCTATATATAAATATTTTTTAAGTAAAAGCATATAAAATTACTTTTTTTGGGGCGCGTTCAGCTTGCACACATTGGCGCACCATAAAGAGCCTTGGACTAGATAACGCTTGGAGGAGCCTGGACTCTGGACCGTCTAAATTGGATAGGAACAACTTGATGGTAGCCTCGGCCCACTCCAGCCTGGAAGCTAGACGTCAAAAATACTCGTCAAAGTTATTTGAGAACCCTGTAGGACGTTTCGGAGGCCATAAAAGTACATGGCCATTATGTAGGGTCACCTCGAGTTTCTTGTCTTGGCTCTAGAACGCAAAGAGCCATTGAATGAACTAAGGGTTTTAATCAAAACAGTTTGACATTTCCTCACGCTCCACCTAGAGCAGGAAAGGATTCTGGATGATTTTCCCCAAAAAAATAAGGCGACCACTATTACTAGCCGGCGCCCTTTTTTTCAGGAGAACCTTACAGGTTTAATATTAATTTTGTGATACCGTATTCAATTTCGTTATTATGTAATTACTTTGAACCAAGTTGAGTAGTCCAATATTCATCTTATTTAACTTTTAGACTGAGTTAATACTGCTTTTAATAAAAAGTTGTTTGAGGACATTTATAACAGTTTAACGCTGCCCGCCCACGTCAGACTTTTTGTAGGACAGATAATCGGGCAGATTTTGTATATTTGTAACATTGTTCTGTATTTCTGACCGACTTTTTGTAGGGTTGCAGTATTACTATCCGTGTGTTTTATTTTTCTCCTACAAAAAATCGATCGCCGATTGTCGGAGGTGGGCGAGCAGCCTTAATTGTAAGCTGCCCGATTTTATATGATATCTGATTCTGTTCTAATTTGGGTTTTGTTTTTACTTGTAGGAGGCAATCTCTGAAAGTAAATTCAAAATCATTTATTTCAAAAAGACCAAATGCAGGCACTTTTGAATAGTCACTCTACTGGTCCAATTGCTAAAATTTTTCACCAAATAAAAGCTTATTAATTCCTGAATGGCATAGGCTATATTTTATGTAGGCACTAGAACGAAGCGGCGGACAAAAGCTAAATAATTCTCACATAATGCGTTTTATTGAATGAGGTTAGAAAATATAAACTTTCTGATTTTTACTATAACGAGTGTCCCCAATTGTTTCCCACCCTTTAACTTCACTACAGACAATAAACTAATACGAACGCACATTACGCAACTAACACACCACGCACACTTAGATCGCAAGTTTGCTATTGGTAGTTGAACTATGAGCAGTGTCCTACTTTGTGGCACGCTTGCCCCGCCCACAAGGCCATTCTAACCTCTTTCATCTGTCCTGTGATTTGACAAATTACATACATGTTGGTCTAAAAGAGCGTCCGTGCAGTTTCTTGCATGATATTTTTCATAAAGATCCATGGTTAGGAATGTGCTTGACCTTTATAATTCAAAAGCGCCCGTAAATGGTGTAATCGAAATATTTTCGAGTTTGATAAATTGATTATTTTATTATTGTTAACACGCTTATCTATCAACGTTTCCAATTAAAACAACTCTGAATAAGAGAAAATTAATTTACTGAAGCGAATTTAATATCCAAGTTAGGGGTACAATTTTTTTACGCAACAACAAAGTTTAAAAATATTTTTGTAAGAAATTTAAATTAATTTTTGTTTACACAATCAAAACTGTCTAGAAAATCTTTGTATTTAAAATAATTATTATCATCATTATGTGACATGCTTATTTGTTATAGATATTAATTTCAGTATATAAAGTTTTAAATTAAAATCTTGAAACAAAAAACTAATTGATTTATAAAGTTTAATTTTGAAAGTACCCTATGGATTTTGATTCCCTTGAAAGTGTTTAAAACGTTTTTTGCGACATAAACGACCGTATTTTTTTCCTCGAATTAGCGACCTCGCTACGCTCTGCCGCCAACTCCTTCTCGGGACGAAATAAGTAACTTTCACCCCCAGTGTAACAATGTACTATTTTATAACACACGTTTACTTTGTTCTTCATTATTCATATGTAAACGTAAATAGCGAGAGTATATTAAATCAGACTGTTTAAATAGAACTTAGATTTGTATGCTTACCTTTACCTAGTCGAGAATGTCTCGAAAATTTGATTCATGTATTTATATGTCATTTAATATTAATTAAAGAACCCTGGCGTTTCAAATGTTTTAGTAATACTCTAATTTACACTTATTTATATTATAAACAGGTAATAGTACATTATGATATATTACACATTATGATATAAGTGTGTAATGTTAGTGATTACCGTCGAGGCGGTATAGGACCCGAGTCACTTTATAGCTTTAGAAATTTTTTTTTTTTTGGTTGTAGGAGGTAATCTCTGAAAGTATTGCTCCAATTCCTAACATTTTTTCATCAATAGAAAGCTGCTTTTTTCCTTAGTGACATTGGCTATATTTAAAGTGCTCGGGCGAAGCCGCGGGAAAAAGCTAGTTTATTAAAAAGAGGTATTGTTTTATTTTTAGTTTGTTGGAGGTAATCTCTGAAAGTGCTAGTCCGATTGTTAAAACAGTGTGATCATTAGAAAAGACCCTGTATAATCTATAGCCTTCCTTGATAGATGTGCTATTCAACTCTAAAAAAAATCTCGATTCGATTATTACTGAGCTTAGCGCTATCAAAATAACCAACGAAAAGAAAAATCAACCTCACCATACAAAATTATAAACTTGATTGGACAGTTTGTATGGAGAGGCCGATTTTTTTTACGTTTCCTGAAAAAAAAAAATTGTAGAAGGTTGTTCAGTTTTGTCTACTGAGCAAGCCCTTTTGAAGTTTGCGGAGGGCTGTCTTTTACACCTTGTATATGTATAATACATTAATGGTTCTGACAGACGTTGTTACTTGACCTACTAGACGTTGAACCTATTCCTAGGCCTACCAACTTAGCCTTGAATTTTTTGTGTATTATACACAGAACAATCCATGAAAATCAATCAAGCCGTTTCGAAGAAGTTCGATTTTAGATTCGTTTATATATTAGACATACAAATTTATTGATATTGCATTCACACGCACATAATAATATGTAGGTACATACACCTAGAATAGAATACAATAGCTGAATACAAAATAATGTACATTATAACAGTCACATTATGTTACTATAAATAAATTGACATGAGCGATTATGTCACAATTCTCAGCGAGTTAATTCGTGTATATGACGTCACTTGATGATGGTCAAAGGATGAAGCGACGTCATCTATCGAGATAGATTTATTATGCTGTGTGTGTAGTAATTTCAGACAAGATGAACCGCAGACAGATAATGAACTGCTCATCTAAATATGTTGAAAATTAAATGTTTGTCGACCACCAGAAGCGGTCGCGAATGGTAGAATAGAATAGAATAAACTTTATTGTAAACTAATACATTAGTAGTGACAATAGAAGTAGTGTGTGTAGTATCCCTCCTCCTTGCGTCATATTTCTCAATGCAGAGGGTCGTGACCTCCCTGCTTCATTAATTTAATTTTTATGATGTTTCTCCATTTATCTTGTCTCTGGCGGTGTGAAGGGTCATTGTATACCGTGGAGTCAAAAACGGTGTGGATCTGGTAGGATCAACGTATTGGGCTGCGCCCCGGAAGACTTTTTTTCATTTACTTTACCGGTCATGATTAGTTTTTCGAGGTTTCCATCGTTTTTCCTTGCAATCGACATGAAAAGAAAAAGAAGAGATTCCAAGTTATATTCAAGGGCTTTTCTCAAATGTCAAAATAGGCCTTTGACTTTTTAACGAGTTTAGCAGTGAATGTGTGACTGTACCTACGTAATTAATTTTGTATCTGGATGTGGATATAGGAATAATATTATACCAATTTCTGAAACGCTTACGGATACAAAAATTTTACGGATTATCCGAATCGGGTTGATCTACAAAGCTCTATAGTGTATGTATGTCATAAAAAAACTGTTATATTACTCCACCATCTCCCCTGATGGTAAGCGATGATGTGATAAATAAAAATTATAAAAGTAATATACTTTTAGCAAGATTTGACTTTTATGTCTAGTCTTATCATTTGTGTGGCCAGTCAATACAAACAAAATCGGTTGTAAACTGACATTTAGACTTCACCTTTATCGGGAAGTAATTATAAACTTTTATTTGGGTTTTGGTTACGGATATATATAATAATAAAAAAGTAATTTTAACTTTACATTTTTTTTTTTCGGATATCGGATAATTATGGTTAAGGAGCTCTATAACCTCCCCGTTATCATGATAAGTAGCAAATAGCACAGCATAATCAGCCTTATAATGTTCCCACTGCTGGGACTCAGGCCCTTTGGCCTGAAGTGAAGTGAATTACGGCCCATTCCTTCACCTAGAGAGGGGTCTTTAGGTTCACTTAAAGAATGGTAGTCACCCAAACGAAATAAGAATGATGGAATGGTGGTCTGGCTAATTCACCACACGGGCTCTGTGGGGTTTGGTGGATTGTCTTTGAATTTTTGGTTCTGGGCAATCTTTGTTCCGGTTTCGTCACGATGTTTTTTATAAATTACACAAAGAAATGCGCTTGGCTGAGTTTGAACTCGTAAGTCGGAGCATTTACCACTAGGCCATCACTGCTCCTCGTGATATGTATATTTTCCTTATAATTAACAAAAAAAATTTAATGGGATTGGGATGTGTATGGGAATAGGAATTCCCGTACATAACGGACTTAAAGTTTCATAGGAATTGCGTGACAATAATCAATCTGTAGTCTGGAGAGGCTGGTAATCTGTCATACAGGTCTCCTAGTACAGAAACCAGTCTTTCACATAGATCACAACAATTATAGCTAATGTTTTTGTTTGTTTGTTTTTTATACTGTTGTAAAATTCTATGTGAGAGAAGAACATTAAACTTTATTATTATTATTATTATTATTAATCGAACAGAATTTATTAATGAGACTTATGACTTTTTGTGGTCAACTTGGACGTTCTTTCTCAGAGAAATTGAATACTAAATAGTGAAGAGCAGTTATTAGTATAGTTTATAGCGACCTCGGTTTTCGCAATGTATCTGTATCTATTTATGTAAAACCAAAATTCCGATGTGTGTTTTATTATAAAATTCGTGACGGCACTTTTACGAGCTCGCTGATTGAACAACCGTACGAGTACTAACCAAATGAAATAAAATATGGGTGAATCTTTGAAACCGAGAAGGTATCTCATTCGTCTGGCCTAGTTTTTTTAATTTAAAATTTGATATTTTATTTGCATATTAGTTTTCACATAATCTAGGTATATCTCCTAAATAGTTCTAGGTATAGTTGGACGTGGCTTCGAACTTCTGATCTTTAAATAATATCATAAGACTCATTTAAAAATTACTAAAACGCACAGACTTTGCTGTCAATTTTGTTTTTCTACTTTGTTTATATTGTATTATGTAAAAATACTAAAACAAACATTAGTTTACAAAAAAAAAAAATAAAAAAAATAGTTTTTTTTAAATTACCACAGCGGAAGATAGGTAGGTTTTTATATATGTATATATATATATATATATATATATATATATATATACATATATGTGTCTGTGAGCTGATCGAAATGAAAGGCAGACGGGTAGACAATAGCCTGGAAAATCACAGTATAATAATACTTTTAATACGGAGTATGTAACCTCGAAATAGTTTTCTATTTCACTTTCTCGTGTGCAAAGTCACTGAAAGAAGCTAGTTAATTATGAATCCTAAAATAAATGAACGGGCGACTGAAAAAATAATACGTTATGCGATGCATTGACCGTTCTAATAGCGTTATAGCTGGTTTACACAATGCACGCTACTGACTAGACAGTATGCAGTTACATACTCGTATTGCCTGGTTGTATGCCAGTAGCTTGATTCTTTTTAGCTGTTTTCACAATGATAGTAGCTGTCCAGTTTCTAGCGAGTGAAATGCATAGCGATGTTCACTCTCTGTCCGGCTGGCACATGAGCTACTGCTCAACGCGTCCAACGATATGAGTGACGATTGAGCGGCTGGCATGTACGAGATGCCATCGGGCAAGCAGGATAGTGAAAATAAAAAATGTTGAAGTAAGTCGGATGCGAGCTTCTTTCCAATCCGCGCGTGCGAGTTCTCGTATGTGACGTCCAAACAGTGTGAGTTACTGCAGTGCAGTTACTCGGAAGGCTAACTCGTACGCTAGCTCGCACTATGTAAACCAGCCTTTAGTTTCTACTAACAATACCTTGTTAAATAATGCCAGTCACACTGTCTGTGATAAGTCTTATCAAGTAAGTATTTGGGTAATTTAATTGCCAAAGCCGAAATGTTTGATAACAGTTGTTAATTTTATCAGCACTATATGTGTTTATTTTAGGAATTAGTTCAGACATAACACATGAAAATAAAACATGGCTGACTCTAATATGAAGTGGAAACAAAAGCAATGAATGGTACGGCTCTCATTTACGAGTTAATTAAAGCGTGAATATTCAAGGAATATGTACGAAGCTATTTTAAATCAGACGAATGCACACGACAATCTGCGAGTTCGCACATATATTTATACTCGTCTTAGTCATAACAAACCACTGAAACCAATAGACAATTATCTACAAAAATAAATTAAAAGATTAGTATGTTTTGCCTTTTAATTCATTGTCATCATTTCAGCCGAAAGACATCCACTGTTGGACATAGGCTTCCCCCAAGTGTCGCTATAACGATCGGTGCTGTGCGTCTCACATCCACCGGATTTCTGCGGCTCTCACTAGGTCATCGGTCCACCTTGTATGACACAAGTTGAACCTATGACCCTCCAACACTGCGTCTTTCGGTAGGTACATGGTCTCCACTTCGGAACCTTTTGGTCCTTTCGGTGACATTTGACAACGATCTGTGATACTTTAGTTTTCTTGCTATAATAATATCCATTAATTTGGTATTCAATAGTTTTCACTACTACAACATTCTCAATCTTCTCGTAACTTATATTCCCACCCAGTGTGGCTATATGGAAACGCCGTGGTAGGATACAATCATGTTAAAAACGCATCGTAATTATATCTTTTCAAACGTCATTGAAAGGACAAAAGGTTTCGAAGTAGGTACCTACCGAAAGACATCGGTGTCAGTTCCTTTAGTAAAAGGAACACTGGTGGTGTGATGAGCACAATTATTTGTTCTGTATCTGGATGTAATTTATCTATAATATGTGTGTGTGTGTGTGTGTGTGTGAATTTGTTGATATCAAAAACAAACGATCTAGAATTGATATTAGAACTAGAATCGATATCCAGTGATGTACCTTTCGAATACCGTAATTAGAGACTCAATAGAAAGACAATGGGGGAGAGAACGCCGGCGTTCGCTTTGGGTTTAATGAATTAATCGATTTAGGAGGTTTTTTTACAGAATTATACACACAATATGCTAAGTTTAATAACATCATCATCATTTCAGCCGACAAACGTCTACTGTTGGACACAGGCCTCCCCCAAGCGCCGCCACAACGATCGATCCTGTGCGTCCCGCATCCATCGGATTCCCGCAACCTTCACCAGGTCATCGGACCGATTCGGTTCACCTTGTAGGAGGCCTTCCAACGCTCGTCTTCCAGTACGTGGTCGCCACTCCAGAATCTTTCGGCCCCAACGGTCATCTTTTCTGCGAGCAATGTGCCCTGCCCATTGCCACTTAAGTTTGGCGATTCTTCGTGCTATGTCGGCAACCTTGGTTCTCCTGCCTACATATTTCTACGTTACAGTTAATCATATTTTGCTAAACCAGTTGTATATAAGTTATAGTAAGTTATGTTATCAGCGGTACTTTATGATGGCGCGTGACGTTGTACAATTTTGTGGAATTTCGATATTGATTGCTGAATTGTGAGGAAATAAAATGTTTGGCCACATTAGTGATGTTCTGTTAATGCGATAATAACAATTTATCGATAAAATTAGCTAATTTATAACAATTAACGATACCTCAAACTTAGGTAGGTATGTAAGTAATAATTTATTTGTGCAAAACCCAAGTCTCATCTTTAAAAATAGGAGTGGTTATTTCACAAAAAAATACGACTGTACTTCAAGTTGGTTTAATGCTCTAAGACTTCAAACCAAGAATTAATCTTGTATCATGAAGAACGGACAAATGGGTTGATATAGAATTATTATTTATGCCTAAATGTGTGTCCTGATAGCTACAGCTCTTACAATCAGCTACAATACAACCAAAACTAAATATGTCTTCATTACTTTAGAAAGTATCAAATTGGCTTCGAGATCCACTCATTTTAATTCATTTCGGAACGAATGCCATCATATTTTATTCGTATCGGAAACTAAAGTTGGCAATTCCGTAATCATATTAGAAATCGCAACTGTTCCTTTCTTTTTTTTCTTATTCCACAACTTTCACACAACGCCGTCTAGTCCCAGGCTAAGCAGAGCTTATGTTATGAGTACTAGACAACTGATAAACATACTTATATATTTCTAAATACATGCATGTTATAGATAAATTACACGTGATAATTTGATTGAATTAATTTAGTCACCCTTTATTTAAATAAATTAATTAAGTCGTAACACTCGTAACTGCTTATGAGAAAATCTCATGACATGTTGTAAAAGTATTGGAGTCATGGCATATTTAACACGAATTACATAATTTTAATTTTAATTATATTATGGTGGGGCGTGTGTAGTTTTTAAAAAGACTTTAAATTAATAGGTTGTGCAAGAAGCTCTAAAAAAATATGTAAGTATATAAAATATTAAAAAAATAAAATTCTGTTATTTTTTCTAAAATATTATAAAATACTTTATTTCTTGAAAAAAATTGGCAACCCTACGTACACGGTACCTCCTCCTTTTTGAAGTCAATTAAAAAGTAATTTTTTTTAAAAAAAAAACACTGTAGCACGCCTAACACTAAAATGCACATGTCTGGATCTGTGGTGACGTCAATCGTAGCTATAACTGCATGAATCATGAGTTCATGACCATGTCTAACGATGTCGTAATGAGCGCCGCTCTAGTGTGAAGTGTTTCGCGAGTAAAATAGATTCTTGGGAAACAAACATAACAATAACGCTAAACCTACTTTTATGTAACAAACACCACATTTATAATAATCTTACACATAATCTTTTAACATAACACATCAAAGAACAACGGCGAGGAAATTGTTGATGAAATTATTAAGTATCTAGGTACTTATATAAGTACTTACTTTTATAAGTTACCATGATATATAGCAACGAAATAATTGACTTTGTTTTATCTAATCAAGATTATGGCCAGTTTATGGACTGCAAAAAAAACATCATAATTGGAAACTGAATTGACTAGATTTTTTACGATAGTAAATAATCATGGCTTATTTTTTTTTTGCTTTTTGGCTACATGGACTTTGGATAAACTAAACTTGTCAATAATATTAAATTTGGTCAAGTAACATAATATGTTTTGCTTTATGTATTGATAATAAATCCTTAGGAAATACATTTCCGCATTAGATAATGAACATAAAAATAACTATTTGTGCTTAGAATATAGTGGCTAACATGAAACAACATATAGGTATATGATGTTGTCACAACATTAAATATAATGTCGAGAATCACATCACCAGAAAAAGCATGGCGTTAGACATTTCAACATCCATCCAGCCTAATGACATAGAGAAAAAGAAAACATAACTTTTGACGTGACATCTTGTCGTTCGTTCAAAAATGCGTTTTTGCGATTCATAATATGAATTTTCAAAAACGCATATAATGAAAGTACGTAGGTATTATTAACATAATATATGTAATCTCACCAACTTTAAACTGCAATATCTTTGTTTTAAAATACAGATTCAATTAATAATAATGTCTAAGACAAAATGGTTTAGAACTTTAATCTGTATACTGTTTTTAATTTTTATGACAAGATACTAAAAAAATAAGCCAGCCAAATTTTGTTTGGGACTTTGCTATGATCCTTTATGATCTGTTAATATATTTCAACACTGATTTTTTGACGTCTAGGTTAATCCCACAACCTAAAATAACAGGCGTTTTAGTTACAAAACTGCTACGTTTTAAATTTAAAGGTAGTAATTTCGTAACTAAAATGCGGGTTCTTTCTAGTAATAGAGAAATAAATACACGATAAAAAGTCTAGGTACGCTCAGTTTTTTTTTTTATGATAGGCTAGACTAGCCTATCAAAAAACCGCTTGGGCGGAGCATCGCCGTGCCCTCGTGGGGGCGATCGGCGGCGGAGACCTCTCGCACCGGGCCTAAAGGAGGAGGCCAACCGCATCTAGCAACGGCGCTCTCGCCGCCGCCGCCGGGATTCCGATCCCTATTTCCAGCCACCGTAAACGCGGGCTTGCGGACGGCGAGTCATGAGTAGCCCGCTGTCCGAGCGTCCGGTAACTGTCCAGACTGAGTCCAAGACGTCGATGGCGGGCACTGTTGCCGCGCGCCTCAAGGAATAGCTAGCAATAGAAGGGGCCCAGCTGGTTCGAAGCCTACTGGAGCCAAGGTTATCCGAAAGAGAGTTCGAGTCCCGAAATGAAGGCTAGAAGGAACAGGGTGGGTTTTTTGTCGTTAAGAGTCTGACACTATCTCCCGCTTCGCCCAAGAGCGTGGTTGTCATTGGATGATTTTTGCCCACCATAAAAAATGGCTAGTTTGCTCAGTGCCTTTGAAAATTCAACAGTACCTGTTAGATTTGTGAGTTTCTGAACAATTACAAATTACTAATTTTACCCACTTAGCACAGGAAGTACTCGTAATAAGTGCCATATCTCATTTGAAACACACACTTGCACTTTTTAGTACTTTTTTTTACCTAAATTCATTTTAACATCAGCTTGTATGACACTTGTAGTACTACAAAGTGAATGTTTATGTGTTTCTACGTTTGTTCTTCAAGCCAAAGCCAACTGAACAGATTTCGATGAAACTTAGTACACGAGTAGATTATGTCTTGGAATAGCACATACAGTACTTTTTATCTCGGTAGTACTTCCTTTTGGGATATTTTTCTACTATAACGCGAGCGAAGCCGCTGTTAGCACCTAGTTAATAAATATAAGGAAAATTACGAAAAACCCAATAAAGAAGTCTTATTGTAAGACAATCTTGTCTTAATTTTCTGTGGTTATTAGTAATAAGTACGTACTTAACGAGAAAAAAACAGAAACTTAGTATGACATTATTTTCCTTATTTGATTCACATATATTTTCCTTATTTTTTATGGGGACTATATTTCTTGTCACCAAACTTTATATTTGTCATCAAGTTGTATTACCTAATAAATAGTTCTATCGCCACGAAATATTTTCGTTCTCAGATAAACAAAAAGTGTTCCCCGGTATGAATTATCAAATTAATGTTAGTATATGTGTAAAATAAGAGATGGATTACCAATAAAACTGTGTTGCATTAGATTAATTCATGAATCCCCAAGCGACCACCGGTGGCCGCGCATCTATTGTCTTACTATTGTGTCTCTAATTGACGGTATCTGAACGGTTAATATAAACTTCGTTCTTATAATAATAGTTTTATTACCTAATTAATAGCTTTGTGCTCAGAATGGTAGATCTGTCACCAAATAAATCGATTATCGATCCCTTACTGCAACTCCTTTTTATTTGTTATATTGTCACCAATACAGTAGTTATATTTTATTTCGTTCGGTTATTAAAATAATTGTATTCGTTACCAATTTAATACATGAATTTCTAATTTTAATGAAAATATGTTCAAAGAGGCGGAGACAAATTGGCGCGCTTTCCGGCCTCAACTGATTATTCAGTGATTATTATTTTTAATAATAAATATTGATTATTTTGACTTTAATTAAGTGTTTTATTTACTATTCTGCTAGAAATTTTATTGAAATATATTTATACTAGGTACCTGTTGGGTTATGGTTCTGGAAATTA
Organism: Mythimna lalbum; assembly: GCA_949319445.1. Taxonomy (NCBI): domain Eukaryota; kingdom Metazoa; phylum Arthropoda; class Insecta; order Lepidoptera; family Noctuidae; genus Mythimna; species Mythimna lalbum. The sequence goes on along the minus strand of OX439351.1, from coordinate 9,444,011 downwards.
AGATCCTTGGGGGAGGCGTATGTCCAGTTAAGTAGTAGACTCTTTTGGTTGAAGCGATGATGACGACAACCCTTAATTTTTTTTGGAACTTTATGAAATTTTCTAGTAACATAATATATAGCTTATTGGTGATCTCTTTCAATTAGTTTGCTTAAATGCTTATTAGGACAAGCCTATTATAATGTATACAAAAACAATTATTTGGTACTAGACCTTATATCTCCATGATTTTAGGTGATTTATTGTGGAATTGATTTTACATTGTTTGGTGACTACATTTTGGTGACAAATCTACTATTTTGCGGGCAAACCCTATTATTTAAGAAACACAAAACTAATTAAATTGGCGATAGCTTAAATGATACCCATTTTTTATTCCTGCCGCTTCCTTCATTGCTATTCATATGGCAACAAAGGAATGGGGTGGGTTTTTTAGCCAGTAAGAGTCTGATACTATCTACCGCTCCGCCTAAGGGCGGAGGATGTCATTTGGATGATTTTCACCCAACGAAAAAAAACCCATCAATGAAATGACGAGGCTTTGACAATCATACTGTACATTATGTTAGACTAGCATTTGCCCACGGCTTCGCCTGCGTACATAAAATATTATTATTGCCTATGTTACTCAGGAATAAAGCAGCTTTTTATTGGTAAAAAACTTTCGCAAAGTAAAAAAATAAACTATACTTCTTTATTATAATTAGTACTAGCTTTCCGCCCGCGGCTTCGCCCGCGTGGACTACAGTTTATATCGCGCGGGCAGAGATCCGTGCTCAGCAGTGGAATTATAGGTAGCCTATGTCTTATTCCAGTGTCTCTTCTACCTACCTACCAAATTTGATCTAAATCCGTTCAGTAGTTTTTGCGTGAAAGCGTAACAGACAGACAGACAGACAGAGTTACTTTAGCATTTATAATATTAGTAGGGATTATAGTATCACTACATAGTATAAAATAAAGTCGCTTTTTCTGTCCCTATATCCCAATGTACGCTTAAATCTTTAAAACTACGCAACGGATTTTGATGCGGTTTTTTTTAATAGATAGAGTGATTCGAGAGGAAGGTTTATATGTATAATAAGATCCATTAAATAGTGGAGAAATACTGTTACCCGAGTTAAGCCGGGGCGGGTCGCTGGTTACATTATAAAGACGAAAGTTTGTGAGTGTGTATGATGGTGTGCTTCTGTTACTTCTTCGCGGCCAAACAGGTGAACGGATTTCGACGAAACTTAGTACACGAGTAGTTTTTTTTTTAAGGTTGGACTCGAGCTTCCTTTCGGATAACCCTGGCCCCAGTAGGCTTTGACCCAGCTAGGCCCCTCCAGTTGCTGACAACTCCTTGAGGCGCGGGAACAGTGCGCGCCGTCGACGTCTTGGGCTCATGTTTTAGAGTAGCACATAGGATTTTTATCCTAAAAGTACTCATGTTCTCTTGGGATGATCGTGTAGGAAACACGTAGGTAACATAATAATAAGAAAATGAAAAAGAAACACCGTTATATTATCGTAGACGTAGCAACAACGCGTTTCAATAGAAACTTTTTTCTACGGATTACTTCAATTTGATGTATAATTCGCTACCTAACACATTGTCACGTCGTCGAGTCTATCTCCGGGAGCCTTATACAGGTGGTCTGAAAAGTTTCTGACCTAACAAATATACAAGACATTTTCTCTTACAATATTTTTTTTTCTTTTTCATAAATTGCCGTCTTGTAATTCTACACACACACTTCTCCCAGGGATGCGTCCTCTCTAAGGGCCTGCGCTCATTTAAGATAAGACGTCTTAGACAAAACAGTTTTGTCTATGACACGGAGCGATAAGTCTGTTGATAAAATATCGATTTAGATCGAAATATCTTTGTCTTAAAAAACAATCGTAAGTCGGCTCAAAAATAATTTAGATACTCAATTTATTAAACAAATAAAATTATATATATATATATTAAATATAATGTATATATTAAATATGTATGGAAATGTAGTGATCTTGGTAATTATTGATCAGTTTTATTAAAACGTTTATGCGTACCAATTTTTCTCAAGAGGTTTAAAAATACATGTTTATATGTTCAGCTGTTTGAGTACTGCGATAATATTAATATATCGATATTTTATCAACAGCCCTAGCGCCCCGTGTCGTAGACAAAACAGTTTTGTCTATGACGTCTTGTCTCAAGTGGGTGCGGGCCCTAATCCGTTTAAAAAGAAGACAGCGCTTTTCACTGCAAAAAAAAAATCACGAAGTTTGCCTCCGAATTTGACAAAAATGTCTATCCTTCGAGCGCCTAGATTGACTTCTGTACGTATATATTTTGTGCTTATACTATACAACCATCTGTCATCACGACAAATTGGAAATATTCGCTAAGTGTTTCGTAGAAACGAAACATCTTCCTGTTTTAAAACTTCCTAATTCCAAGATCAGTGAAGATGATGAGCCAAGGCCACGTAAATGTTTACGATTATGTTTACTGGATGCATCTTTGATGTTCTCTCAAGGTTCCCATTCAACTATGACTAGTGATCTCTTCGATGAAGCGGAACATCTGTTTTTACTGGGCTTAAAGGTTTGAGTACACTGTGCAAGTTCCTGATCGGAGAAAGATTTGTGATCGCAGCATCAAAAACTAGTCAACCTTTGGAATATCGCCAACATTATTTTGTGAGTTGAATTTGAATGGTTCTTTTAAGTACAAAAATTGACCAAAGACAACAGCAAGGAGCATTTTTTAAATTTATGTTATTTATTAATATCTATTCCCATGTAGGTGAGTAAGTGTGGGTGTTATATTTTATTATACTTTTGAGAATAAACCTATCTCAATATGTTATGAAATTAGTGTATTTTACACCTCGTCCACTTAAATTATGAGGCACAATGAGAGTATCAGACACTCCGCTGTAATTAAAAAGGGCACAACTAATATTTTTTTTCCGAAATATAGTTAAATACAGTTGTGCCGTTTTTAATTACAACGGCAACAGTTTCCGGATACTTTCGTTATATCGCAATAGCCAACTTATGGCGTGATTTTGGAAGCCGAGGAACTCAAACAAACACTCAAGAGGTGAGTTATTGACCGTCTCACCCGATGCAAGTAGATGTATAGCAATAACTGACCATGACAGCAGATGCGCGAACTGTGTAGCCTAGCCTTTAAAGACAATAGGTACCACGACTTAGTTCGTTTTGTTACAATGTTGTCATTTGACGAGTATCTATATAAATAAATAAAAATAAATTGCAATTCTGTTAGTCTCGCTAAAACTCGAGAACGGCTGAATCGATTTGGCTAATTTTGGCCTTGAAATATTCGTATTATAGAAAAAATCACGAAAAAAAAAAAAACGAAAACAACGCCATCTCTAATTGAAATGTCATTTTGAAATGAATTATGCTGGTTCTGGTAATGCCTAGATGGCGTTATCCTTTGACAGCTTAGCTAAAAGGACTATTCGGCAGTACGAAGTTTGCCTGGTCAGCTAGTTAAAAATACATAATACAATGAATACGGAATAAACCACTGATTTGTATGGTAAGGTATTTTATTTTTTAGGGTTAAATACCCAAAGGGTATAACGACATCCTATTACTATGACTCCACTTTGCGTCCGTCTTTCTATCTGTCAATTTGTCCGTCTGTCACCAGGCTGTACCTCATGAACCGTGATAATTAGATAGTAATTATTTTCACAGATGATTCATTTCTGTGAATAAACGCAGTTATCGCATTGGGTATAGAAAAAAAACTGTAAAGATTGATGTACGATGAAGAAATAAATATAAATGAAGATCAAATAAAACTTTTTATTTAAGGCATGTTATTACCGTTTTATAAACAGTTATTTATTTATAATTAAATTTGTGTATTTTTTGGAAGATTTGTCCATATGTGGAAACTGCGATGCGTGTCAAACAGTACGTTTGTAGTTCAGAAGCGACAATTCGCAATTCCTTTGTTAAATTGTGAATTTTGGCATTAGTGGCATCCCTTTGAGAAATCTATTTAGAGTACTAGTGCAACTAAGTCTTGTAAAAAAATTAGTAGCACTATTATACACATCTACATAAATAAAACAAAGTCATGTTAGTAACACCATATATTATTATTATTTTGAAAATAAGCGGTTATGCATCTCCCGTAGTGTAAGGGAAATAGTCACTGCGACCTAAAAGATCTATTGTGACTCGCCACCTTGTTAGAGTAACTCTTTAAGCCCGGAGGCTTCCAGGAAGTCTAGAATACTCCTAGCTTTAAGAGTTTTAATCTCTTCCGGGCGAATAATGTGTCGGCCCAGATGGATACTCCGTTTGTGGATAAGGGGCCCGCATTCACACAAAAGGTGCTTAGGCGTCTCCCTCTCAAGAACGGCTGGACTGATTTTCTCTTTGCTTTGTTGGATTCTTCTACCCTGAATAGCAAATTAAGTAACTATTAAAATATTGGGAGCATGTAAAAAGAAACTAGAATACTTAATACCAGCAACTGTCAAATATACTAATTCGTCATCAACAAAAAAAACTTTACCTCTTTATAATATTAGTGTAGATATAACATTACATTAGGTTTTATGCAGGCATCAATTGTTACAAGATTTCACATGACACAAAAACTTATCGTATATAATCTTACATAAGATTTTACTAAGAACATGACTATTTGTACTAGTATTATCATCATCATGATAATTAGTTAGTTTTATTTTATTCTATTATAGTTACGGTTGCTAATATGTAAGAAAGAACTATAAGTCAATCTGTAAATATCTACTGATATACATATTAATAGAGATAATCGTCATTTTAACATATAATACATTTAATTACAACTCCAAACTATTCAAAAAGTATAACACAGTGAAAAGTGCGCGCAATTCCATATTTTAATGTCAAAGATGCTAGTGCGGGGACGATCATGCGCGACGCCATTAGGGATGCGCACAATCATCGACTTTTTAGTCTAACAGTTCGGCCATCCTGCCATCCTTCGTCCTCGAAGGATCCTCAACAGCTCATGCATTCCGTGATTCTTCAATGTTCCCTGCAACCTGCGACACGTTCCCAGGCAGTAGGTGTAATCTTCGCACAGCGATCCCTTGCGGCAGCGTTGAGGTGATAAAGAGCCTTCTAAAACAAAGCCACGTTCCCATTTCAGCAGTCTTCATTACCATGCTCTACTCGGCAATCAGAACATTTGACCCACTATGGCATGAACACTTATAAGCCTTGTTGGCAGTTAGGTGCGTAAGCCCCTAGCAGCAATTAGTTTCGTCATCAGCCCGTAACGGCAGTCTTGGTGAGCCCCTCAAGGCAATTACTTCCAAAATAAATCATCAGCTTAATACCATGCGCCACTCGGCAGTTAGAACCTTTGGCCCACTTTTGCAGGTACCTGAAAGCAGTTAAGCGCATAAGCCTTTAACGGCAGTCACAACTTTTTACAACCTTCAGCCCCGGAGGCGGTTATAGCTTTAGTAACCCTTAGCCCCTTACGGCAGTTACAGCTCTTGTAACCCTCAGCCCCTTCCGGCGGTTACAGCTCTTGTAACCATCAGCCCCTGACGGCGGTTACTACTCCTGTAACCATCAGCCCCTGACGGCGGTTACAGCTCTTGTAACCATCAGCCCCTGACGGCGGTTACAGCTCTTGTAACCATCAGCCCCTTCCGGCGGTTACAGCTCTAGTAACCATCAGCCCCTGACGGCGGTTACAGCTCTTGTAACCATCAGCCCCTGACGGCGGTTACAGCTCTAGTAACCATCAGCCCCTTCCGGCGGTTATAGCTCTTGTAACCATCAGCCCCTGACGGCGGTTACAGCTCTTGTAACCATCAGCCCCTTCCGGCGGTTACAGCTCTAGTAACCATCAGCCCCTGACGGCGGTTACAGCTCTTGTAACCATCAGCCCCTGACGGCGGTTACAGCTCTAGTAACCATCAGCCCCTTCCGGCGGTTACAGCTCTTGTAACCATCAGCCCCTGACGGCGGTTACAGCTCTTGTAACCATCAGCCCCTGACGGCGGTTACAGCTCTTGTAACCATCAGCCCCTGACGGCGGTTACAGCTCTTGTAACCATCAGCCCCTGACGGCGGTTACAGCTCTTGTAACCATCAGCCCCTGACGGCGGTTACAGCTCTAGTAACCATCAGCCCCTTTCGGCGGTTACAGCTCTACTAACCATCAGCCCCTGACGGCGGTTACAGCTCTAGTAACCATCAGCCCCTTTCGGCGGTTACAGCTAGGAGCCCCTGGCGGCGATAGCGAGTACTGGCAGTATTCACATTTTCAATTTTTGAATTTTCTTAGGTTCAGCCATAATATCAATATCCTCACAGAACACAGGAATCATTGAATATCCTCATAGGATGTAATCTCATGTTTTGCATGCCACAATTTAAACTTGTCACGGGCGACAATACCTTCATATGCCCTCTTGCCCCTGTCGGCCTAGGTATGTGACTTCAAAACGGTCATTAGACAACACAGCTTTAACTTTGCAAGGCCATGCAAATCAAGGCACCAATTCACCACTGGTTAAATCAGGTAATAAAATCCTTCACTCCACCATAACCAAAGAACGAAGTCCACATGGTTTGGTTACACATCAACTTTTATCATATCGGCCCATCATCAACTTTCGTTGTTGCCTCTGCTCTCAACACCAAGTCACATAAACCCTGAAATTCAATAGAAAGTCAATATCCATACAAAATTTGAATGGAGAATTGCCAGTACCTTGGCTAATGGTCATCTTACTCCTCAACTGTATATCGAGAAGATAACCAGCTCACCTTTTTCTGACCATCGCCCATGTAAGCGGTCAGACAACTTAAAATGGCTCTCAACTTGCCCATTCGCCCTCGGAAGGCTACCGCATTTAACACATGCTTTGTGCCCTGTTTATCAAATTACTTTTTAAATTCTTTTCAAATAAATGCAGTGCGTCTATCACTCGCCATTCTCGCTAACCAAACACTTGGTTTAAGTTTTTAAGAGCAGCAATAACACCCTTGACACTCATACTTGCCACAGCCTTAAGCCACACAAATTTCGTAAAATCATCAATTGAGAAAACGTAAGCCTTACCATTAGGTACTCATACAAAAGGAACCAAATTGGTTCGCTTACAGGACATCAACCAGAACAGACTCCATGGGTATAGAATGTTTTAACCTTGGTTACTTCCCAGTAGGCTTTTAGTAAGCTGGTAGGTACTCATTTGATCACATACTTGCCAACGCATTTTACCAACCTTGGAAATTAATATTTAGCTTGTATAGCTTATTCAGCAACACATTACAAGCTCCAAAGAACCATTATTATCATAACCAAGCATTCCCAGAGAGCACCGGGCTTGTGCCTTTTAATAATTAGACAAAGCAGTTCTTACCACCTTAAACTTCTTGGCGAACCATGTGCCTTAATTTAATTGCTTTAATCTCTAACTCTAGATTTTCAATTAGGTAAAACTTGAATCTCTTCATCACCATCTTGAAAAGCATTTATAAAACCATTCTCTTCAATGTGCCATACAAATACCAGATTCCAGCTTACCGCATCAACATGCGCCATAAGCCTTCCTTGACCTACACTCAACGTCAAAGTCAAACTCCTGGAGGTCAAGTCACCAGCGAGCTACAAAGCTACAAGGGAGACAAGTCTTGCTTACATCAAGCCAACAGTAACACTAAACTGTACAGTTGGTTACCGCACTGTCCTGAAACATAACTTTAACTTTTGGATAAGTATTAAAACAACAGCAAGCACCTCTAAAATGAAACTGTGATGCTTGGTTTCAGTAGCTGACATTTGCCTAATAATTTTATACTTTCCACCTGGCAGCGTCACTGTGAATTTGGGTTTCACATTTTGGGCTGTAACTTGTGAATAGGATTAAAGGTTAACAAAACAAATCTTGAATTCTGTCAAAACATCTTGTTGGTCTGGTAGCCAACTCAAGGCAGAACCCCTTTTTTTTGCCAACATAGTTAATGGTTTATCTTTAATTGTACCTTAAAACTTTGCAAAAATAACTTGACTCAAGAATGACTGAAATTCATGAATATTCTGTGAAGCTCTGCTACAGCAGTTGATTTATGTGGGGTTGGACGCTTCCCCCCTCTCAGTTATCACATTACCAGGATACTCAACAGTTTTAATTATCAACCAACAGACAGACAACAAAGTGATCCTGTACAGGTTCCATTCCTTTTATTTTTCCCTTACGAGGTCCGGAACCCCAAAAGTGAATATAATCAATAATTGGACACCCACTGCATCAATCAATTTATGAACTTTTTCAAATAAGCTAAGCACTACATATCAGTAGCAACTTGTTAGACAATCTCTGTCTTGTGGAACAATATTCGGTACAGTTTATAATTTACAACTTTATCAATTTTACCGAGTTCCATCCATGCAGTCAAAGCACTACTAAACAACCTTTACTGTTTTTTTTTTATTTGTTTTTTTTACACAGGCTTTGGCAATATACAAGACAAGTTTTATATTTGCCATGCCTTCAGTTCTTCACCTGAAATATCCTTACCAACCAATTCCCATTTGGTTCTTTCTAGAATGTGTAGAAGTCTTAACCACAATACTATATGGTGCTTCAATAATAAAATAATAATTTCTATATCATCCATAATCAAAATGTTGCAGCAATAACTTGTGACACAGTCAGAGCATCACCATAAGTTTTAATTACCAGATTAACTCAATTACTCACATACAATTTTTTTTTTTTTTTCAACCTCTTCTATCAATCAATAAAAGATTTCTGGGAGTCTCATTAATAAATATGATCTTAAAATACTTCCAATCTGATAAGTTAGAGCCAGTCAACTGTTTGAATATTTCCAACAGTTTTATCTGATAACCTTGCTGTAGAACATTTCCTGCACTTTTCTACAACTTGTACTTTATTTTACAAAACAAATAAAATCTGTCAAATTTTCGTTATTTAACATGTCCCTGCTTGTCACTTAATTTATCTTTCTTTGAGCTGTGGCAAAGAAAGAGCCTATGTCCATCCATACCATATGTAAAACAATTGACAAACCTGTTTGTACCTACTAGCCTTACTTGTATGTGTTTGATACCATTGTCTGAATACTTTAAACTAGCAAAATATTTTAGTAGTGATTTGGTATCTTGAAAACTAGCTAACAAACCTCCAACTTCAAGAAGTTTATCACCAAGTGTATACCTATAATAGCCTAAATAATTAGATCATCACTAAACTGACATAAAATATCAATACCAAGCTTACTGTAATAATACTCATAGGGTTTACAGTAAGAAACCTTGTCTTATTTATAAGGTCTCTTATTTGAGCCAACTTATTCTTTGTAAATACTGGAAAAGTTTTGATAAGTTTGCCTTTCCAATTGCTCCAGCTCATCATATATAATGGCTGTTGCCCATACCAACCATTTGCATATCCAAAGCTTTAATATGCATATACAAATCAAGGTACGTTCATCCCAGCTATCTTTGAAATACTTTCCAAATTACCGTCCAATATTCTATTGAAACTGACGATGTTTGAGGTTCAAACTCTGGGATAAAATCATTTCAACCCAAAAAATGAATAGTTGGTGTAGAATGCCATTCAACTTCTAAAGAGCTATCCTGGTGAGAACTATTTTTCTTCCGCAGCTCCCGGACTAAACCGTCTAATGCCTCAATGTGGTTATTACTTCTATTCAACTTTTTCTTAAATTTCCTTCTTAAAACCATATTCTGTTCACAGAATTTTAACTATTATTATTACTTCCTGACTTCTTGTGACAGCCCATGTTAATAAATTAAAAATGTAAAGTATGTTTACTTAATTAGTACCACTGCACCAATAGTTCACTCAAAATGTAAACCATTTCTTTTCACTTTCATAAACAAAGAAAATTAAAATTAAATTTCAAGTAGGTATTGTCCATCAATTAAAATTTCACATGGGTAAGTTTCACCACAACCAGTGCAATTATAAGCTTCAATATGAATGTTTTGCCATGCAAGTGTAATTGCAACAAAATTAGTGTTCCTTAGAGAACCACAATACACCACTTTCATTAGTTTGCAGCCAAAAGTCACTGAGCTCATCCAGATCTTCATGCAAACCAATTTATGAAAAAATCTGCTATTCTGTAAGCCACTCAAGATTTCAGCGACACCACTTTCCACATCAGTGGGCAAGCAAGTTTTTCGAACAAGTAAACGTTCGCCAGCAACACGAAAACCAAACACGTAGAAACTTGTCAGACTGTCAACTTTGTATAAATTTGATTAAAAACGCATTTGTAACTGTTTACAATGTAAACACACCACATCAATAGACTCATAACCAGTTTTATGCTTATTATGCATCCAATGATATAATTTATAACTTTAAAAGCGTCTTTTCAACAGTTGAAATCAATTCACCAAAGTAGGTACCTATTCCATAGGTATTCACTTATGTAAATTCTTTTACGATCAAACTTCACAAACACTATTTACGCACGTGAGAAACATCCCACTTCTGAAATCTAATAGAGATAATCGTCATTTTAACATATAATACATTTAATTACAACTCCAAACTATTCAAAAAGTATAACACAGTGAAAAGTGCGCGCAATTCCATATTTTAATGTCAAAGATGCTAGTGCGGGGACGATCATGCGCGACGCCATTAGGGATGCGCACAATCATCGACTTTTTAGTCTAACAATATATAAACGTAAATGAACAGAAAATCTATCCTTGCCTACGAGTAATTCAATATTAGTATCCAAACAAACATTGAAAATGCACGTTACACGCTACACCAAGTTGTAGCCGGCTAAAACTAGGTGTAACTGCACTTCGGCTATTAGCTTTAATATATTATATACAACACGATATACCGATAACACATACACACACACCTTAGATCAATGATGGTCTAAAGTTATACCCGCCTAATTAATTTAATTCTACTTAATTTATTTTATTTTATTCTATTGCTTGATTATTTGATTTTTTAATTTCATTGATTGATTATTTGATTTTTTGATTTTATTATTGATTATTTTAATTTTTAAATTCAATTATTGATTATTTGATTTTTTGATTTTATTATTGATTATTTTAATTTTTAAATTTGATGATTGATTATTTTATTTTTTAATTTTATTTTTTATTTTAATTTACTTTATTATTGATTATTTGATTTTTAATTTCATTGATTGATTATTTGATTCGTAATTTTTTTTTTGTTTGTTTTGTATCCAATCCAATTAATAATTGCTTATTCTGTTGATTTTTTTTCTCATTGTATTTGTCTTGTATTTCTTGTCAGAGATAAATATTGGTTAGTCAAATTTTGTAAGTGCTGTGCACACCTTTAAGTGAAGAATTCGTTGTGATATTGGTTTATTAATGGGATTTTTTTTTTGTGAGTGTTTCTACGAGCTATTCGTTGGAGTGCCATAATGAATAAATAAATAAATAAATAAATAAACACCTATCTAGTCCATTGAATATTTACTGACAGTGAAAACAGATGGATGCACGCACATGGAGATGCGCAAGACCAGTCGTTGAGCGACACTTGGGGGAGGCCTATGTCCAGCAGTGAACGTTTTTCAGCTGAAATAATGATGTAATGAGTTTTTGGTAGATTTTGTTACAGGAATGCCCAAGGAAGTAAATATTAAAATATTGTATCCGGCACGTTTCATCATGAAGTTGCTTTGGATGGGAACGAAAGAGTGTCAGACTTTTATTGACTAAAATCTACCTCTGCTCCTTTAGTTGCCCTTTGTATTCCAAGGCCAGAAATATAACATCTCTTTTCAACGTTCCTACAAGCAGTTAATCCGATAGTCCCTACAGTTCTGTCAAAACAATAGCGCCCATTCAATCAACGCCTTAGTTGATCACAAATAAGTAGATAATATATTATGCAAATGCAGCAAAGAAACAAGATTCCAGTTAAAACAGAACAAAGGTAAATCAAAATATTTCAGTAACACTGAGACGAGTTTGTGCTTAAGGGATTTCTGAAATGGTTAAGTCTTAAACAAGAATTCTCTCAGATTCCTATTACTGTGAGCTTTGTGAGTAAATGGAAAAGTACTTTATAAATGCTCTATTTGGGCAAGAAACAGAAATACATTTTATAAATTTTTCGGAAAAAAACCCATTATATAATCCTCATCATCATCAAAATTTCAGCCGAAAGACGTCCACTGTTGGACTTAAGCTTCGCCGTGTCGCCACGATGAGCGGTCCTGTGCATCTCGCATCAATTTCCCGCAACTCTCATTAGGTCATCGGTTCAACTTGTAGGCCTTGTGACGTTGCGTCCTCCGGTACGCGATCGCTACTCCAGAACCTTTCGGTCCCAACGGCCATTGGTTCTGCGAGAACTGTGCCCTGCCCACAGCCATTTAAGTTTGGCGATTCTTCGGGCTATTTCGGAACCTTAATTCTTCTGCTGATATCTTCATTTCTGATTTGATCATATTCTCTAATGCAATATTTTAATGGTCTCAAACCATCTAGTTCGCATTATTGCCTTTCTAATGAAACTTGTTTGGGCCACATCACTTAAGTAGTTTCAAAGTCTTTAATGTTTTGTCCATTGACTGTGACTTTGCAGTAGACAATATGGGACATTAAAAATGAAAGCTCAAAGTGTTTTTACGTTCTATCTTCTTCTGAGTATAGATTCTTCTATTTATAACATTTGACTCAAATTACAAAAAATCTATATTTATACATACACAAATTCAAAATACTAAAATGAAATTTACATAGAAATAACATTTTACAAAGTAAAATATATTTTAAAATAAAAATGATTATCAATGTTTTTGAAAAATTTATAAAAGAGACGTTGATAACAAATATAGTACTGGAGCAGATCAATCATAGCGCTTGCACATTAGCGCTTGTTAAAATCATTTTTTTTACTGTAAAATCGCCATCGCCTATCCAAATCTCGTCAAATCGTTTTGCGAATACAAATTACGTCCACTGGTGGACATAGGCCTCCCCTTTACCTGATCTACCCTAACCTAACCTGATCAAACCTATCCTAAGTCGTGTGCACATAAAATTCGTAGTAAGGTATATACCATCAAAGATTCCACTTGACCACCCGCTAAGTTCATTTTTGCTTGTATTTCAAACGAACACTTCAAAGGATCTGGTTTGGCGCTGCGCCGCAGGATTCAAGCGAAAATTATTTGTGATCAGGCAGAAATTACTGCGGTGGTACATGACGATACAGAGACACATGAATCAATCGGGCGATCGGCGGCGGAGACCTCTCGCGCCGGGCCTTGGTTCAGGCCATGGTCCGGAGCGAGGAGGAGTGGCAGGTGGTCGCCTCCTTCTGCGAAGCAGTAATGCTAGCAAAGGAGGAGGCCGACCGCATCAAGCAACGGCGCCCTCACCGCCGCCGCCGCCGGGGTTCCAGCCCCGATTTCCAGCCACCGTAGACGCGGGCTCGTGGACAGCGAGCTATGGGTGGCTCGCTGTCCGATCGTCCGGTAACTGTCCGGACCGAGCCAAGGCGTCGACGGCGCGCACTGTTCCCGCGCGCCTCAAGGAGTTGTCAGCAACAGGAGGGGCCCATCTGGGTCGAAGCCTACCGGGGTCGGGGTTATCCGAAATGAAACTAGAGCCCCGGTATGAAGGCTAGAAGGATCGGCGCGGGGTTTTTAGTCAGTAAGAATCTGACACTGACTCCCGCTCCACCCAAGAGCGGGCTTCGTCAATGATGATTTTCCCCGTCGACAGAAAAAAAAAGCACAAATGCTGGATCATCAAGAGGACTAATAGTAATATTACTAACATACAGGAATAATCGCCGGTTTGTACCACGTTTCATTAAAAGCGCCCAAAATGGCCTCTGCGAGTTGGTTTCGGCTCCTCGTACGCCTTCCAAAGGTCCAGGACCTCAGGGTCCTGAGATAAATAAATATAGTACTAATAGTGATAGCGGGAATCCAATGGATGCGGGACGCACAGGATCGATCATTGTGGCGACACTTGGGCCTATGTTCAACCCTGGACGTCTGTCGGCTGAAATGATGATGACTAATAGTAAATGTGTTTACTAGTATACGGAAAAATAAAAACATTACCTATATTCTACAAGTTATTTTTTTAGGTTAAATAAATACCCCATATATTTTAACAACCAAAGCAGCTGTTTTGTCTTCTGCGGACAAGAATGAACAAACTGACATTATATTGCTTGTCTGTTGGAGACTGGGGACGGTGGCAAACTAAATCCGGCATCCTCCTTTGTTATTGTTTGTGGTAAATAACATTCTCAGCTTGTAAACCAGCATTTAATTACTCACGTTCCTAACAATATGTTTGTGTAGACATCTGTGTTGAGTCGACAAACTAGGTTGTGGTTTGCAATGTAGTTTTTGGGTTCCATACATTAAAAAGAACGAAACGAAACCCTTATAGGATCACTTTGTTGTCCGTCTGTCTGTTGTCTGTCTGTCAAGACCCTTTATCTCGGCAAAATGTAGAGATATCGAATTGAAAAAAAACCATACACTCAAATGTGCGGTCCCTTGGAGCTGTGTAAAAACCATACTTCAGAGTTTACGAAAAAAAATTAAATAAAACGGACGTTAAAAACGTATATTATAACTCTCAAGGGAATCGAAATTCTTACTTCCCGTTGACCTATAATCCTGAAATTTGGCATGAAGCTAGGTTTCATAGTAGTAAGAAGTATAGAAAAAATCTTGAATTTGTAAATTACTTGTTACGTCACAAAAAAAAAACTTATATGGAAAAGATAGATATGGAAAAATATTCGTACTACGAATATTTTTTCTTGAACTGTTTTCTTAGGTAAGTTTGCACGGAACCCTCAGCAATTTTTTTTTTGTTTTATTTAATTTGCTATTGCAAGGGTATGTTTTATCTATACACTGATAAGCATAATCTACCATATAGAATGAAAACTTTAATAGAATTAGATTTTAATCTATCTGTATCTAAGGACACTAGACATACAAAATAGACTAATCAAATATAATCAGCTTATTTTAAACGAACGCCTGAATATTGTTTTTCTGTTTTTTTTTTTAGACAAATGCCTGAATATAGATTTTCTGTAAGATTTCTTTTTTTGTTCAGCGCCCAGTTCATAAGTTACTTAAGTGGCAATGGGCAGGGCACATTGCTCGCAGAACAGATGGCCGTTGGGGTCGAAAGGGGCTACCGCGTACCGGAAGACGCAGCGTTGGAAGGCCTCCTAAAAGGTAGCCCGATGACCTGGTGAAGGTTGCGGGAAACCGATGGATGCGAGGCGTACAGGATCGTTAATCGTACATGCACACGCAAGCCATCACACACACATACAACTACACTACACTACACATAATATTCTGTACTAACACTACCTTTTTACCTTTTTACTTAAATTAAAACTATTTACTGTCTTCATATAAAGTGGTCGAGTATCTTACTACATTATCAGCGCGTTTAGTACAAAATCTACTTAAGTCATGTAATAGTTAAAGGGTGGAAACCTGGTGTCCTGAAACACAGGCCTAGAGCCTAGCTTAGGCACCAGTCTCCTACAATATATAATTGTAACTGGTTTATTGTTTGTGTTTTTTGTATACTTATTGAAATTTTGTTAATTACTATATTGTAGTGAGAAAAATAAAGCATATTATTATTATTATTATTATTAATTGTGACGACACTTAGGGGAGGCCTAAGTCCCAACAGTGGAAGTATATCGGCTGAAATGATGATGATGATGTTAATTGAGATATTTCCTAGTTTTATTGTAAACTTCCATAAATACAGCCTCAATTTCTGATTTGAGCATTTGAAGTTGCCGAAAAGCTTGTCTTAACTTGGTACTAAGTACGGTTTGATACGTTCTTATTCAACAATCGGCCAATAGAAAACTTACAGAGAATCATCACCATCATCATTATAATCATCATTACTGCCAAGAGACTTCCACTTCTAGACATAAGCCTCCACCAAGCGTCACCTCAACGATCGGTCTTGTGCGTCTCGCATCCATAATCAAACCGTGACCTTCACCAAGTCATCGATCGATCTTGTAGGAGGCCTTCTAATGATGCGTCTTTCGGTAGGCATCTCCACTTTAGAACCTTTCATCACAATGAACCGTTTTCTCTGCAAGCAAGTGCCCTACCTACTACCACTTAGGTTTAACAGAGAGTACGCATAAGTGTTCAAACAATAAGGAAAAGAACTTATTCTTTTCCTTACAAATTGTAAAACAAAGTCCCCACAACGTTTGTCTATTTGCGAAAAACTACAGAATGGACTTTTATTTGGTTTTCACCAATAGACAGAACTAGTGATAGTTTTAAATGTGTAATAAATAATAATAATACTCCACGACTTTTACACATCACCATCTAGTCTTAAACTAATCAGAGCTTGTGTTATGAGTACTAGACTACTAATAAACATACTTATATATTTCTAAATACATACTTATTATACTTAGATAAATTACACACAGACATAGAAAAAATGATCGTGCTCATTACACAAATATTGTCCTCGGTGGGAATAGAATCCACGACCTCCGGCATAGCAGTCAGGGCCACTAACCACTAAACCAACAGGCCTGTCAATACAAATACATCCATATTATGGGTAGTTGTAGAGAAAAGCTGTTAATTTCAAAGCTTAGTAACACTCGTGCAAAGTTGGGGCGGGTCGCTAGTACCTAACCCATACTCCATACTAATATTATAATGTGAAAGGAACTCTGTCTGTCTGTTTGTTTCGCTTTCAGGGTTAAACTACAGAACCAATTTTGAGGAAATTTGGTCTGGAGGAGGCTTGCAATCCAAAGATAGACTTTAGCTATTTTGTATCCATCTTCGAATTCGATTTCGCGCCCGCAATAACAAACGTTCACGCAAACAAAGCCGCTGCTAGAAGCTAGTGTATCATATCTGATAAAATTATGGTAGTGTTAGATAGGTATGCCACACGGAGCAGTGGTATGCCATGACGCCAACACTTTTACAACATGTCATGAGATTCCCTCATAACAGTTACAAGTGTTATGATTTAATTAATGTATTTAAATAAAGCCTGACTTCCATTACATTCAATTCAATTAAATTGAGTATGCTTTCTGTTCGTCAAAAAAAGATTTCCTTTAAAAAAGAGCACGTTTTTTCAGCAGAAAAAAATATGAAAGTATCAGTTGCAGGTAAATTACGAAAATGCCAACTTCAGTTTCCGATACGAATAAGCAAATAAAATATGAAGGCATTCGTTCCGAAATTAATCAAAATGAGTGATCTTTGAGTAGACCTTGGAGCCTATTTAGGTACTTTCACCGTCTATCCTACGAATATTATAAATGAGAAAGTTTTTATGTATACCTAGATGTTTGTTATTCTTGCCCGCAAAAACTCCTAAATAGATTCCGATGAAACTTGGTACATCGGTCGACCATGTCCTTGAATAGCATATATTCTTTCATAGCGGGAGTATGTTCCCTTGGGATAACTTACTATCACGCAGGTGAGGACGCAGTAGAAGATATATTGGGAATTGCAAATATTTTGCCAACATAAGAAGCAAACCTGTCAATCAAAGAGGGGACTTACCACCATAATTATGGCGTGCCCTGCCACTCTTTGACTTGCTGTATCTAAGCAACCAATGGACATAGTTTGCTCAAGTTTCCCTCAAATTGTAGCTTTATTAAAGTACCTTGTGTACGGCTCCGTGAAGGTTATATACAAAACTATGTCCACGGACGCGTAACTTTATAGACACGCCACGAGGGCACGACGCTGCCGCTTTCTCCACTGAGTTTCATAGTTTTGTTTACATGTAAGCTTCACGCCGGCGTACACCAAGCGTATAATGACGAATACGCGTCTTTAAAGTTACGCGTCCATGGACAGTGGGCCTTGCAGTAACTGGTAAATCAAATGTACATAATTACGAATGTACATTGTACTTACGAGTACCTACCTACCTGGTGTTGTTAATGGAAACAAATCCTGCTCCAAGGCAGAACGCAAAATTCAAATTTTATTATTTTGATAGTTATTAAACTGGATAAATACGTATTATAATCACAAATATTATTTTACTAGCTGCTCCCAGCGGCTTCGCCCGCGTGATAGCAGAAAATTATCCCAAGGGAACATACTTCCGGGATAAAAAGTATCATATGTCCTATTCCAGGACATGGTCTATCCGTATACCACGTTTCATCAAAATCGGTTTTGCCATTTAGGTGTGAAGACTTAACAAACAATCAAACTCACTTTCGCTTTTATAATATTAGTAAGGAAGTAAGGATTTAAGTATTTAAACTTCATGTATGTATAGTAGTGGTTCATAGGCGGCAGTTGACTGCACAATAAATAATAGACATACAAATAGAATAAATTAAGTGGCTTATAATAATAAGATACATATGCTGAAATTACAAACTAATAAACGCTATGATAACACTAATACTATTTTTCAGTTAGTATACCTAATAAATAAAATGTGGTTTTATTGTTGTCACGGATCTGATATTCAATGAAAATTTGATTGACGTTTAGGTAAGATGGCTGTTTTGAAGATCTTACTTGGCTTCAAGTTTTATTTATTTGTCACTAAAAATAGGTGAGTGACTGATAGGATTTCCTTCAGAAGTCAACCCATAACCCCAGTAGGTTTCGGTTCTTCTGGGTCTTTACCGTTCAGAAGAAAACTTTTTTTTATAGGTTTGCGTGTGACCACTATTTTCATCATCATCACCATCGGTCTTTTTAATGTTCCCACTGCTGGAACTCAGGCCTCCTCTCTAGGAGAGGGAATGGGCCGTAATTCACCACGCGGGCCCAGTGCGGGATGGTGAATGTCACATGTCTTCGAATTTTTGGTTCTAGGACATGTCGGTTTTCTCACGATGTTTTCCTTCACCGTTTTGCATCGCAGTGGCGATGAAATAAATTACACAAAGCAATACGCTCAGTTGGGCTTAAACCCGCGACCTACAATTTAACTCGTAAGTCGGAGCCGTAACCCCTCGGCCACCACTGCTCCCTCGGTGACCACTATCTTACCTGATGTTAAGTAATGATGTGGCCGACGATGGTTCATACAACAATACTATAAAAATAAACTATAAAGATATAGGTATATATCAACTATCTGATGTATCTACACTTACTTATTTGTATATCTATCGTCATCTACTGAATAGATCCAACCTTCGCTCCCCATCAGCGTCGAGTTACTTATCCCTGCTTATAAAGTGCTTACGTCACGTGGATAAATTAAACTGTTAGGGGGACTTGAACTCTTATGGGGTGACTAGACGGCGGCGGCGGCGTTCCAACCAAGGTGACCTTGGTTTGTGTGTTTGGTTTATGTTACGGATCTGGTCTGAACAAATCTGCCCCCGTTAGTAAAAAAGACGCATCTAACATTTTTTCCAAATTTTAGTTTTAAACATTGCCGGAATCAGGAAAAAAAGCGTATCTGCCTGTAGTTTTAATATTTTGCTAACACTCTCCAGTGCGGTTTTAACACAAGGAAAAAGGCCCGATTTCCCGTTTCATTCATTAAAACATTTTTTTATCCGTTTTCGTTTTTGTTAGATACGTCTTTTTAACTATCAGGGCAGAAATATATCTATATCTGTTTTTACCCCTAGCCAAATTGATTATTTGCAATAGGTTTACTCTGTTTCAATATCTGGTCATTAAATCGGACTGACATGGGGCGTTTTTGTACAAACACTTCAGCACTTCGATGAACCGATATTAAATCTGGCACCGTTAGAGAGACTGCAGTACAGTCCAGGTCTCGATCGAATCAAAAGCTTTCTCGTACTTCACAAACGCTAAGCAGAGGGGCTGATTATACTCCTCAGTTTAATGTATAATCTTCTTCAGCATATGTATGCGGTCGGTTCGTGATGACTCTAGAAAATAGCTTATAGTCATGGCTCAGAGTCAGAAGTGAGATGTGTCTGTAATTCTTAAGAAAGGCATTGTCGCCCTTCTTAAAGAAGAGTACCACTACACCTCTGCTCCATGCCCGTGGCGTTTTTTCCTCGAGGATGACAGAATGTATTTGGCATCTGAAGGGCCCTAAGGACCGGTTTTGCACTCGCCTTCGGACCAAATCCGTCGTACCATGCGTGTGTAAATAAACATTATTAGACAAAAATGTCCAGCAAATTGAAATTTTATGATGTTCTAAGTACATTAAATATAGGAAACAATTTTATATTTTTTTCTGACTGTAAGTACGAGTATATGCGCAAATCACACTAATATTATAAAGGCGAAAGTTTGTGAGTGTGTGTGTCACTTCTTCAGGCTCGAACGGCTGAACCGATTTCGATGAAACTTGGCGCACTCGTAGACCATGTCCTATGTGTAGGTGTGTTTGTGTGTGTGTGAATGTGTCGTGTCCTGGAATAGTACTAAGATATTTTTTTATCCTGGGTGTATGTTTCCTTGGAATATTTTTTTACTATCATGCAGGCAAAGCCGCTGGTAGCAGCTAGCCAACTCATAAAGGAAAATCAGATTACCTGTCTATGATTTGTCATAATAGGTACAGAGGTTCTAGAATCTTTTTCTTAAAAGGAAAACTTCAACAGCTATGTAGGTAAATCCCTGAGGATAATATCAAGGACGTCATAATAGCAACAACAAAGTTAGTCATATTGGAATTACACATACGGTAAATAAAAGTGCCTACATTTTACAAGGATACGTTACGAAAGGTACTTTTAATGAAACAGCTGAAAAAATTTATAATTTATCAAAATTGTCACAAATTATTTAATTCATGAATCCCCAAGCGACCACCGGTGGCCGCGCATCTATTGTCTTACTATTGTGTCTCTAATTGACGGTATCTGAAGGGTTAAAGCCGGAAACGTGACAAGAATAAATTTAAAATATTTTATGTGTGCGTTTCATAAATTCAAACCACCATTTTAATAAATTTATCTTGTCTTCTCCTAATAATTTCAAAATATCTCGGCGTTCAACTCAGCGGCGTTCATTACATAGCTAAACAAAAATGTATGTCAACGACCTCTAAACTATTTGTATGGTCGCGGGGACAAATTAACAGATCTAAATACACTGGCGAGTAAAGTAAGTGGCACAGTAAGGTGACAAAATAATTCGACACAATAAATTTTGTTATCTGTGGGCCACCCCTATGTTTGCGTGCTAAAGGCCTTAGAGCTTATTTGTTGCCATGCAGTTTTATATTTTGGATACACGTGTACCACTGCTAGCCATATATTGACTCTCGATTACTCTCTCACACATACAAACCGTGTCTGTGACAACACACAGCTCCGTATTATCAATGAAACGTTTTATTTAAATAGTAAACCGACGTGTGCCGTTACTTATTATTCCATGCTTTTAATTTTGTAATTCACTTCATAATCCATGTAAAGGAAAACACATACGATAAGATAAGTTAATTTTCTTTACTCTTGTAATCACATTATCTTCAGTTTTAATAAAACTGAATTAATGTGAGTAGAGATTTAGTGTGCTATTAAAACCTAGTGCTTTGCTTTAGATAAATGGAGCATCTTTTATGGCAGAAATAAACTTTTACATTCCGTGAAAATTTTTGTGCATGGGTACTTACTCTTTTAGTTTTTCTACATGATTACAGTGAAGATGACGTCAAATATGTATTTGTAAACATGACTTGCGTTTGCAAAGCGAATTCCGAATTCTATTTTCTAATGTAAGTATGATTGTGAAATCCTTTTAAACTATAATTATACTACATACTTTCAGTAGTCTGATATGTTTGTACAATTTGACATAATCCCGATAGATAAGATAAATTCTCTCTCGAATTTCATCTACACGTGCCTCTAGTTGCGTTAGTGTGTCATGTCTAATATCTTCTGAAATGACATCATTGACTAGATTGTGTCATATTTATATTAATGCGATCGTTCAAGGCCGGCTACTAACGGCTGGCTGGAACGACTAGGGGAGAAAGTATTATAATCGTATTACTTAACTATGGGGGCAGAAGTCTGACGTCATGAATGTGCCATTTTGATATACACTCCATCCATTAGATTGAGGTTGGAGCTCTCAACGTTGATGATACATTCATGTACTTGTATAGGACTTGTGTTCGTGTATATTTGTTTTACAATTTACGAAATAGCCTTCAACCGTCAAAGTACTACGTTTTGTATTCTAATTAGTGAGCTGTATAGTCATTGTTATTCTGACTAATCTATGAACATTCGCGAAAGTAGTGGGTAGTAGTTAGGTATGCAGAAAATATTGTTATATTTTTGGAACACAATCTATAAATTTTTATCAATGTTCATTGTACCTACCTACTATGTACCTAATATGTTTTAATTTATTGATTTATCGAAAATTTTAAACCAAATGTTATAATGAGAACATATTATCAATAATTTAGACTAACGACGTATTCACCTATATTTTGTAATAATTCTAGTTTTTTTTTTTTTCAAAAAAATCTATTTTTCGACAGAGTTCCAGAACGTTCTTTCGTTCTAGAAAAACAGTCACCGGTACGTTTCCATTGAATGGGTAATGATGCGTGTCCAAAGTCAATTTGGTATAAACATCGCTCATGGCTACTTTTTATTGGACGACTATATACCCACCTACTTTACATTATTTTTTTAGTACTAAATAGATAGGCATGTAATAGGTAATTAGGTAGTTCTTTTCGGGTTCCGTATTAAAATGATTAAAAAAACATTTAATGGATAATTATGGTGACTTTGGTTGTGTTTGTGGTGGGCTGTCACGCCTTGTAAATGCATTACATATATTTTTTTTAACAATAGGAACAAATACACTAAACTGATTAAGGAAATCTTTAGTTTTTTTTTTTTTGTGAAGCTTCTTGTACAGTAGTGGCATATAGGCGGACTTAATGCCACAAGGCATTCTCTATCAGTCAACCTTTGGGTTTAAAAAAGACAACACTGTAGTAGGCGTGCACAATAAATGAATAACAGATGTTTGAAATAAAATGTAGATAGTATTGTTGAATTAAATTACCCACATTATTAAATTCGAAATCGTATCGCTATTTGATTTTAATCTATTGTTGGGTGTTGTAATATAAATCCTACTAATATTATAAATGCGAAAGTTTGTATGTATGCATGGATGTATGGATGTTTGTTACTCTTTCACGCAAAAACTACTGAACGGATCTCGATGAAACTTGTTACACGAGTAGACCATATCCCAGAATAACACATAGGATACTTTTTATCCTGGGATTATGTACGCGGGTGAAGCCGCGGGCAAAACCTAGTTATAAATAATTCTGATAACGCTTATATTTGGCTTGAATAAAAATTATTATTATTACCTCTCAAATACCGTCAATTAATAAGACAATAGAAACGCGTTTGCTTGCGGATTCATGAAATAACTCCTTCCGTTCTGGGTGGAGATATTTACTGACTGACAAATGTTTACTGACTAAAATCCACTTGTATTCTTTCAGCGATCATTTGTGTTCCAGGACCGCAGGAAATCTTTTGATCAATTTCACAGTTCTAATCATTTACTTGCTTTAATAGTAAAGAGAATTAAAAATCGCGGTGCAGCCGTAATTATTGATTCCTTTAATGTTTTGAATGAAAAATATCTATACTAATATAATACTATACTAATATATAGTTTGTAAGTTTGTAAGTTTGTAAGTTTGTATGTAGGGGGTAATCTCTGGAACTCATAATCCAATTCTAAAAATTTTTTAACTGGCAGAAAGCTACATTATTCTTGAGGAGTGCTATAGGCTATAAATTGTTTCTATAGCATGTATATTAACCGAGCTATCACAACTTTTGTCTAGCAAGTCGGAAAAAAATACCTCATAAAACAGAATTATTTGCGTGCGCTGCCTAAACAGTTGCTTAAAATTAAAAACAATGTGTGGCTACCTGGTTCGTCTTAATTATTTCTACAAAAAAGTCCGCGATACCATATCTCTATCTTTTATATTTTATCTTTTATACTTCTTTTATTGCATTAAAAATATTTTTTTTCGGCATACTTACGTTTGGTTGATTATTTGAGCAACAAAATATTAATTCTTATGACAATAAATTATTTCAGTATCACAAGAACATCATACAGATAAGGCATTTACAGTATATCAATTGGTCATACAGTTTCGGAGATATTGCCCCCTAGCATAACTTTCATTGTGCAGACGTTTTACCTAATTGCCCATAGATGGCGTTCTGCAATTACGTATTTTTTCTGAATCGCGGTGTTAAGACTTTCTGTGGATTGATGATTCTCTCGAATTATTATGCCCACGGGCCATGTTGTCGTTAGTTGGAGTTCTTCTGTCAGTTGCTTAATGGTTTCGGTTGTTTCGTTCGTATGGTTGTTGTTGTTGATAGATACCTCATAATCGAAAATATCGTAATAACGAAATTACGATATTTTCAATTACGTTTTTACGATTAGTACGTTTGTTTTGTATGTTCGTAGTTTCGTACTTCGTTCTATCGTAATAATCGATACGAGTTATTCGATATTACGATTGTTTTGTTTTGTAAAGGCGGACGGTGTTCGAGTCGCTCTACCTTTGTTCATAATTGTTTTCAAGTCTGTGCGTAGTTTGTTGAGAGCATGCCTAAAAGAAAATCTCAACTGTCCCGGCAGACATCACAGACAAGAGCCGCTCGAGTACGCCGTATGGAAGAATCTGCCCCTGAAAATGAGCAGCGCCTCTCGAGAAATAGAGAATATATTTCGCAAGCACGCGCTAAAGAATCTAGCTCCGAGCGCTCACAGCACCTCGCTAGCCAAAATGTAAGGACGTCGCGGGCCTGTGCTCGAGAAACTAGCGCTGAACGTGCGCACCGTCTATCTGAGTTAAGGCAGCATGTCTCTGAGACAAGGGATAGGGAGACTAGCGCTGAGCGCTCGCAGCGGCTTGGTAGGCAAAATGTCATAGCATCGCAGGCCCGTGCTCAGGAATCTAGCGCTGAACGTGCGCAGCGTCTATCTCATTTAAGGCAGCATGTCTCTGAGACAAGGGATAGGGAGACTAGCGCTGAGCGCTCGCAGCGGCTTGGTAGGCAAAATGTCATAACATCGCAGGCCCGTGCTCGGGAATCTAGCGCTGAACGTGCGCAGTGTCTATCTCATTTAAGGCAGCATGTCTCTGAGACAAGGGATAGGGAGACTAGCGCTGAGCGCTCGCAGCGGCTTGGTAGGCAAAATGTCATAACATCGCAGGCCCGTGCTCGGGAATCTAGCGCTGAACGTGCGCAGTGTCTATCTCATTTAAGGCAGCATGTCTCTGAGACAAGGGATAGGGAGACTAGCGCTGAGCGCTCGCAGCGGCTTGGTAGGCAAAATGTTATAACATCGCAGGCCCGTGCTCGGGAATCTAGCGCTGAACGTGCGCAGTGTCTATCTCATTTAAGGCAGCATGTCTTTGAGACAAGGGATAGGGAGACTAGCGCTGAGCGCTCGCAGCGGCTTAGCAGGCAAAATGCCATAACATCGCAGGCCCGTGCTCGGGAATCTAGCGCTGAACGTGCGCAGTGTCTATCTCATTTAAGGCAGCATGTCTCTGAGACAAGGGATAGGGAGACTAGCTCTGAGCGCTCGCAGCGGCGTTGCAGGCAAAATGTCATAACATCGCAGGCCCGTGCTCGGGAATCTAGCGCTGAACGTGCGCAGCGTCTAATCGAGTGTAATCTTATTTTAAAACAAGAAATTTTCCGCGGACGAAGTCGCGGGCAGAAGCTAGTATATTATATACATATCTATCTATGACGCATTGATATCAACAAACACACGGATAGACCAACAGACAGCAAACAGACTGATAATGATATAGCTGCGATGTTTTCAGTAGCACGCCTTCTCTTTAAACAGTTTAAACATAAACATTTACGAAGAATACATAAGGGCTTTGAGTCTTTGAATGATTAACTTTTGAAATCTGTTTTTTTTTTTTATTTATTACTTTATGGCACACCTTAGCTCATTATAGGACAAACATTTACTAAAAGAATAAGTGTACAATAGGCGGTTTTATTGCACAGCGCAATTTCTACCAGACAACCTTTCGAGATGAACTGAACGAAAAGTAAAGATTTGGAGTAATTTAAATCCTTATAAAAATATAATGCAATAGTCTTTACATGTAAGGGGCCATTAATGTATTACGTAAGCACTACAGGGGGTGGAGGGGTCTTTGCTTTGCTTATTTTTGATGACATGGGGGATGGGGGATCTAGATGGTGATTACGTCAGCAGTATACAGGGTTATTTGTTAAACACTGGCAACCTCTCAAGACTTTGTTTCTAACATCATAAACAACAACTCTTGTTCTACGAGTTTTAAAAATTTTTCATACCTTTGTTCATCTTTTCATACAAAAATATAAATATTTAAATTGAACGTTCTAAATATTACAATACAATAGCAGAGGGAGCGGAGATTGTCCGGCGTAGGTGTTTGATGCGCTTGCGACACGTCATGCACATATAGGTAGGTACAGCAAAGTACAGATTTTAAATTTTTTAGATTTTTATATGGTCTTGAAGGTTTGTTTTTGGTAAATGTATAATGTTTTGTAAAAAGTCATAGAACAAAAGTGGCTGTTTATGATATTAGTATCATAGTCCTGAGAGGTAACCAATGTTTTACAAATAACCCTGTATATTTCTTTATTTTTTTTTTGAGAACAATGTCCACGTTCCAAAATCACAAGAAAGTGAGCAGGCACACATTACTGAACAGCAAACATCAAATGTCATTAATTCATGAATCCCCAAGCGACCACCGGTGGCCGCGCATCTATTGTCTTACTATTGTGTTTCTAATTGACGGTATCTGAAGGGTTAAACATAGTCATGGAATCGTGTATCATAAACTGAGGACTGTTAATTTGAATTAATTTGTCATTTTAAATGAAGTTTGTATTTCCTTTATTTCAAGCCTATTCTTTATTTCTAGACTTACAACTACTGCTCATTAATTATTAACGAAATCAATACATTGACGTACTCGTATGTTTGTACCAATATTTACGTTAGCATGGGGGGTGAGAGCTTTTCTTAGTTTTACTGACAAGAGGGAGAAAAAATGTGCATTTGTAATATTTGAACGGCCCTTAAGTATAATAAGAAATTACTCTGAAAATTTTTAATTTTCAGGGTAATTTTTTCAATACTATCCGTTCACAAAATTTCATCAAAATAACACGTTTGAACGTGAGAAAGTAACAAGCATACACACACGCACACATCGTGACACAAAATAATAATATTCCACAACTATCACACAACGCTATCTAGCCCCAAGCTAAGCAGAGCTTGTGTTATGAGTACTAGACAACTGATAAACATACTTATATATTTCTAAATACATAAATATTATAGATAAATTACACCCAGACACAGAACAAATGATCATGCTCATCATTTCACAAACATTTGTCCTGGGTGGAAATCGAACCCACGACCTACTACACAGCAGTCAGGGCCACTAACCACTAGACCAACAGGCCAGTCTGAAAATGACTGAATGAATTTATTTAAAACGTATGTGCACTTAGTGGACAATGGCCCGACTACAACATTAGTATTTTTATGTAAAGAGTCTATGTACAAAATTTCATAACTGTGTCATGAAAAATCACAAAGTTGTAAGCGTGTTATGTCAGCAAAAATACATAGTCACCGGGCCATCCAGGTGACTGAGGGGTTGTTTTGTACTTAAACCCAGCGGTTTGCTAGCGCCTAATGCTCGCCGTGACCTCTGTTGTATTTAGTGCCGGTGGTGTTCAACTTGTGACCTTTTTAAATATTTTTGAGAAAAATATAACATGGTGTAAAAACTATTGGAATCCAGTTACTGATTCTGAACAAACTATATTCAGGTTTTGCATAAACTAATAATTATGTTATATAGCATACAAAAAAGAATAATATTATTATTATCATTTATTTATTATTTTTTTATATACTTTTTTTTTAAATGAATACAAATATCTTGCAAGATACAGCGCATATATATAAGACTGTTTGTCTGTATCTATCTACATTAGTAGCTTCTTTCAGTTTCATATTCCCAGTCATTATTAAATAATAGCTATTTATTGTAAAATAATGCTCAGTCATTATGTTAAATGATTGCAACATTTATAGTAATACAAAATGTGAATGAATCTTTGGTGCACTGGTTACGATGACTACACTAACGACTATACTATCCTACACAATATATACAAGACACTATACTATACAGGACACAATATACTACTACTAATGCCCGGGAATATTTTGAAGAGTTACTTAGTTAATGAGAGAGTACTGGAACGAAAAAGGCAACTTAAAAAGGTAACACAGGTTGGTTTTAATCAGTAATAGTTTGATACGTCCTCTCACTCCACCCTAGAGCGGATGAAGTCATTTAATGATTCCCTAACCCAAAAATAGTGATTTTTAAAAACAGACAGATTTCTAAAGACAGTCAATTAAAGACTAAAACGCTTTAGGTATACTTCGTAAATGTTTATGTTTAAACTGAAGACGCGTTACTGAAAACATCGCAGCAATGTCATTATCAGTCTGTTTGCTGTATGACGGTTTATCCGTGTGTCAACTATGAATGCGTCATACAAAACATTAAAGGAATCAATGAATACGCCAGCATAAAATTTAATTCTGTACCTATTACTAAAGTAAGTACATAAATAATTCAAGCTGCGAGAACGAATTTTCGATCGATCGTTCGGAAGAGTTACTGCAGCTCACCCCCTCTAGCCCAGCTACAACCGTTTCGCTTGCGTCAAACGCTTCGTGGTAACCTTGCCGCCAATTCTTTTGTTCTGACCACGTGACTGAGCATTGAGATGACGTCATTCCCGTAGATTTGAAGCTTTCTACTTAGCGATAACTATTGCAGATTAGCAACTTGACTAGGGGTACTGGACTATAAAAGGCAACTGAGGCACACAAGTGGAATTTAGTCAGTGAAAGTCTGATACACCTTCTCATTCTACCCGAAGTGGGAGAAGTTATATTTTGATTATTTCCTATCGTAAAAAAGGGTTCCTGCTCGGATAACCGGGAATTAGGTTTTTTCTTGTATTTTCAGAACTAGTCAAAATGTTAATAACAATTTAATGGTTAGCCCTAACGTCCTCAATAGCTTCATGTGACGCATTAGTCTTTGATCAGAAGAGGATGTAGGCTGATCACTGGTGAAAAAGGCAGGAGAAAGACAGAAATAAAAGCATGGTAAAATCCATGCTCTGGTAATAGTGTTAACACACCACCAAAATTGGCACGAAGGTTTTGGTTTGTTCTATACCAAGGTCCAGTGTGAGGCACCTTAAATTTGGTCACTCGTTCCAGGTTCAACCATTGAACGAGTGCGCCTAGAGACTGCCAGCAGGCAAAAATGGTGGGAAGTCGTGCGGCGTACCCTGATAGGTTCCGGAAAGCAACCTTCGTGATAACCACGACCACTCTGGCAAAAGTGAAACGACTAAAGAGAAGACCAAGTTCGAGCGTGTGTAGATATTAATGTCACTGAGTCGTTCTCAAACTTGGTAGAATACCAAGAACCTAATACGAGGGATTAAAACCATCGTACCAAGTTCGAATGTGTGATAATACCTACTAATGAAGCTGAGACGCACAGGACCGTTCATTGTGGCGGCACTTGGGGATGGCTTTTGTCCAACAGTGGACGTCTTTCGGCTGAAATGATGATGATGTCTGAATTAAGCTGAATCACACCTCCACCTTGGTACGAACGGACCACAACTTTGGTATCACGGACCAAAACTATCGTACCAAGTTGGAGCTAGTGTTAACATTGTGTTTTTAATTATATAACAACACATTCAAGTCTGATTTACATCTACAGTATAATATTTTAAATAGTTAAAGTTGTTTTTATTTGTAGAAGGTAATCTCTGGAAGTATTGGTCCGATTGTTTAAATTTTTTCACCGATAGGAAGCTGCTTTGTTGACATATGCAGGCAATATTTTATATACGCGGGCGAAGCCGAGGGCAAAGGCTAGTTCATTACATAGTGAGTGAAGAGAAATATGTATACAGACCTAACATATCTTTTACGATATATTATGAGAGTGGCAGTGGGCAGGGCACATTGCTCAAAGAACAGATGAGAGCTGGAAGCTCCTGTGAGCTGAAGCTGGAAGGCGCTATAAGCTCATCGCATTATGCGTGAGGCAGCAGCTTTAAGTTGAGCGTTCGGCCGCTTTGCGTGGAGGTGACGCATATCTTCCCTATCGATTGATGTTAAATTATCTTTGTTAGGTAGTTTTAGGATTGCATCTTTTTTCGCATAAATAAACTGTTTTTCTTTCTCTCTTCTTTCTTTCAGATGGCCGTTGGGACCGAAAAATTCGGGAACGGCAATTACATACCGGAACACGGAGCGTTGGTTGTAAGGCCTCCAAAAAGAACCGATGACCCGGTGAGAATCATGGGAATCCGATAGATGCGAGACGCACAGGACCGTTCGTTATGGTGACTCTTGGGGGAGCCCTATGTCCAACAGTGGACGTCTTTTGGCTGAAATGATGATGATGATAGTATAGAGAGCAGCATCTATTAGATATACCTCTCATATTATACATTATACAAGCAAAAACCAAGGGGTAACCAATTAACGGCGCTATTCATATTTATGCCTTTGCTTGCCTTTTCGGACATGCATGATGTTTAGTTTATGATGCTTTTAAAACGTGTTTGTAATAGCAGAACAGTGCTTCGCTTTTACGAACTTGTGGGAAATTGAATGTCGGTTTTTTTTCCGTAATCGGATAATACGTTGCTGTGTAAATTTGTAATACTTCCGATACCGGTTTCCGACTAAACACCACCCGGTATTAGGGAGATAAGAATGTTTATTTATGGAACTGAATTTGGTCGAAACTCAAGTACTTTTATTTTCAAAATTATTTACTAATACTTACTTGACGAGTACAAACAAGGTGTACATGTTTTAGCCAATATAGATTTTAGCGCAGTTGTCGGTCATAAGTACCTCGAGTCATACAAGTATCTAATTGATGGCCTACATAGTGCATAGTAACAACAATGAACAATTTGAACAAACTAGCAACTTATCAACAATGTCAATCGACACACAGGTTTTACACTGTTGACATAAACGTTTGAATTCATTGTATTTTAGGTAGGTACCATCGCAGTAATTTCTGCCTGACCACTAAAAAAAATAATTGCTAGAATCCTCCTGCGCGACGCCAGACCAAACTTTTTGAAGTATTCGTTTCAAGTGCAAGCAAAAATGAACTTAGGTGGTCAGGCGGAAGTGTATTTGGTGGTAGGTACGTCGTTCTGAGATAAACACTTCCATTAACGTTGCTTTATCTAATTCGGCACTTAACTTTAGATTTTACATAGTAATAACATTCTAAACGGTAAAATTGTAACACTTTAAAACAACGTACAGAATAACGTTACCAACATGCCGCAACAAATTTTAAACGCATCAACATAGATCATAGTTTTGTAGGAGTAACAAGTTGTTGCTATCGCCCACGAGATCTCGTAACCAAGCGTTGCGACAGAAAAAGAGAAAGCTTATCAAACATCTGTGAGTATGCCTTAATTCCAACGATTCATACGTCCCTGAGCGTCACGCCCTACAAACAACCATTCATAGAACGAGTTGTTTGTTGTCAAATACCTGTTTAGGGGGTTATTCTTATATTTTTAAGGAACTTTTGTAATCTATCAAAAAAAGTGATATTAAACATCACTATTTTGACAAGTTATTGACATTAATTGACACTGAGATGATATCTATTGCTAAATTTAAGTCGAATTTTAATGTTCGGCCTTCAGATAAAGAATCAGTGTCATGTTATTAAGTATTCCGAATATATAAAGCGTTTTGTCATCACAAAATAACTATGATATATTGCTGTTTAGTTCGTATGTAAACATTTTGAATATTCCTTCATTTTCAGCAGTAGATATGATGTCATTGCCAAGTTGCCAATAGTCCGATAATGCAGACTCAATGCAATGATATAGGACTTCATAAATCTCAGTCTGTTACGTCTAGAACTATCTAAATAGCGTGGGTATAGAACAGTTGGAATACTGTTTACCAAAGGCGATGAACGGACTAATAATGAATGCTTAGTTAATATCACCAAGTTCTTGTCAATGCTCAACCAATCTGTTGGTTCGGTAAATATAAGATATCAAGCATAATAATGTCGAGGTACTGTCGAGTAATGGAGGGACCATCTTGCTATTCGAGTCACGCGTTTTGAGAATCGAACCCTAGACCTCAAACCAAGCGACTCGGAGATACAAAACGTGTTCAACAGGAAGAAGGTTAGTTTTCTCTGATATTCATGCTAATATACAAACACACGAATTCTTTAAAAATAAACAGTACCAATGGAATGTATATACACACAGGTGGTTTACCAAGCTTAACACTAAGTTAGAAGTACGCATAATGACCTTGACACACTACCTGAAAAGCGGCGTTTCTGCGATTAATTAAACAAAAAACTGCATTGAAGCAAAAAATTCCTTGAGTGACACGGTGGCACGGGTTTTACACAGACTTGACAAATCTAGAGCGACCTCGTCGCTTTTCGCGGGACGAAAGCTAGGTTAATTCACGTTTTCACAATCGGCGCACAATTGAGCGGTTTAGGCACGTGGTGCGGTGAGATACAGGCGGCGCGCGCGGCGTTCTATGGTGGACTGCTCAACACCACGGATGGGATGGGGTCGGCCCGTCGCCGTCGGGGCCGCCGGCCGTCCAAAAACTACACTACCTATTCCACTAGTGTGTCTCCGCCACGACACAAACTCGACGATCGTTCCGACGACAGTTCCCGAGATATTTTTGTTTGTTACTCCGGTTACGTATGCTAATGGAACTTGAAAAGTATGTAAATAGGATTTCAATTGTGTGAATGTAAATTATGTGTGGTCGTTCTCATTTTTTATTTGATATTCTTTTATTTTTTATTTCACAGTTCATCGATACGCTACAACAATTTTTTTAAATATTGTTTAAATCTAAGCTAAGTTGTTCTAGGAAGTGTGATATTTTGTCTTCTGGAAATTTTATAAAATATTTTTATGATTATTTTATCGTAGGATATCATAGTGTTGGCTGGTTCCAGTTGCGTCAGACTCGGCACGATGCGTCATCGTGGCGGCAGCGGGGCGCGACCCACGCGCCTCGCGACGCTCTCTTCGCCGTCGCTAGCCGCTCGCTAGCTGCTCATCACCGCACATCGCACACAACACTACTTGCGCTACGTAATTTTCCTCGCACGTGTCTGACACACTTTATATTATTTTGGTGTGGACGGCCGTTTAGATGCGGCGCGAATTTGACGTTTATAAGCGTCAAATATTTTTATCTGAAAACCATATTTTTAATTTTTATGTTACCGTGAGTGTCGAATTGGCTTGATTTTATGGACATTATTTCGGCTTTTACAGTTGCTTATATCTTCTAAATATAGATTGTAAATATTTGCCGTTAGTCTAATTTTTTTATAATAAACCATCTATCTGTATCTATAATTTTTCGATCGCAAGACTTAATAAATCCATTCCCTATTAGTTGAATTGAGTCATGCAAAGAACACAAACATGAACAGTAGGTATAGTTTTTATAGTTTCGGAAAAAAGTGGCTGTGACATACGGACGGACAGACAGACATTATCTTTTGCCATTTGGCTACAGAACCCTAAAAAGGAAGAAGGGAAAATATTTGGCAATAGACAGTCAATTACGGACGTGCACAGCGTTTTCGAAGTGACCGTGGACAAAGTATAATGTTTATCCGGTTCTCAAGATAGTGACGCCGCCGCCGCAGCCGCCATGTTTGGTTCGGTATTTTGTAATATCTTTTAAAGCAAATGTTACTAAAAGATCTAGGTATACGTGTGGATAAATAGAGAGGGAGGCCGAAGAAAAGATGAATGGATTGTGTGCGGAGTGATATAAAAGAATTGGTAGTTAGTAGTATACAAGGCGCCAGATAAACTTGAAGTACCTACATTGACCTTTTCTTAATATCTCCAATATATCGAAGGTACCCGAAAAACTATCAATGAACTTTTTTTCAGAATAGATAAAAGATCAAGATATCGATTCGATGTTTTGAACTCCGTTTTTGAAATTAAGTCGATATGTGAATAAATATAGGAGGGTCAATGACCGTTATTCCACGTTAATTTGGCACGGGAATGCAAAATCCGGCAATAATACAAACCGGTTTTATTTCGGGTTTTATAAAAAAAAAAACCGGTTAACCTGGTAATCCAGGACCGTAGAGGTTTCAACAACGTATTGGTGGATATCCGTCGTATGTCGGGTTGTCCGATGGTAGAATTGAGATAACGGAATCAAGTCATGCAATTCCTGCGCACACGCTCCAAAATGCATCCTGTAAAACACCAACTTAACTTCATAAATACGAATGTCTTAGAGTGATGTCGTACATAGAGAATTTAAGCCAGAAATAAATACATACTCAAGATATCCACCCTTAGCCTTCACACAGTCTTTTAAGCATTCAGACCACGTGTCTTTCGTTTACGCCATGTGACTATTGGGAAGTTGTCTACCACTGATCGAAAATATTTCGTAAGGACATTTAGTTATTGTTACGTTTGGATGTAGCTCATGTCCATATATATATGCCAAAATTTTGTAGTTCAGCGGTGGAGGTCAAGGCTAGCCGAAGGTCAATCATCAGACTTAATGAAATCCGAAACATTCGCTGTTAGGCAACCCTGGATAGTGCGTGCCTTTTTTCTTTGACTGGCCTATTGGTCTAGTGGTTAGTGGCCCAGACTGCTACGCTGGAGGTCGTGCGTTCGATTCCCACCTAGGACAAATGTTTATGTGATGAGCATGATCATTTGTTCTGTGTCTGCGTGTACTTTATCGATAATATGAATGTATTTAGAAATATGTAAGTTAGTTGTGGAATACTATATTATATTTATTTAAATTTCATGTCCTGTAGTGAAAGTGATACGTAGGTGGAAATAATGAAAACAAAGCCAGTCAGTCAGTATGTTCTTTTATAGTACTTATTATGAAAATTAAATTAAAATTTAGTAAATAATATTATTTTATTAAAGTCAGCCAATATTGTCCCACTGCTGGGCAAAAGCTTTCCTTCTATCTTTCCAATGATCACGGTTCCTTGCTTTCTCATTCCAATTCTTAACCGCCATCTCCTTCATGATCTTCGTTTCTCTGTGTCTATGCTAATGTAGCGACATCTATGGCGCCACATAAGAACTACAAAAAAAATACGAAATTCTACATCGCGCGAGTAAAGTTCTCCGCGCGATTTGAGTAGGTATATACGACAGCCCGAAATCATCTATTGGACAATTGCCCACCAGACATAACACCCGTCTGGCCGCAGGATCCTCCCTTTTCAAAGGGGATATGTGGGACTTTACTCTCTGTTCCGCATACCTCCAAAGAGGTTTACAGGACTTTACTCTCTGTTCCGCATACCCCCAAACTACGGAATAATATAATTAGAATATAAGTTTTGATATAATAAAATAATCAAGGACATAACGATCATAAAGGTTAAAGTAATGAAGCAGGGTGGTCACGACCCTCAGCATTGAGGAATACGACGCAAGGAGGAGGGGATAATCCTTACTTTATTATAAAAGCGAAAGTGAGTTTGTTTGTTACGTCTTCACGCCTAAATGGCAAAACCGATTTTGATGAAACTTGGTGCACAGATAGACCATGTCCTGGAATAGGACATAAGATGCTTTTTATCCCGGAAGTATGTTTCCTTGGGATAATTTTCTGCTACCACGCGGGCGAAGCCGCTGGGAGCAGCTAGTAAAATAATAATGGCAGGGAGAACACTAAACGGCCCCAACGCGGTTGGAACTTTATTGTTGGTTTAGCAGAATGAACAGTTGCTTATTGTGCTGAATTAATTCATATTAGCCGCAGTGTAGGCTGGGCAGTCAATCAGTCATGTGGCTAATGAGGATGCATAGCCCACGGAGTAAGCGTGGCATAGCCACATTAGGCACCTTTCTATTACGGAAATTGTGAACCGCATTCACTGCTGGAGATACCTATGCCCAGCAGCAGATGTCTTTCAGCTGATATGATGATGATGATAAAAATAAATAGTTGGAAAAGGTTCTCAATAGCCATAAAAAGCTAAAATTTCAAGTAAAAACAGGCTGGAGACAGCGGGGCTTAGAGACTTTTATTTTTGAGGTGGTAAATTATCCAATGACTTTTCCTGCTCTAGGGTGGAGGTGGGAGTGCGTTTCAAGATTTTACTGACCAAAACCACACCTATGTCCTTTAGGTGCCCTTTGTATTCTAGTCCCTTAGGACTAGTATTATTAGGTAGAGAAACCCTTGGTAGGTTTTCTTTTTAGCAATTCCCTGTGGACCTAGCGGGCATCGGACGGTTGTAGCAAGTTCGCGCCTTTGGTAATCGGAGATCGCTCTGTGACTCT
This sequence comes from Mythimna lalbum, assembly GCA_949319445.1. NCBI lineage: Eukaryota > Metazoa > Arthropoda > Insecta > Lepidoptera > Noctuidae > Mythimna > Mythimna lalbum. The sequence goes on along the minus strand of OX439351.1, from coordinate 9,407,412 downwards.
CGACGGCTGGTGTCTCCTATCTCAGTGGCTGGGACGTGAAAAAGTCCGTTTCTTGGTGTCCCGTATTGGTATTTTAGGCATGAATTCACAAACATGATTTTCGAGGCCTATTACACCACTCGATATTCAGACAGTTTAGTCGATGACGCATCGTGTCTTCCTACTAATATTATAAATGCGAAATCTTTCACGCAAAAACTACTGAACGGATCTCGATGAAACTAGGTACGAGAGTAAACCATATCCCAGAATAACACATAGGATACTTTTTATCCTGGGATTATGTACGCGGGTGAAGCCGCGGGCAAAACCTAGTGAAAAATAAAACAAGTCTGAATATCGTGTGCTGAATAACGCGTTGTGTAATAATGCCTTAACGCCATCAAGAATTTATTAAAATTGGTATTTTTATTTTATCCTATAATAGGTACCTACGTATTGATAAATTTTTGGATACAAAAATAAAAACCACTGGCACTGTTTGTAGCTTACTGTCAGAATTTTTACACGGGCAGCCTGTGGGTCAATTATACGCGTAAGGCGCTAGACGTCCTGCGTGTACAATATAATAACGCTTTCAGGATGCTGTTGGGGCTGCCGCGTTACTGTAGTGCGTCCACGATGTTCGCGGAAGCGAGAGTGGATGATTTTTACGCTATTTTAAGAAAAAAGACCGCTTCTCTTCTTGCTCGTGTTCGCGGCAGTTCCAACAGTATCCTGAGGGCGCTATCTGAGCAATGGGATGCCCCCATACTGAGACATTTTGTGAGTGTTTTGGTGCGGCAAGGGCAACCTTATCGCTCATAATGTGTGACCCGTAGTTTGTACATGTGTTTGTCGTTTAGGTTAAGTTACTAACTTCTAGATTAAGTTTTTTACTAACAAATGGGCCTGTGTTGTCAAATTTTTAAATAAATTATTATTATTATTATTATTTTTATACGTTTATTTATCTCAGGACCCTGAGGTCCTGGACTTTTGGGAGGCGTACGAGGGGCCAAAACCAGCTTGAAGAGGCCTTTTTTGTGCGTTTAATGGAAGGTGGTATCAACCGGTGATTATCCCTGTACGCGCTATGCTAGTGCCTCCAAGGACAACCCCCGGTTTGAAAAACTATTCCGACATAATATGGAGAACAAAATAATAGGGCTATGGTTTTTGGAGTCATAAGTGGACTGGTAACATGGAACTATCTTAAGACTATAGCCCCTACCTGAGCCTTTTATCGATTGATATTAATGAGATTGCTCATTAATATCAATCGATAAAAGGCAGAGGGTGACTTGCACACTCAATAAATGGGCCCCCAAAACGGCCGCTAGCACGATGTGTCGTAGCAACAAGAGGGCAACATATCCTGAGGCGCTTGAGGAGTGGAGAGGCATACCACGGCTATCAGGACAATCCCGGAAGTACGGTCAAGATCCCTACCAGCACCTTACTGGATTATGCATCCTTCTCCCGAGCATGTTTGCTCTTGCGACTCTCCACTCAAGCCAGCCAGTAAAGGCAAGAGAGAGGTGGGAGCTCTGTTCCTCATCAGTGTTCACTACGGCCGGCCAATAAAGGCAAGCCGGAGATGAAGAACAAGAATTCTCCCGGGAGATCGGATCCGTGGGGTCGCTAATACCCAACAGTTCGCCACAAAACTGCCCTGCGGATTGTATCTCTCTTAGTCTGGCCCCTCACCCTAGGCATGTTACGGCAAAGAAAATTCTAGCGATACAGACCTAGGGTATTTTGGAGCACGCAAGCCCCACCACGACGTCAACGTAGAGATACGGCGATGGGGTTATTATTATTATTATTATTAAAACCTTTCACGGGGTTTATCAAAGCGAAACGAGGTAAACCAATACACGCGCCTTTGCCGACCCAGTTGGGGAAACAGGCGTTATATTTTTTCATGTTATTTCCTGTACCTACACCGTAATTTTGTAGGTATTTAGCCGGAAATATTTATTTTTGCAAACGCAGAACATATTCATTTGTTAATATCCGTATAACACGAAACACGAGGCAATAAATCATATTATAAACTAGCTTTAAATTCGGGGTAACACGGTTGCCCTGGGAAGTGGGGGGTTAGAAAGAGACAAAAAGTACACTCTCCATCTCTTCAACTATCTCCACTTAAAAATCTCGTCAATTCGTCATTCTGTTTTACCGTGAAAGACGGATAATCAAGACACACACACTTTCCCATTTATAATATTAGTATGGATATTACGTGGTATGTATTAAGAAATATATAAGTAGTTTATCAGTTGTTTAGTACTCATAACACTAGCTCTGCTTAGCTTGGGACTTGATGGCGTTGTGTGATAGTTGTGGAATTCATATTATTTTTTGCTTTTTTATTTTAGCATCCAGCCAGAGTGTGCCTCATTGCTTATATATTGTTTTGTTTTTTAGTTTCAACTTTCAACAATTTCAGGATATGACCATAATTTTGTAATTATTATTTACTAGCTTTTGCCTATGGCTTTGCCCGCGTACATAAAATATATAGTTTATGTGACTCAGGAATAAAACAGCTTAATTTGTTAAAAAAAAAATTAACAAACAGACCCAGTACTTTCAGACATTACCTCCCAAAAACAAAAAAAAAACAAACAAACTACCACTTTTTAATATTAGTGTAGATTGATGTTTTCCGTTGAGTTTCTTGCCCGTTCTTCTGCATTGTCGGTTGTGGCTGCGGCTGAAATGGGAGCCAATGTTTCGTAACATCTCTATATCCTAATCGTATCTTCTACTGATTTTGGCAGTTTTAGACAAGCTTTTGAGGCAACCAAATGAATCATATGGTAAGAGCAGCGGATACACACTATGTTAGGAAGTCTTTCTTTCGATTTGGCGAACACAGAATTATATTCGCCGACCATCACTTTCGTCGTATCTGAAGAAAATCCCATTAAGTTTTCTAGTGGGTTTTTTTTTAGTTTCAACGCTCTGTATTAATGCGTTATAGAAGTCATCAGCCGTTTTTTGAGTTGCTTGTAAATGGTTTATTTGAAATTGTTTTTTTTTTTTCTGAGAAGGAAAATCATCAAATGGATTGTATAAGGAGTGATATGAAAAAAAAGGGAGTTAATGATAGTTTGACGGGTAACAGGATAGAATGGAAGGAAAAAACGTGTTGCGCCGATCTCAAGTAATATGGGATAAAGGCAGGAAGAAGAAAAACGAGGAAAATCATCATATTATTTCCCTCGCTCTAGGGTGGAGCGTCCCTGGATTAGAGGAGGATGATGAATTTGTGGAGATTTTTATGTGATACGAAATAGTTCAACTATTAGACTTTACCTGTCCAAACCCAGCGGTTTTATTTCAGTTGCGTTGTTTGCTCCAGGGCGATAACTCTTTGTTGGCCATCGTTGCTACTCATAAAAATCCATCTTCCCATGCTGCTGACATTACAATAGATTACCCGACCACGTTTTCTTATTCCAATACTTTTTTTTTTTTCTCGACGGGGAAAATCATCTTTGACGAAACCCGTTCTTGGGTGGAGCGGGAGACAGTGTCAGACTCTTACTGACTAAAAACCCCGCGCCGTTCCTTCTAGCCTTCATACCGGGGCACGAGCTCCCTTTCGGACAACCCTGTCCCCAGTAGGCTTCGACCCAGCTGGGCCCCTCCTGCTGCTGACAACTCCTTGAGGCGCGCGGGAACAGTGCGCGCCGTCGACGTCTTAGACTCGGTCCATTACCGGACCATCGGACAGCGAGCTACCCATAGCTCGCCGTCCGCGAGCCTGCGTCTGCGCCAATACGGCCTTTACTAAATCTTCAGTCGGCAGCGGCTTGTCCAAACAAATCCATCTGCCCCGTCTCGCTGCGATTCGCAATCACCCGACCCGCTGCCACTGTAATTGCATACTAAGGCTGCCTGTCCACTGGAGTGGAGCGAGGCTGCGGAGCGGAGAAACGAAGAAATGTTAACTAATAAGATTGCACAAAATCTCCGCTCCTCTTCAGTGGACAGGGACAGGGAGTATGAACGAGTTTAAAAATTCATACTAACCGGAAGCGAAACGGAGCAACGGAGTGGGGAAGCGGAGAGAAGAAACGAGTGCGGCCGCTATAACAAAAATGTATCTGAAACAGTCTGCAACTCCGCCCCGCAGCCTCGCTCTACTCTGGTGGACAGACACAGTTCGTAACTACGCTCCGCATTACTCCTTTGCTCCGCTCCGCTGCCTCGCTCCGCTCCGCTGGACAGGCACCCTAAAGGTACACGCCGTATTTTTATTCAGCACCAATATTAACAAGGATTTAAATGGATGGAGGCTACTCATAATAAGGTTTATTTATAATTTAGCTCAAACGACCATCTTCTCAGAATGACTAGTGGCATTTTTGCTCGATTAAAGCCGACTTTGTAAGTTCAGAAGTTGATCTAAATAGGTTATCGATTATGTATTACTTTATCCATTAATTAATTTAACCCCAAGCGAACGCCGGCGTTCGCCCTGTCATTTCCTTTCTATTTTGTCTCTAATTGACGGTATCTGAAGAGTATATTTATCCTTTTACTATAACTAAAAGAACTAACTAAGTATACATAAATATAATTAATAGGTACTCGTCAAGACAAATCATACGAGCCCAAACTCGATGGGGTTGTGTCATTTAACTACGAAGTTCTTATTGCCAGTAGTCACCTTCCAGTTCCATCATCGTCATAATAATTTTGCAAGGCCTTCCAACGCTGCGACTTCCAGTACGAGAACACCACTCCAGAACCTTTCGGCCCCAACGGCGATCTGCCCTGCCCATTGCTACTTAAGTTTGGCGATTCTTCCTGCTATGTTGGTAATCTTGATTCTTCTGCGGGTATATTCATTTCTGATTCGATCACGCAAGGAAACTCCGAGCATAGCTTTTTTCATTGCTCTTTGGGTGACTTTAAGCCTTCTGATGAGGCCCATTGTGAGCGTAATACTTCCTTTGGTACAAGGTTATTAATTTCATATCCGATGTTAGTGATGTGGAACATGCGTGGGCTTCTGATGTGGGACGCAACTTGTGTCAGCACATTCGTGCCATATCACGCCCTTAAATAGTTCAGACAATACCATAACCTAACTATATTGATATAAATTTAGATTTTTGAGTCTTTTGTCGTTTTTGATCGCTTGAGTCATTGGGTTCGAATGCGTAGCTCTTTCTCGAGAATATTTCTCACCGACTAATCGACATTTTGCGTGATCGGTTGTTTAGTTCTATGATCGTTCCAACCAGTTTTCTGAGCTCGAAACTAAATGACAGTGATTTGGAGAAATACTTCGACGACCAAGTGTATTATTTTTTTGTATATTTCTTTATACCGACAAAATAAAGAATATATTATATACTATTTATGTATGCTTATGCATAGTGAGTCAGAATACAAACTATGATGTTCAAGAACACACTACACTTTATATATTTATTACGGTGCCCGGAAGTCGCGTTTGATACGTCCGACTCACTCGGCGGCTAACTCACAACTGAGGGTCGACTATCCCACCACCTAGCGGCCAATCTACGCACTATACGTCACGTGCATACTATACATCACACAAACAATATAATGTGTTTGTACCTACATAAACTATTTAAATATTAACAAACTATTGTACTGACTCATCAACGCTCAGCTCAAACCCTGGACCTAGAAATTTAGCACGTATTTGCAAGAAATAAAACCCCTAAGAGGTCCAAACGGGGGTCCAAAGTTTGTATGGAGAAACCTACTTCCATGCAGACGAAGCTGCTGGCTATAAAAGATTTCCTCTCACATTTGTGTAGTAAATACGAATTCTCCATAAAACACTTTAGACTGGCCTATTGGTATTTTTGTTAGTGGCCCTGACTCCTATGCCGAAGGTCGTGGGTTTGATTCCCAAAAAGGACAAATGTTTATGTGATGAGCTTGATCATTTGTTCTGTGTTTTTGTGTAATTTATTTCTGTAATATATTTATTTAGAAATATATTAGTATGTTTATCAGTTGTCTAGTACTCGTAACACAAGTTCTGCTAAGCTTGGAACTAGACGGCATTATAATTATGATAGTTGAGGAATATTATATTCTATTTATATACATTATAACTTAGTCAATTCACTTACCTAGGAAATTAATCCAATTCCTAATTTTCCGAGAAGCTCCATGTTCAATCCAATTTTATTTTCCAACAACAATTACGTGATCAACGGCCTTTCGGCCAGTTCCATTAAATTGAAGTGAATTTATAAATGAAAATGTTTTTCCGACTTTTACTTACTACGAAATACTAGTTGGCCTGGGTAGTTGGGTTGGTTTTATTCGCTTTCACAAGTTATATCACGCTACCGGGAATCTAGTTTTAGCCCTAAAGAAACATTATCGAGCGTATATTGGTAGTTATTTAGAAACTAGAAAGCCGCAAGAATTCAAGTTTTAATAATGTGACTATAGTACCAAAACAGACTCCGCACCCAGGTTGGGCGCAGCAAAGACAATCTCCACAGGTGGGGGTTCTCGGATGGTTCCGATCTTCAGTGTCTGTGCGGCGTCACTCCGCAGACGATGTCTCACCTTCCGTCCTGCACCACGTGCCCGGTCACCTGCTTACGTAAGGACCTAATGACAGCATCAGCGGACGGCATTGCAGTGGCCGATTTCTGGGCTGGGTAAGGAATTTGATTGATTTTGCCATCGATACGCTAAGAAGAAGTACCAAAAAACTGAGCAAGTGCGAATTGCAGGGTTACCATGACGTTCAAAGTAAGATTGTTTTAATCTTCTTCAGAAAGTACAAAATAACTTTAATTTCGGAAGTCGGTGTTTCTATAATAGATACCTGATCTTGTCTCTTCGTTATTTAACACTTTAGTTATGGTAGCACCACTAAAAAGTACCTACCATTCAGCTAAACATAAGTTACCTTATAGCCACAGTGCATCTCATAACGATTCTAATAATCCCAAATACGGTTATATTACATGAATTTACGTTCCGGTTTTATCACCAGATCAGTTCGATACATCCCCTCCCCATTTTCTTTCACAGTAACAGTAACAAAGCGATTTTACTTGTTACGACAATCTGCTATGATTCTATGAGGAGTTCTGTTCCATATCTTCGAAGTTCATGATCAGATCATAACAATATTTCTATGGGACCAACTTGGAAGCATAAGCTTTCATTAAAAAAAAAATTCATAATCGGTCCACAATTGACCGAAATATCGGTGAACATAAATACAAAAAAAAACATACATTCAACCGAACATAGAACCTCCTCCTTTTCGAAGTCGGTTAAAAATGAGAGATTTCACAAAGCTGTGACCAAAAGCTAGTAATTAACAATAAAATGGTGTATTAGGTTGTTGCAGGATCTATTACATTGCTATTTACTTTACCATTTGCACTAACCTCCATTCTACGGGTCATGGAAACCATAGCGTGATGGTATGTTATTATTTATATTGTCATGAATTTTTTTTTATAAATACTGCGAAGCCCTAACATATGATGCAGCATTTTATTAGCGCAACTAGGTAGATACCTAGTGCGGAATAAAGTCAGAAGTTCCATACTTTTTAGGTTTGTTATCATTATCATATCAGCGTCGCAACAACAGCCGGTCCTGTGTCACGCATCCATCGGATTCCTGCGACCCTGACCAGGTCATCAGTCCACCTTGTTGGAGGCCTATCAACGCTGCGTCTTCGGGTACGTGGTCGCCACTCCAGAACCTTTCCTCCCCTGGTTTGTTGTACTTACTATATTTGTCAATCTTCTTCTTGTATGTAAAACACAATAAAATTGTTATTCGTTAGTTTTGTCAAAACTCAAAAGTGACTTGACTGACATTAAGCCCTAAGCGAATTGTTCGCCTAAGCGTTCGCTCTCTCATTGTATTTCTATTGTGTCTACGCCTGTGCTCAAGGCTTTGAAGATTGGACTTAACCAAATCTGGATCACCAATTAGCGTGTTCGCACGCCTTTCTGAGTCTAAAGCTACCTAACCCCGGCTAACCCCCATCATTTCCTTCAAATCTCATATGTTTGGTTCGGTATGCCCCACATATGGTATGCCCACAGTTTTTGAGCTACTTTATTCGTTAATGAGTTTGCAAAGTAGGACACCCATTCAGCATAAATCTTACACTTCCTATAGATTAACAAAATATGTTTCATTTTTTTCCTCTATTTTGTACTTTGTTTGATTCTCTTTTGGCGTTATAGAATATAATAGAATAGAATAAATACAGTGCCTAGATATGGTGTGCGGATAAATGGAAAATACATACAATATTTTATACAATGGCTAATCGAGTTTGGCATTGTATAGAAGAGCGGGCTTTACACATTCGCTCTTTCGCACATAAAACACTAATCGTGTACGAAAGGACGCTCTTGGGAGGATTTTGAAAGGGACCGAGAAAGACCACGCGTTCAGTGCTTGTCACTTTCATTAATCGCGCACGCACTCGTGTACCATCGTGCATCATTTTTGCCGCGATGAAAAAAAAATCGCTTAAATCCTGCGGCGTGGCGCCAAATCAAGCCCTTCAAAGTTTTCGTTTCGAGTGCAAACAAAAATGAACTCAGCGGTGGTCAGGCGGAAGTGTCTTAGATGGTACACTCCTGACAACGCACGATAGAATTGTCTAACGAACTGTGTAAAGGTATCTGCCTGAAGTAGGCGTCAGATAACCGTGAAATAACGGTCATTGCCGTCAGTTTTTTAAATTAAGATTGTCAACAAATGTAAGAGACATTTGTTGACAATCTTAATTTCAAAAACTGAAATAAAGATATAAAGCTGTCTTGAAACGACATTTGTCGTGATCCTTGACATGATCTAGTAAAGAAAAGCAGTTCATTGTTTGTTTTTCAGGTACCTACGTAGAGATTTTAGGAAAAGGTAAATGTAATTTACTCCACGGTTATCTGGCGCCTTCTAAAAGCTTTTTATAATATCTCACCGGAAAATTCCAGAGTTCGTATTCTTGTAATAAAAATCTTTGTTACATTACAATTTCATGAATTATTATAGAAAAATCGTTTCGTATAATATATTACATCATAATTAATTAGTTTCTAACATAAACGTGTCACATTTAGACTGGCCTGTTGGTCTAGCTAGTGACTGGTATGCCAAAGGTCTTGGGTTCGATCCCCACCTAGGACAAATGTTTACATGATGAGCATGATCATTTGTTCTGTGTCTGGGTGTAACTTATCTATAACTAGCGGCCCGTCCCGGCTTCGCACGGGCAATAAATATAGCCTATGTAACTCAGGGTGAATGTAGTTTTACAATAGTGAAATATTTTTTGAAATCGGCACAGTAGTTTTCATTCATTACGAACATACACACAAAAATACAAATAATAAAAAATACAATTTAGTGTAGATATAGATAATGTATGTTTTTAGAAATATCTAAGTACATCAGTTGTCTAGTACTCATAACACAAGCTCTGCTTAGCTTGGTACTAGACAGCGTTGTGTGATAATTGTGGAATATTATCATAATTATTATTTATAGAAAACTGTTTACGAATTCTAGCGAAATTGTATAACTTTACGGCGTTTGCAATTTTCCAGTGACATAAAAGCCTGGTTTTTACTTTTCCGGTAACTTTTTGTTATGTAAAAGGGATAGAGAGTGAAGAGTGCACTTAGATAGGTATCTCTCTTGTAGGTCTCAGATCATAACAATATTAACCTAGTCTATTAATCTATGGGACCAACATGAAAGCATAATCTTTTAATCAATCATTTTTTTTTAAATTGCAATCACAATTGACCACAATTGACCGACAAATCGGTGAGCATACACTAAAAAAAAATACATTCAGTGAACATAGAACCTCCTTCTTTTTGAAGTCGCGAGTGGTTTTGCCGCACTAGCGTTAATTGCACATCCATTTGTCGAGCTGACATTTAAAATATTTCATAATAAACTCACATCGGATTGGTTACTGAATAAATTTCAGCATAAATCAGAACTACAAACAGAATCGGCAGCTGAATTTGCAGCACTAATCAAAACATTTGTTTTTTTTTTTAAAACACTAGGTACCTCTCTAACTGCCGCACTCAGAGACGTCACTTAACTTTAATGTCAATTAAATCAAAACCTAAGGTACTTAACGTCATAAAGATATAGACTATTATTCAATGACAAAATTAGTAAATCAGAGATTAGCGTTAATGGGCGTCTCTGAGTGTGGCAGTAAGTGCACTTATGTAAAATTTAAGTGCTTCAATAATGATTGTAACTTAGTTTTCTAATTAGCGTACATTATTTCAGTTACATTGTTGTACACAAAATATTTACATAACTCCATTTCCTGATTCTGTTTATTTACTATTTTGTTACTATTATAAAGAATTTAATTAACTCTTGAGTAGGTTAATTGTGTAATCAAATCCTTTTTTTTATGATAGACAGACGGACAACAACGTGATCCTAAAAGGGTTCCAATAATTGTTCCTTTAGAGATACAGAACATTAAATAATAGGTTTCACCACACTACTAGAATATACTCCAATGTCATAGAAACGTTCACAAACATTTCACCTAATGAGATCATTTCATCACTTTCAACTAATGGTAGGTATATTAGAGTAACTTCATCGTACCAGCCCGAGCCATTCCATCATTCGTTGACATGCCTTGGGCGCTCCTTATAAAGGCGTTGACTTACGGTCCCCGCAAACGGGCCTCAAAAAAACGCTTGAAGCGGCCACAAAAAAAAAGCTAGAAGCGGCTGCAAAAAAAGCTGTAGCGCACGACATCTCTTGTGTCCGGTGAAGCTTGAAGCCGCTTCAAGCGTTTTTTTTGTGGCACCACCGCCACACACGAGCCACAAAAAAGTCCGGCTCAAAATGAAGCTTGAAGCGGCGTTTTTTTGAAGCCCGTGTGCGTGGACAGTTAGAATGTATATTTCTTTGACGCCTCAAGTATCTACAGTGCGTTTCACTTAAGACGTTCCTTTGCCGTAATGTTGGCAATACGGAAAAACAGTGTTACAATATTTTTAGTAATTAAATTACTTAATATTAGGGAGATAAACTTCTATTTCGTTACTTTTTTTTTTGTTTTTCTTTTTACTATTTTTGAATAAAGTATAGGGCGCTGGGCTCCATTTCGATTGTCTTGCAATTCTTTCAAATACCGAAAACGCCATGCCACAATATCGTATCTTTCTATAACAACGTCTTTTTAGACCTGCTTTTTTTAAATAAAATCCCATTCCCCCTCATAATTCTCCAAAAAGTGCTGCAACTACCGTTAAAATCGATTTCGTTTCGCATTTCGGGGAACAATTTTGGTAGAGTAGGCAACTCTTTCCTTTTTCTCTTCTTTTTTATGTAGACAGACAGGGGAGCCAACATTACGCCAAAGGAACGTCTTAGTAATCAGAAAGTTATAAACTTCCACGTAGCGCCTGACTTCAGATAAAAGCAATAAATTGCAGTATTACGAGAGCTTGTAAAACTTCTACAGGCGTTTTGTTACAAACTATTTTTACCGACTTCCCAAAAAGGAGGAGGTACGTTCGGCTGTTTGTATGTTTTTTTTTTTTTTTGTATGTTTGTTCGTCGAATACTCCCCCAAATGTGGACGGATTTTCAAAATTATTTTTTTGTTCGAAAGTAGATAGTTCTGAGGTGGTCCCATTATCACCAAATTAGGATCTGATGATGGGATCTTGGAGAAATCGAGGGCAACCTTCAAATTTTATAGGCTCACTTATTGATTTTCGCATATTTTATGAAGTATCTTGTGTATTTGCGTATGGTCGTCACCATCTCAGGTAGCTGGGCTGATGATGGAAGGTACAACTCCTTAACAGTAAGAAGTTACTCGAACAGGCAAGGACTGTTTTAGTAAATTGTTTTGATGTTTTATAGGGCATTTGCCACAATTGGTCTCATGATCATCAAGTCATGACCTGATGCTGCAGTCAGGATAGTCTGCAGAGTACCTAAGTCCTCGACAACAAACAGCAGATATATCGAGTTTAGGCTCATTGAAAACGGCTCGATGTGTGGATAAACGTACTGCTAATAAAGAACACCGAAGTACATAGAGACCTGATGCTGAAGCCAGGAGCATCAGGAAAAGTACAAACCTTGAAATTACAGCACCGTAGTCGTGTTTGGGCTCATTTTAAACAGGACTAAACTTTAAGTTCATTGCAATGTTGACATAAATCATCTAGTCTAATGACTGATTGAAAGATTTACCTTTCGGCTTCATCATCAGATCAGTTCGATATATCCTTTCTCTCTCCAGCATCTAGTCTAATGACTGTTTGAAAGAAGAGGGGGAGAGGATATATCGAACTGACCTGATGATGAAGCCGAAAGGTAAATTAATGTAATCTAACCGTGTTTGGGATTATTAGAACCTTTATGAGATGCGCTCTGACTATAAGGTATTTAAGTTTGACTGAGGGGTACTTTTTAGTGGTGGTACCATAACTAAAAAGTGTAAAATAAAAAAACTTTTTACAAAAAAAATATAACCGACTTCAATGATAAAAAACACTGAAAAGTATCAAATAACTTTAATTTTGGAAGTCGGTGTTAAATAACGAAGAGACTAAACTATTATAGAAACACCGACTTCCAAAATTAAAGTTATTTGATACTTTTCAGTGTTTTTTATCATTGAAGTCGGTTATATTTTAATAACTATACGTTGATATTTAGTATTTGTAATAGTCACCATTTTGCTAGAAAGACTTAAGTAATTATATTAAAAATTTAAGATAATGTAGGTTTACCCACAGTCCCATGTCAAAGTTTGATGAAGTTCGCCGTTCACCGATATATCTAATATTAATATCTTAAACCCCCAAGCGAACGCTGGCGTTCTCTCTCTCATTGTATCTTTAACTACGGTATTCAAAAGGTTAAGAACGGCTGGACCGATTTTAATCTCTGCTTTACCTATTAGATTCGTATCCGCCTTGAATAGCAGAATAACTATTAAAATATCTGAAAAATTTAGCTTAATTAATTCGATTAATAACTCTAGCCAAATGTACTCACAACTATAATTGACTCATACGTGGTACGAAGTTCGCCGGGTCAGTTTGTAATAGATACGCATATTCACAAGTTTGAGAAATGCGGCACTAAACTATCAGGCGCATAATAATTAGTTGAGCTATTTCAATAGTTTGTACATTACTATACACTGAGATATCGTTGCATAGTTTCAATTATTGATTACCTAAAATTAATGGCTCAACCATCAAAAGTTATTTGTATAATGGCTTAGTATCTATAGTAACGTCCTGAACAGGGTGAGGACCTGGCTTGGGTACGAAGTATCAAAAATCCACAGTGTGTGTTTATACTAAGCGACCCGCCCAGGCTTCGCTCGGGTAACAGTATTTCTCAACTATTTAATGGATGTTATTATACATATAAACCTTCCTCTTGAATCACTCTATCTACTAAAAAAAAACGCATCAAAATCCGTTGCGTAGTTTTAAAGATTTAAGCGTACATAGGGATATAGGAACAGAAAAAGCGAATTTGTTTTATACTAGACTATAGTGGGCGCCTAAAATCATTTCCGTCAAATCGGAGCTTCTGGGAGAGATCGAGGCCTTTTATGGACAGTTACACACGTCTATCACTAAACCCGCTGCAAATCTAGCAAATGACCCAAGAGCTAGATGGACTCGACACTATAACAACTTGTACTTATTCTATAAGTATGTTAGTCTGTAAGGTATATATCTATGGGCCAAGATGCCTGATAATAAATGATTTATTATATTATTATTATTACTATACCTAATAATAAATGGAGTAAGTAGTCGGATGAAAAATGCATCGCAAAGGGACTTTGGAGCATGTGTTTCTTATGAAGATGTGCGTACCGTCTCGATCAAAGCGGTTTGCAGATAAAAAAAAAGTTTGTATTATAGTCATAGTTGGCGACTATATGTTCGCCAACTATGACTATAATACAAACTTTTTTTTGTGTGAGTATAAACTACAACATTTACCTACTTGTAACAGAACAACGAGCCGCTCTATGATATGTTCTAGTGCATCATCCTTTTACGAACGAAACGTCGAGCACGCTCTCCTCTTTGTTACAAACCAACGAACATATTGATGTAACATTTCGTCGAGCCACGAGTGCGGCGATGCGTGGTTGCGGGGTGAAATTTAAAAAAATGAACGCAAGGTACAACGAAATGTTAGTAAATACACACTTGCTCGCTCGTGAGTATTTACCCGCAACATAACGCCGAACATTCGCAGGAACGTTACATTACATGGAAATGCTTAGGAAATTGAGCTTTTGCCTGTATTGTACCATTCGTAAGAATATTACATTACACAGAAATGCTCCATAAAATGTTGTAGTCTATACTCACCTTATAGATATCCGACTTAGCCTTTCGAATACCGACAATTAGAACACACAATACGAATACCGACAATTACAGACACAATAGAAAGACAATGACAGCGCTCGCTAGCTAGGCGCCGCCTCCTTCGCTCGCTAATCCTGAGGAAATTCGTTTAGCTTTGACAGACAACCACAACCTTTCGTGATAGTCTGTACTCATCTAATCGCTCCCGCCAAAACGCCACGTTCAAAGCCTGGCTAGTTCCTACTGGCAGATCGTTCATATCGCTGGTTAGTGAAATTGCTATTATAAATAAAGTAGGACCAAAATATTTTCATGTACAATGTTGTTACGTCTCTTTTTTGGGATTTTCCATTAAAATACTATTCTATTGCTTTATTATTAAAATACTGTTCTATTACTAGCTGCTGCCAGAGACTTCGTCAGTGTTAAGTAGAAAATTATCTTAAGGGAACACAATTCCGGGATAAAAAACTAAAAAGTCCTAGGTCTAAAGTGAAAAGGCCTAGGACTATTCCAGAACATTGTCTTCCTGTTTATCAAAATAGTTATATATTTATCACTTGTTTGTGAGTTTAATAAATGAAATTAGATTTTTTATCCGATAAGTATTTTTCTACCAGACTTTCAGCTTATACGTAAGAATGGAATAGAATGGAATAGAATGGAATAGAATGGAATAGAATGGAATAGAATGGAATAGAATGGAATAGAATGGAATAGAATGGAATAGAATGGAATAGAATGGAATAGAATGGAATAGAATGGAATAGAATGGAATAGAATGGAATAGAATGGAATAGAATGGAATAGAATGGAATAGAATGGAATAGAATGGAATAGAATGGAATAGAATGGAATAGAATGGAATAGAATGGATTAGAATGGATTAGAATGGAATAGAATGGAATAGAATGGAACAGAATGGAACAGAATGGAATAGAATGGAATAGAATGTAATAGAATGGAATAGAATGGAATAGAATGGAATAGAATGGAATAGAATGGAATAGAATGGAATAGAATGGAATAGAATGGAATAGAATGGAATAGAATGGAATAGAATGGAATAGAATGGAATAGAATGGAATAGAATGGAATAGAATGGAATAGAATGGAATAGAATGGAATAGAATGGAATAGAATGGAATAGAATGGAATAGAATGGAATAGAATGGAATAGAATGGAATAGTATGGAATAGAATGGAATAGAATGGAATAGAATGGAATAGAATGGAATAGAATGGAATAGAATGGAATACAATGGAATACAATGGAATACAATGGAATAGAAAGCGAAGATAGATAGATAGATTAATTCTTTATTGTACACCAAAGCTGAATGGCAGCTTACTATTTTGATTTCGCAATTTGAAAAAAACGAACACTATGTTTGTACTCATGGTTGTGGCTGTAAACCTTGCATTTCTGTGCTGTTCGGCCCAATTGCATATAGCCTCCATAGTTCTTTTAAAATACCTTTTAAACCTTTGGATTTTTCCTTTGGATTTTTTCGTTTTGAAGTGGCTTGTGTCAAAGCATGGAACGCTTATACGAATAGGTACCTATATAACATTAAAACAAATTAGCATAAGCCGACTGGCCATAAGGAGCAGAGTAAATAAATATGAACTCTTGTTGGTTTACCCATATCCATACGTTATCCAGTGTTCTGTAAGTACACTGTGATGTTTGTTCCTGGCACATTATCTGTAAAAACAACGGCAGCAAATAGTTGTACGATGTTTCCTACAAAATAAAGAAAATACAATACAGCAAAAACAAGCTTTTAATGACAATCAATTTTTCATAGCAAGCTTTTATAAGCTACCTTGTTTTTTTTGTATACCTATATAATTAATACTCGTCAAGACGAATCATACAAGCCCAAACTCGATGGGGTTGAATTGTGTCGTTTAACTACGAAGTTCGTATAGCCACCTTCCAGTTCTATTATCAGTTCAGCTCCGTGTCTTAATAATTTGACTTTGTCATCTAATTTACATCATCATCATCATTTTAGCCGACAGACGTCCACTGTTGGACATAGCAGGCCTCCCCCTTGCGTTGCCACAATGATCGATCCAGCGCGTCTCGCATCCATCGGATTCCCGCAACCTCCACCAGGTCATCAGTCCACCTTGTAGGAGGCCTTCCGACGCTGCGTCTTCCAGTACGCGGTCTCCACTCCAGAACCTTTCGGCCCCAACGGCCATCTGTTCTGCGAGCAATGTGCCCTGTCTATTGCCACTAAGTTTGGCGATTCTTCGTGCTATGTTGGCAACCTTGGTTCTCCTGCGGATATCTTCATTTCTGATTCGATCCCGAAAAGAAACTCCGAGCATAGCCCTTTCCATTGCCCTGATGAGGCCCATTGTGAGGGACCACGTTTCGGCACCATATGTCATCACTGGCAACACGCACTGGTCTTAGACTTTCGTCTTGAGACACTGTGGTATATTAGACGAGAAGATACCGCGCAGCCTCCCCTCTGATTTACATATTCATGCAAAATTAATTTGCAAGATTTGATGACCGACAAACATCAGGACAGTATAAGCCCGAACCCAGACCCAGTTGCCAGTCAGATGGACTGTTGAAGCTGTAAAAAAAAAACAATCGTCTTAGATATAGAAAAAAAGATATGGCAGTTAATGTCGCAAAAAACGTACCTATATTTTGACACTCTCAAGGGATTCAAAAATAGTAGGCCACTTCCCGTTGACCCAAAATCCTGAAATATGAATAAAGCAAGGTTTCCTAGCGCAGGTACCAAAATAAATCTACACAGTATTTTATATCATTTTTTGCGATTCGGAAAAATCTTCGAGACACATTAGAATAGAATAGAATAGAATAGAAATACTTTTATTCGGTACAGAACAGACACAGCACAGCACAACGGATAATAGACAAAGTAAACAAAAACAAAAGTACAAAGTGCGCCGAGCGTGCCCGCACCGAAAGGGTGACCACCTCAGCATTTGCTGGGCGTTAGACACCCAGCGCTGATTTTCAGTTGGCACCCCGCAGTGACGCACGGACTAGGGTAAAGCATATATGTAATTACTCGTATGTGTAATTGAAATAAATATTGATGTTGTGTACCTACGGGTGTATAATTTTAATTGAATTGAAATACATAAATAACTGTTTTATAAATAAGAACGCAATATTATAATATAAAATTTGTGCCACATTGGATAAAAAGAAAAGAACCAATAAATAACTTAGTACCCACAATACCCCAATAAAAAATAAAAACACATCAGCCGACGCGCGGCGCGTTGATCAACGCCATGACGTATAATCGAGCCACCGCTGCACCGGCCCGGTAATTAGCCGTCGCCCAGGACTTATACCATAACTAAAAATAAATACATTCGGAAATTTAACTCTTATGACATTTGACATATGACAGTTTGCACGGAATCCTCAGTGCGGAGTCTGACTCGCACTTACCCAGTTTGGTTTTTACCAGTGTCCATTTAACCCCCCCCCCCTTTGGGGGAGGCCTATGTCCAGCAGTGGACGTCTTTCGGCTGATATGATGATGATGAGTGTCCATTTTAGTTGAAAAATTTATATTTTCACAAACAAATTCGCGAGCAAAATGAATGCTTAAAAATCTATTCGATTTAATAAATCTACGCAGCGGAATAAGCATGACAATGTAAAGAATGTGTGTAGTATTTTGTTTTGTCGTGTAAAGAATGCAGCAGTGCAGGGTTTATTTTCAAATATATTTAAAATACAAAACCTTTTCATGATTTACGATGACTACTCTACCTAGTTTTATATGACTGCCAAAAAGCAGAAGGTTCTCATGTAGTCTAATTTTTTTGGATTATTTATTGTTTATAGTATCTTCGTTAATTAAGAACTGATCTATATTTTTTACTGTAGTCTTCCTCAATAAATAGGCTTTGCAACATTAAAAGATGTTTTCAATTCGAACCAGCAGTTTTGCTATTTTATATACTTAGATCTGAGCGCTCTTTAATCTTTGTTTTAGACATAGTGTCTCAGTCCTGATGATTTTATCGAGCCGTCTGTCGGAGAGTCTCCCTACTAGACACGAGATGCCATGGCCAACCTGGAAAACCCTCAACTGACTCCGCACCCAGGTTGGGCGCAGCAAAGACCATCTCCACAGGGGGGGGGAGGGGTTCTAGGATGGTTCCGATCTTCAATGTCTGTGTGGCGTCTCTCCACAGACCATGTCCCACCTTCGGTCCTGCATCACGTGCCCTGTTACCTGCTCACGTAGAGACCTAATGATAGCATCAGCGGACGGCATTGCTGTGGACAAATTCTGGGCCAAATAAAGAATTTAACTAGTGTGCCATCGATACGCTAAGAAGAAGATGGTGTCTCAGAGAATATGTATATTCTTTATGAGAAATAAAGTTGTCCTGAAATTTTAACTAGAATTTCTTGAGATTAACACGTTCAAACAAACAAAAAAACTCTTCAGTCTCATAAAATTAGTACCATGGATTACAAGTATTCAAACTTAAAAGGGATCCTCATTTAACTTTCCTAGGGGATTACTGAAGCTTACTGAGATGGCTTAGCGTTCATTAGCTATATTTCAATGAACACTGTTTATTTTAGCGAGCTGTAATGCGAGCCGACACAGGCTGTGATCGCTTACTCCATTGTTTACTATAACGAAGCAGTTAATAAACAAACTAGCGAACTACCCCCGCTTCTTACGGGTGTATCTTTTTTCTTTTAATTCTGGGCAACTCTACTATAAAACTCATCCTTGAGTTAAGCTCGCCTATGTACATGAACTTTGTTATCCACCTATTTTATAAGTTTTTATAGTGTTCAATAAAGAATTAAAGAATTAAGCGTGTACAGGCGTTTTTCCAGAGAATTTGTTCGCGAGGATGCTTGTATTAAAAAATAAACACCCCTTAAAACTTGAAAAACGAATGATGACTGTCTCTCACTAGTCTCTCCTTTCATTTCGTTTAGGCTTTGTGTCAAGTTTCTAGTTTAATAACAGCTCTCTCCCATACAACCTTTGAATCCCCGTATCGTTTTATAGAGGTTTTTTTTATCGGTGGGAGAAATCATCCAATGACAAAACCCGCTTTTAGGTGGAGCGGGAGATAGTGTCAGACTCTTACTGACAAGGAAATATTGTGGTCTAAATAGTTAGATAGGATTCAATTTAAACTAATAGCACATATTAGAGTTTTTTTATTATTTTAATTTCAGATTTGATTTCGAAGCTTGAGAACGTCTAAAGTTCTTACTGAATTAAGAAACAAAAATACAAACCTGTAGCTAGAATCATCTATAAAATAGTTATAGGAAACGATTCACTGATTTAGCTAACTGATTAAGAATATTAAAATAAAAACGACGTTACATTATTAAGAAATTATATGGGCAAATAAAATGTTCATTTGCACTGATTTAACTTTCTGTTATCATAATATTAATAGCTTATTCTAATAGAAGAACATGCCTTTTAAAATTTACCATTTAAAATTTGAATTAAAATAGCTTTACCATTTTTCAATAGAGGGTACTAATTACAGACTTCTTTTTAATAGCATTATTCATCTCTAAATATTTTAATTACTTTCTAAATTACTAAGTCAGCCACAATCGACGCCCGTCTGAATATAACTATCTTAGCTACTAGTTATCTTCTATGTAAGCCACTCTAAATATAACCCAGCATGGTGGTTATTTTTTGGCATCTAAATTTGTAACATGCATTCAAGCAGTAAATTTTTTTTTTTCGGTGGGCAAAAATCATCTTATGACAACGCCCTTGGGTGGAGCGGGAGATAGTGTCAGATTCTTGCTGACTAAAAACCCACCCCGTTTCTTCTAGCCTTCAAACCAAGGCACGAGTTTCCTTTCCGATAACCCTGGCCCACAGCACAGCAATAAACTTCTAAAATATTAATAAATGGCATTAAATAATAATTCTATCAGCTTCTAATTTTATAACTCAGTACGTTTAAAATATAAGTCATCTAAAATAAACTGATCGTCAAATTTATCTAAAATTATCATCAAGTAGTAAATAGTAAGCTATTAATATTACCTAAGAATTGTTGAGGGCAGACAGAATTAAACATTTAATTAAAAAAATAGAGTATTAAAATACTATCATTTTATATAGCAAAATTAAAAAAATACAAAAAACCCTTGACGCATAAAATCTGTAAAAAGTAAAAGAACTGGTTAAAACGACTCTAATGAGCCCAAACTAGGCTTGTCTACTAGTAGGCATTCCAGGGTTCCATTTAGCCACCTCCCAGTTCTAGCATGAGGTCCTAGTCATTATGAAAAATATTTAGAACTGGTTAACATGAATATAATAAGCTCAAACTCGATGTGTTTACTAGATTGCATTCCAAGGTTCCATCAGCCCTACAGTTCTAGTATCAGGTCCTCGTTATCATGAAAAAGCTTTAAAACTGGTTATTATATTCATAATGAGCCATGTCTTTTAAGGTTTGGAATGAAAACTTAGATAATCTACTGAATAATATATCTAGGTATACTAATATTAGAAAGAGGTAAAGTATATTGTTTTTTTTATTTTTTTTTTGTTTGTAGGAGGTAATCTCTGAAAGTGCTTGTCCGATTACTAAATTTTTTTCACTGATAGAAAGTTGCTTTATTCCGGAGTGACATAGGCTGAATTTTATGTACGCGGGAAAAGCCGTCGTAAAACAATAGGCACCTTCATTTTAAAAACTGTTAAAATAAATTATTCGTCATGTATTTATTTATTATTAATATTATTAATATTCTTTATACACCACATAAACAAAGAAAAATACAGGACAAACATTATACCGTACATACCTCCGTAACGTACATTGTATCGTATACTTGAGAAATATTTTATTGGTCTCCTTACAAGAAAATAGATTCTGTATGAGCAGCGACGTATGAAAATGAATTTCAATGCTTTCTGAACGCGAAACAATGTCGAACGCAGCAGCCGTTTCATTCACAATTTGTATGAACGCTTGGCTTTGCATCCGATCTCAGTTCGAGTCGGCACCATGGTTTTATTTCTTTTATAATTTATTTAATGTCCCTCAAATGAACTCTCATGTTCATTTGAAGGACATTGAATAAATTGGACATAATTGGATATTGAAAGGAAGTGCTTTTAAAGCATCCATAAAAGCAATTTGAAGTCGATCAAATGACTCATTAGGCCACTTTTGAAATCGTAGAAAATCATCACATGAAATGTATGATTTGGCTCTCGAAAAAGTGTGGAGGGAAATTCAAAATTCGAACAATGGTATTTTTACTTTTTCAATACACTTGCTCATAAAGTGAATCTTATTGCACTGTACTTAGGTATATAATGGCACTTGTTACCAAACTGTGACATTTTGAATACCATTACGCACTAGTGCTATAATGTGGTTAAAACCTTATTGTTCAACCTCTCCACCGTCATAATTTTATGACATTTATCGTATCAGGATGGGCGCAGGTTGTCCCCCACGAACAAAAGAAAAACAAAATGGGCGCGCATATGAAAACAATTTTTTACCGCCACAAGTTTACTAGTTTTACAGTTATTTTATATTATATTATATTATACGCGTGAGTAATTAATGATTACCATTCTCGGCTCTATTAAGACCCTCGCCATGGCTAGGGTCTAAATACCGCCTCAACAGTAATCACTAACATTACACACTTATATCATAATGTACTATTAGATAACCAAAGCATTAAAACTTTCGTAGTGGCCTGGTCAATTAATATCTACATTACCTACAAATGAAGTAATAATTAAACCAAATATTTTTACTAAATCTAACAATGTACATAAATTCTAAAAACACAAAATGAAATTTCAATTGTAAAATACACTTCTGGTGATTTTAGTAACGCAGCTATGCTAATCGATAGCCATTTCGCACGGATTTGACGCACAAAATACGGGTTTACCTATGAAATTGCCGGTTTGTATGAAAAAATTTAAACGATTTTTTTTCATGTATTTTTTATTTGTATTAATCGAAGTAATCACCCATGCAATCAATGCATCTTTGCCAACGCAGTGGCAGTTTATTGATGCCCTTCTTAAAGAAATCAGCTGGACGGGAGGCTACAAATTTTTCAAAAGCATTTTGTACTGCCTCTCGGGTATTGAAATTTTTTCCCGCCAAGAAGTTATCCAAATTCTGGAAAAAGTAGTAGTCTGTAGGCGCAAGGTCTGGTGAGTAGGGCGGATGACGGAGAGCTTCCAACCCCAGTTCTTGCAACTTGGAGACCGTCTGCTGTGCAGTATGAGGTCGCGCGTTGTCGTGCAGGAGCAGCGGAGACGAGCGATTGACCAATGCTGGTTGGAGATGTGCCAGCTTCTCCATCATTGTGTTCAGTTCTTCACAGTACACATCTGCAGTAATGTTCACCTCGTTTGGTAAGAAGCTGTGATGAATCACACCGGCGCTAGACCACCAAACAGTGACCATCACTTTTCTAGGGGTAAGTTTTCGTTTAGGGCATTGTTTAGGTGCTGAACCAGGATCCAACCAATTTGCTGAGCGCTTGCGGTTATCAAACAACAATGCGGTTCAAAATTCCTTAATTTGTGTGTCTGTTGAATAGTGCAAGGTACGTCTCGACGCGTACTTCGCGCTGGCGATCATTGAGTTCGTGGGGCACACATTTGTCAAGCTTTTTTACTTTGCCAATTTGACGCAAATGGACCAAAATTGTTTTGATGCTAACGTCGAAAGCTGCAGCTAATTCAGCCGTAGATTGTGTATCATCAGCTTCCACAATCGCCTTTAATTCGTCATTGTCGACGAAAGTCTTCGGACGACTTCGTTTTCTTTTCAAGTTTTACCTATCTATTATTTTTATATATCTATATTTTTAACCGACTTCTAAAAACGGAAGAGGTTCTCAATTCGGATGTTTGTATTTTTTTATATTTATTCGCGCATAACTTCGGCGCTTGCCAACCGATTTGAAAAATTATTTTTTTGTTGGAAACGGTTTTCTTCCTAAATAGTCCCATAGTCACTAAGTATAGATCTGATGATAGAATCTTGGCGAAATCGAGGGAACTCCTCAAATTCAATTCAATTTTTTAGTGAAAATGTGTTTTTTTTATAAGAATGTTTTTTTTTATGGATTTTTTTATCGGAATCCGTACGATGTAATTTCGGCCATAGAGTTCCTATGACGATATTGCACCCGAGATACAATCAAATTAGTACAACCGTCGAAAGTTAAGAAACCCCTTGGAACTAAGTATATAAGTAAAGTTCTTGTTTCCATTTTGAAGTAATTCGCCCCAAATAACTTGGCACTTGCTGTTGCTACAACAAACTTACATCGCAGTCATAATCAGCACTCTCATTTTGTGTTAACTATATCACCTATGCTCAAATAGTGATACAACTCAAAAATCAAATTATGTATTGAGGAAAAGGCTTTTAAATTCTGTGACGCTACATATAAATGCATAAAAATGTGTCACCTGTGGACAAATATTTGAATTACAAATATGACAAAACTTAAAGTATGATGAATTCAGAATAATTGTATTCGTTTTGTTTTCATCCTTAACCCTTCAGATACCGTCAATTAGAGACACAATAGTAAGACAATAGATGCGCGGCCACCGGTGGTCGCTTGGGGATTCATGAATTAAAATGTATCATACCTCAGTCTTTTGCAAGGTTCTCAAGTGGGACTCCTATTCGACTTCGCAAGAGTACTCAAATATTATCTGCTATTTAACATCCTTCACAACCCTAAAACTCCCTTTTACCTGCGGGAATGCTTTTCCTACTCTCGCCCTTCTGATGCTCTTTGCAGATTGCATCTTAAGAATCTCCTTCAATACGCACGTAATACGGTTGCGCCTGACATTAGGGGCTGCCGAACTCTTGCAGTTCTTCTATTTCGTCATAGTTGCTTATTTACATATGTATATTATTAGGTATATAATATTATTAAGTATGTCCATTGCTACTTAAGTTGGGCAATTCTCTGAGCTATGTTGGTAACCTTGGTTATCCTGCGGTTATCTTCATTTCTGAAGTGGTCACGCAAGGAAACTCCGAACGTAGCCATTGCCTTTTATGTTTTCTTATGAGGCCCATTGTAAGCGTCTACGTTTTGGATTCATATGTCATCACTGGCAGCATGCACTGGTCATAGACTGGTCGTCTTGAGACACTGTGGTATATTGGACGAGAAGATACCGTGCAGCCCGAACGCTACCAAATCGAATCGGATTCGACGATTGACCTCTTTCTCGAAGTTTACCCAACTGGATCGTCTGTCCCAGGTAAACGTAGTCGTCCACAACTTCGAGTGTAGAGATCTTGATAGAAGTGGGCGCTACCAGAATGTCAACCATAACTTGAATTTTGCCCATGTTCATTTTAAGTCTCTTTTCACCAAGTTTTATATTTCAGGTTTATTTTGCCAAATGTTTTTTTTTTGTTGCAAAATTACGGATCTTCTTTAGCGTAGACTACAGCTTAGTTTATTTTATTTATTGAAGGAATGTGTTCATTCCGTAATTAATAATATTAACTAACACCACCTTTAACATGACAATTATTATATAAAATACGTATCTCGAATAATATATATTATTATATTCCTAGAACGTTTTTATTTAATAATAATTGTTTCTCATTTATAACAATTGAGAATTCTTGTATGTAGGTACTAACAATTAGATACAAAACACATAATACATAGGAGTCTCTACTATTTACCATTTAACAGTCGTAATTAGGCATAATCATAGGAAATTGTAAATGCATGTATATTCTTAGATTCGCTAGAGTGCCTACCTAAGAGTAGTTTATTCATTTGAACGAATAAATACTAATTTTGTTTTCGTCATTGTACTTTACTCATTATTTACTATGACATCCCTCGTGTTTTGTTTTTTTTTTTTTAAATTTATCACAATAAGTGCTTTTTTATTTCCTATTTCGTAACTGTCATCATCATCGTCAGCCTTTTTAATGTTCTCACTGCTGGAACTCAGGCCTCCTCTCTAGGGAAAAATACAAAATTCAAAATTTCTTCCTATTTCCTTATTAATATTATAAAAGCGAAAATGAGTTTGTTTGTTACGTCTTCACGCCTAAATGGCAAAACCGATTTTGATGAATTTTGGTACAGAGATAGTTGGGACCCTGGAGACGGACATAGGCTATTTTTTTTTAATGAGGAAAGAGGGAGAGAGAGGGAAGTCAACTACAAATATTATTATTAGATTAAAGTATATTAATAAACGCGGGCGAAGCTGCGTGTAAAAGCTAGTACCTAATAGTAGGGGAGGCCAGGATGCTAAATTTCCATTTACTAAAGCATCATAGAGACCTATTATCTACCGATATAGACCTGGGGTTTATTGAAGCGCGCAAACCCCATCACGCCGTCAACGTGTAGATAAAGCGATGGGTTTATTATTATCTCCTTTATTTGTATTTTACACATATTTTATATATTTTTAATTATTTCTTAAACACACAAATAAAAAAAATATTATTATTACTTTATACAGCTTACGAGTTGTAGGTCGCGGGTTCGAACCCAGCCAGGCGCATTACTTTGTGTAATTTATTTCATCACCACTGCTCTCAAAACGGTGAAGGAAAACATCGTGAGGAAACCGGCATGTCTTAGAACCAAAACTTCGACGACATGTGACATTCACCAACCCGCACTGGGCCTGCGTGGTGGATTACGGCCCATTCCCTCTCCTAGAAAGGAGGCCTGAGTCCCAGCAGTGGGATCATTAAAAGGCTGATGATGATGATGATGATGATGATGATACAGCTTTGCGTGAACCATAAGGAATACAACCAAATAAAATAGCCAAGATATAATGTTTTGAAAAACATTTTGATCTGTTCAATGATAATTTGAATATACAGGGTTATTTGTAAAACACTAGCAACCTCTTAGGTGCTAGTTAAGAACATCTTAAACAACAACTTTTGTTCTATGACTTTTAAAAATGTATCATATTTTGGATTCATCAGATTTTCATACAAAAATAAAAATATTTAAATTTAACGTTCTAAATATTACGAAGTCTATGCGAAGCAAGCGACAGTACAATAGTGGAGGGTAGCTGAACATGAACTTAACCTATTTACGGGCGACCCTCACTAGTCGGTCAGTCGCATTGATGCGCTTGCGTCGCGTCATACGTAAACGTAAATAAATAAAAAATAAAATGGTGCGAATGCTTGCTGAGCTTGCACAAGTCTTCGTTTTACGGCCACACCCACTAGTTCATCATTACACACACACAGAGCAGTGGTGGCCGAGGGGTAATGGCCCCGAATTACGAGTTGTAGGTCACGGCACGGGTTCGAACCCAGCCAGGCGCTTTTCTTTATGAAAAATTCGAAGACATGTGATATCCATCAATCTGCACTGGGCTCGCGTAGTGGATTACGGCCCATTACCTCTCCTAGAGAAGAGGCTTGAGTCCCAGCAGAATTCACATCACATTAAAAGGCTGATAATGATGATGATGATGAAAAAACTAGTGCGGCTCGCCATCAACGATTGCATCACTGCTTACCATCAGGTGTGATTACAGTCAAGATTTCCCACCTGATGTATCCTAGTTTACATCAATTAAATAAATAATGACGTACTACAGACATGTGGAGTAATACCTATTGATTAAATTTCTCTTTTCATTAACTAACGCAATGCGATGAAGTGCATTGAAAAACGAATATTACTATTGCATAGTCCGGAAGAGATATTAGGTACTTAATTAAACATATACTAATATAACCAACTATTAGTTTTGTATGTTTACATTGGTATGCCACTGATTATGACCGTTTTTGTAGTTTCAAATAACTATTTTAAACTCTGACCTAAACAATAACCGATGTTGTTATAAAATTTTCATTACACTTACTCGAAAATCCACTCTTATCGCACAGATTACAGGTACTATTTCCCGCACTAGTGCAAAAATGTGCACGTGCTCTCCCCCGCCATTATTTTATTACTTGGCTTAGCGCGCGTCGTCCTCCACAAGTTGCCCGTCAACTCCCGTTTATTAATTGTAGTGAGTGTAATGAAAAAGGTCGTTTGACACACGTACAAATTTGTCACTGCAGCCCTCGGCTCCATAAAGTCATAGTGAATATTAGGCACCAGCAAACAGTTGAGTGCGAGTGGAAAATAACCCCTCAGTTACCTGGGGATGGCCCGGTGACCCTGTATTTTTACTGATATAACAAACTTTGTGATTTTTCATGATATACGTAATTTTTAATTATTAAGATTTCTAAAGACGTACACAAAATCCGAGTGCACCAGAGAATGGTCTATGCTGAAAACAAGCTTATTGCTTTACATCAAGCATAGGGGCATTATGCTGAGCGCTTGGCTGTTTTGCGTGAATGTGACGTATATTTTCCCTATAGATTATTAATAATTATTATAATTATAAACTAGTTTTAAATTCGCATCGTTTCCTGTAAATAAATTGTTTTCTTTATTTTCAGAACATCCATACAAAGGACTTCCAATGGATATTTTGTAAGTGCACCAGAGAACATCCACATGCAACTCGAGTGCCCCAGAAAACATCCATACAAAAGCCGAGTGCACCAAAAAACATCTATACGCAACCCGAGTGCGTCAGATAATATCCAGACACTACCCGAGTACTTCATAGAACATCCACACCAAACAAAATCCGAGTACAACAGAAAACATGCATACAAAATCCGATTGCACCAAGGCTCGGCCACACTCTAGTAAAAGGGATTTCTTTGAGCGAAGTTCAGTGGTTGTTTTTATTATTCGTGAATTGATTTCTAGTCGATGTTGTGCTGTAAATTTGATGTTGGTTTGTATCTCTAGAGGGTGATCGACGGTGGCGATCTCCCGCGTCGGGCTTTGGTACAGGCCATGCTCCGGAGACAGGAGGAGGGGCAGGCGGTCGCTCCTTCCTTTCAGTAATGCTAGCAAAAGAAGAGGCCGACTGGCAACGGCGTTCACCGCTCCCCAGCCGCCCCGCCAAGATTCCGAACCCGATTTTCGGCCACGGTCCGCGAGCCCGCGCGGGCTCGCGGACGGCGAGTAATGAGCTCGGGCATGAGGCGAGTATTGACTACCTCAATACTACAATAAAATACCTCATCAAAATTTGTCGAGACGGTTGACTTGATACATTTGCTGCCAAATATTACAAAAACTATTGAAATATTATGTTCATATTCTAATGGTAAACAAATTAAACATTCATAATGACATGGCTTAAAGGATTTAGTATCCAAGCCAAAAATATCAACAAAAACAAAAGACAGTAAAATCTCATCTAGAATAAGGCAGCGTCTAGATTATATAATATAATATAATATATAATATAATATTCCACAACTATCACACAACGCCATCTAGTCCCATGCTAAGCAGAGCTTGTGTTACGGGTACTAGATAACTGATAAACATACTTATATATTTCTAAATACATACATTTTATAGATAAATTACACCCAGACACAGAACAAATGATAATGCTCGTCACATAAACATTTGTCCTGGGTGGGAATCGAACCCACGACCTCCGGCATAGCAGTCAGGGCCACTAACCACTAGACCAACAGGCCAGTCAAGATTAGAGATTTAATCTAAACTTCCATATACAGCTTTAATTGGCAATTAGAAACTTAAAATGAACTTAGAAAATACGAAAGGGAGGCATAAAGCAAGTTCCATACAGAAATTGTACTTGAATTTATAATTAGAATTAGTGTCAGCGGTAATACCACCAAGAGAAAAATCGACTTTAAACATGTGTCCTTTAAGTTGATTTTTAAGTGGTCTTTGTTAAAAAATAGACTAAGTAGGTAATTAATTTGTACTTTGTTATGTATGACGTACAATGCGTTCCAAATGAGAATAGGATTGCTTGCCATGTTGTGACGTCACGATTTACTGTCAAATCGAAGAAATAAATGTTTAAACTTTAATTAATTTACGCAAAATTTAATTTTTTTACGGACTGTGAACGAAAAAAGTTTAATCAGAATACTGTTCTTTAATTTTACTCATCTCTGAGCAATCAATTTTAACAAAATTTCTTTGATTTGACAGTACGACGTCACGTCAAAACATCGCAATCGATCCTATTCTCATTTGGAACGCATTATAGTAGAGTGCGGTATTCCAAAATGTGATGATTCTCTTAAGTTTTGAATTGTAGGTATAGTTCCGTTCAAACCTAAAGCCCGAAGGCTGACTGAGAGGGAACATTTGCGGTCACATTATCTAAGAGCCAGCAATCCGTGCCTGCTATTATGTAGTCTATTCGGTCACAGCGAATCTGTTTTGAGTTGGATTGTTATTCTGAAAATAACAAACACACCTACCCAAGTTTATTTTATCACACTTATAATATTACGAAGGGAAACGTTTATTTATAATTATGTACCTACAATGTTTGTGTGTGTGTAAGTCTGTTATTCCAGCACTCATACACGGCTAAACTAATTTTAATGAAATTTGGCTCAAGGTTAAACCTTGTCCTAGGCTGTCTGGACAATAGCATCATCTGCTTCAGTACATGTAGCTCACTAACTGCATTATCAGGTAATAGTTATTTGTTATACAAGTGTTTTTTTTTTTAACCACGTGCTCAATTTTGATAATCGAGCAAGCGAAGGATTCTAAAATTGAATCACGAGCGCAGTAAGTGATTCAAAAATTAGAATCCTGAGCGTTAGCGAGAGAATGAAAAGGATACGAGGTGAAAAGTTACGTGATGCACTCGACTGTAAAGATGTTTTTACAGTCGAGTGCAACACGTTACTTTTCATCCCACCTCAGCGAGGAAATTACTATATGCAAGAAAAAAGTAAACCAAGGAGGTTCTGAGTCTGAGTTTTTAACAAATTAATTAAAAGTTGTATAACAAATTTGGTACCATGGAGGTAGAAGTTAATATAGGTTTAATAATGTTTTGAATTCATAAACATAGTGCACGCCATAAAAACGGCTTTTGCTCTCAGATATCGAAGAGCAAAAATACTCTTTCTGAGATGGGGGAGGAAAAGTTTTTTTTTTCCTGTTAGTAGGAAGTAATCTCTGAAAGTATTGATTCGATAGAAAGCTGCTTTATTCCCGAGTGACATAGGCTATAATTTATATAATTTTAATAAATAAAAATCAACTGACACGTGTATGACGAAGCATCAGTTATGAAAGGCTCGACCCATTGGACAGAATTTTTATTACTTGTGTGTGTAATTGCTTGAACTATGTTTTTATGAAATATTTCATTTGGGAATTCCACCGGAAATTAAATTTAGCCTACCTTTGTGCCTGTGTGAATGCCTTTGTGACAAATCTGTACGTATAAAAAATAACTGACTGAAAAATCAACTCACAGCTGAAACTGTCGGGCCTAGGAATGAAAATAATAAAGGTAGTTACGCCTAGTTAGTGGCCCTGACTGCTATTCCGGAGGTCGTGGGTTCGATTCCCACCCATGACAAATGTTTGTGTGATGAATATGATTATTTCTTGTGTGTCTAGGTGTAATTTATCTTCAATATGTATGTATTTAGAAATACATAAGTATGTTAATCAGTTGTTTAGTGTTCATAGCAAAAGTTCTGCTTAAGTTAGGATTAGATGACTTTATGTGAAAGATGTGGAATGGCAATTATACAGTGAAAAAATGGTTAAACGGAACCTGGATAAGTGACAAACCCCCTTAGCTGGAACTCACGCTGAGGTCCAGATACTTTAGCACTCGCCACTGTGCGAAACGCCCGGAGGACACTGTGGAGCACACAGTCGAGGTGTGCCCTGCTTGGGTGGAGCATCGCCGTGTCCTCGTGGGGACGATCGGCGGCGGAGACCCCTCGCGCCGGGCCTCTGTTCAGGCCATAGTCCAGAGCGAGGAGGAGTGGCAGGCGGTTTTACCGCATTTACTGAGACTATTTTAAAGAATACTTTTTCTAAATGGTTATCTTTGAATTTTATATACCTGTGTAACTGAGATAACATCAATTTTTCACCTCTCTAATTTGTACTATTTATTTACAAATTATGTATAACGTGTACATAAATACGTTAATTTAATTAGTAATCGCACCTCTATAACACGTCAACGCAACGGCGCGCATTGTTCGCTCCTCAAGGAGCTGTCAGCAACAGGTGGGGCCCAGCTGGATCGAAGCCTACTGGGGCCAGGGTTAGTTTCGAAAGACAGCTCAGCAAAAGTCTGACACTATCTTCCGCTCCGCCCAAGAGCACTAAGGTAGAGAAGAAGAAGAAGAAGCCTACTTGTCAGAACCAGTGTGGTACCGCGCTGGCAGGACCAAACATGCTGCTGCGCTCAGCAATACCCACCACGCAGCTGTATGTTTCGAGGCAACATCACTCTACGAAGTTTGAGGAGATCGTGGAGTATGTTCGAGTCAAGACGAACAGGACTTTGAGAGTCGAGCTGTTGGAGCCGTGAAATTAGAGTTATATCTAATTTCAAGTCGTTTATGGTGCGGGGTCCTCAAAGGAGAGTTTTGGCCCCCGGGTGTTGTGTATCGACGATTTCGCGGAAGGATACCGACCTCGCAGCGGTACACGACGCCGTCACTTCGTGTACAATAGTTTAGTTTAATAATTAGTATAGGATCTTTTATGTATTAGTTTATTATTTTGTAAGATTATTTATGTAATTTAGCTATGGGCCTTAGTTGCCTGGAAATAAATGATTATTATTTATATTAGCTGATTTTCCCACCGCAAAAGAAAACCTATATTTTTTTATTTATTTTTTTATCTGATATAAACTAGTACTTGACTGCAATCCCACTTGATGGTAAGAAACTGAAATAACCTCCAATCTCACTCGTATTAAGGAAACTCTCAATAAATGAGACAGATATTTATTTATACCTGGATATCTGAGGCACTGGGTGAGTGGAATATGGTCCTAGTGTTTCAAACCCAAATGGCTCAAACTTTTATATTTTTGTATTTTTGCTTTACTTATCTTTTATCTATTATAAAAATTATATGAACAGGAAAGATTTATATTTTTGCCTCATTGAATAGGTAAACTCTATAATTACTGGACCGAACCTTTCATATACCGTCAATTAGAGACACAATAGTTTACTATTAACGAACGCCAGCGTTCGCTTGGGAATTCATGAATTAAAAAAGTCTTTCAATAATAGAATGTTATATTATCACTGAGCTGAGTGACATATGCAATATAGGCATATACTTTCTATTATCACGCCGGCAAAGCCACTGGGAGAAACTAGTACTTTGTAAAATACTATCGAGTATTAGATAAACATTTTAAACAGATTTTTGAGGATGAGTTATGGAGGTCAATCAATATATTTTCAAGTATCTCAACTGCCTAATCTTTCTTTTGTTGTCTCGTGGGTCAGCTAAACCGCTTTCGTTCCTGATGACAAAGCATTTTTGGTTAATACTTTTTTTTGTTCTGTTTTCAAAATTAGTAAGTATGTTCGTTATGTTGATAGACAGAGAAATGTATAGTTCCAACAACATTTTTGATACTTTTGACTAGCCTGTTGATCTAGTGATTAGTAGTGTGGCTATGCCGGAGGTCGTGGTTTCGATTCTCACCCAGGATAAATGTTTATGTGATGAGCATGATCATTTGTTCTGCGTCTGGGTGTAATTTATCTATAATATGTATGTATTTAGACATATATAAGTATGTTTATCAGTTGTCTAGTACCCATAACACAAGCTCTGCTTAGCTTGGGACGGACTTAATGCCTTAGGCATTCTCTGCCAGTCAACCTAGGGTGGTGCAGAGACATTACGATATTTGGCGTTGTGTGATAGTTGTGCAATATTATTATTCTATATATTTTAGATAATAATAGGGTAGAGTAGGGTTCTTTTTTCGGCAGGAGTGGAAAATCCTCATGGATGGCCAGGCTGCCTCACATACGAGCCAGACTGGGCAGTGTCAGACTCCTACTGACTAAAACCACACTTCTGCCTTACATTTAAACTACAGACATGACGTCCGTGCTCTTTTTAAATAGTTGTACATTGTTTGCTTCTGGGCAACTACACGTGCAAGAGGCGTTACTCCAGAACACCTTTCAGCAATTACAATAAATCCCGTCTGAATGTCAGGGCTGAGAGGCCACCAGCCCAAAGCGATACCCAAGCAACAACGAGCCATGAACGCATCAAAAATCAGGGAATCTCCCAACCTTCAACACACATACAACCTTCCGCCGCCGGCCAAAATGCAGCACCAAATAAACGCCCCTCCAGCTCCAGAGACATAACTATTATTAATACTATATAATATATGTCAATAACCTTAAATTTAAGGGTAGAGTAGGGTAGGATAGGATAGAGTAGGGTGGAGTAAGGTAGAGTAAGGTATAGTGGGGTAGAGTAGGGAAGAATAGAATACAGTAGGGTAGATTAAGGTATAGTAGGGTGGAGCGGGAGCGAAGCCGCGGGGACTCAGCTAGTTTTTTTTTTTGTTTTATTGTAAGAAATACATTTAAAATTTCATATGAATTTTCATACTTAAAACGAAAAATAATTTTCCTTCCAGATTTTGCTTATCTAAAACGAAAGAGAAATTGGAATATCTTTCACATTAATATGGAGATGAAAATAGGTGGGGAAAGTGTCACGTCGCGCGCTGAAACTATAAGTAGAAGGCAGTTGCGCACGCGCCACTCAAAGCTTCGACCTGCGCGCAGTGTCACGGGCGTCGGTGTGCATGCCCTAAAAAAACAGCTACATATTAAACTTTTTAATTTCATAGTGCTATATACAATAACAGTGTGTGTTGTCTATTGTGGATTCAAAACATCATTTCCATTTTTTAAATAAGGTAAGATTAATATTTAATATTTTTAAATAGGCAACTGAAAACCCTTTATAAATAACGAACTTAAGTTTCCCTGTAAATTAAAAAAAAAAATTGTAAGTAACTTCTGAAAAATCACACAAAATATACATACTTCCAAATAATTATTTTAAAATATTTTCATTTTATAAATTAAAATATTTTGACAAAAATCAATTTCGAAATCAAAGCAATTTGTTAAACTAAATTCGAAACAAGTTTTATTTACAATTTTTTTTTTATTATCTTTAAAAATTGACAGCAATGAAATTTATTTCTAAATGACCATTTACAAATTGTATTGAACGATGAACTGGGTTAAACATCTACGGTACTTTTCACGGCCGTAACCAACGACAACCAGTCATAGACAGACAATAACGTGAATTACATTTGTATTAGAATTTGTGTCAGTCATGACATCGCATAAATCAAATATAATGGAAAATATTTCGATAGCAGCGTCTTTGGAGAACACTTTCATGATATTCTCGTAAAACCACAGCCTCTTATACCTGAAAAGATACTAATCTGCATGAATCATTGAGGTAAGACCTCTATTTTGAAATCTAAACATCTAGAATGGCCTATGGTTTTGTATGGCAATGAACAGTCAAATGAGATGTTGAAGGCTTAGATGCAGATGCAACTCAAAATAATCAATGGCGATGCAACCGCAAGCAGTCACATTGTTTAGTATATAAGCATCGTAAAGTATTTGCTTACTACGGCTATATAACTCCAAATATATTTAATAGAACTCTATCATATAATTTTCTTGCCCTTATCAATTTATTTGTCTTCAGTGTATCATGTTTTCTTCTAATATTCTCTATTCTCAGACGTCATCTTTCTAAAAACAATAGTTTCCATCACGTTTCATAATTCATTAATAAAACAATTAATTAAGTTCAATCATATGTCTATTCTTCAATCTTAACACATTTTAAGTCTACGCATCCAACCATTTTCGTTAATACAGTAAAATTCGTTTAGTCATCATTTTAAATATTCGATGTATTTAAAATTAATTATTGTAGCTTCTCGTACAGAATCAAGTAGGACAGAAAAAAGTAAAATTTTGTTCTGTGCATGTGTTGTAGTTGAGAACAACACAAGCGATATTATGAATAACTAGCTATTGCCTTCGGTGTCACCTGCGTACATAAAATATAGCCTATGTCACTCAGGAATAAAGCAGCTTTCTGTAGGTGAAAAAATGTTATCAATCGGAACAGTACTTCCAGAGATTACCTCCTACAAACAAAAAACATAAAAGCAAACTTGACCTCATTATAATATGGGCTGCTATTTTTTATATTTTTAAGTGTACCTTTTATAAAATTTATTTAACAAATATTTAAAATGTAAAGAAATTTTTTTTTTCCTGTTACTGAAATCCATACATATTATAAACAAGAACGCACACTCAATTACGTACATATAATAAGAATAATGACGAATACACTGACAACCGTTTTCGTTATGGAGACTTTCATACCGAAATATAAACTTGTCTGAATATTTACATATAACTTTCTTACTGTTCTACTTTGAAATTAACGCATAGCCCTCTTTCAACCAGACTTGTTTGTAGATTGAGGTTTAAATTAATAACTAGCTATAGATAAGTAGCCACAACTTGTAGTTAATTAATATTCAATGGCAGTCTTTTTAAGGCAGTTTCTTTTGCTAGGAATGTAAACAAATTGAGTACAACAGTATTTAAATTTTTTGGTAGTATTTTGTTGACTTGTGTTTATGGCTAGAACCCTACAAGCGAGTTTTAACGGTCAATTATTGTACCATCCATCTGCTGGGCCTTAGGCAATTTATTTATTTACAATTTACTTGTACAACATTACAGCCTAAACTAATGCGTTGTACTGAAACTAAGAAAAAAAAGAAGATAAAAAAAGGAAAATATAAACATTACCACTAAAAACAAGTGTCAATAGGTCTCGGTCGCTTCTGCTGATCTTACAAACTCCCTTTTAATCGATAATCTATACTTTCAAAACGTATTTGTACAATCAGAAATCAAACAAATGAAACAAAAACATACATTCAGCCGAACATAGAACCTCCTCCTTTTCGAAGTCGGTAAAAAAGAAAAACTATTTACTCGAGGGTCACTTTTGTTTTATTTGAGTGTCGCATAGAAATAGTGTAATTAAAGACAAAATATAGAGACAATGCAAGAACAAACGCGTTTGCTTGGGGTTTGATAAATTAAAAATGGTTTTCAGTTCAACATTATTCGCAAATAATCACTCACAACGTTGCAAGTAACGATTTCCGAGTCTATTTATAAAAATATTTTCTCTGTCAAGTTTACTCACAAAAACGATAATTTCGTGAAAGTCTTTCCTTTGCTGTCCGTACATTGACGCCACGAATGTCATCATAATTATTTAGTCATAAGTTCAACCCCGATACTTTCATAATTGCGTCGGTGGGTGAGTAATCCAATACGATGTTACTAAGAATCGGTAATGTGCACGGCCACACTTATTTAAGTTAACAAGTACTCATAAATTATGGATAGGCCGTAAATATTTATTATGAAAATAGATGTACTCTACAAAATGTTTTAGAATAAAAAATCATAGACAGAAAATACAGATTCAATAAAAAATTTCAATCTCTTTTACAGTATATGAGACACAGACGAATAATAATATTCCACAACTAATACACAACGCCGTCTAGTCCCAAGCTAAGAAGAACTTGTGTTATGAGTACTAGACAACTGATAAACATAGTTATATATTTCTAAATACATACATACATAGATAAATTACACCCAGACACAGAACAAATGATCATGCTCATCACGCAAACATTTGTCCTGGGTGGGAATGGAACCCACGACCTCCGGCATAGCAGTCAGGGCCACTAACCACTAGACCAACAGGTAAGTCAAATGGATGGCAGAGGCTTAGCAATAGGGTCTCGTTGGGACCCATTGGTTACGGAACTCTGACAAGATACAATTAATATATTTTCACTTAGATTTATGATCCAATTTTTAATTCGTGTACTATAAATTACACGCTCTAAAAATAAACAAAAATGCATTTAACCGTTATAGGGCCATTTTT
Organism: Mythimna lalbum; assembly: GCA_949319445.1. NCBI lineage: Eukaryota > Metazoa > Arthropoda > Insecta > Lepidoptera > Noctuidae > Mythimna > Mythimna lalbum. The sequence continues at coordinate 9,369,999 of OX439351.1, read as the reverse complement.
GAGGTTTTGCTCTTATGAGCATTGAGAGTACACAGTTACGCACGTCTTATAGTGAAATGCGTGTTAAAGATATAATCTATTTTAAATTACAATGGCCTCGTTACTTTTTTTGAAAAATAATATCAAATTTTACTTTCATTTCGAAACCAAGTTTAGCGTTTTGATTAGGCTTTGAAAGTAATATTTACATCTCTATTTTATGATCACACCGACATATGTTTACCTAAATAATGTACGATTTCAGATATGTTAGTTTTGTTAGGCATTGTATAACTTACTTATCAATACATATTATAGAACAAAGTCCTCCGCAGCGTCTGTCTGTCTGTTCGCGATAAACTCAAAAACTACTGCACCAATTTCCAAGCGGTTTTCACCACTCGATAGCGTGATTCTCGAGGAACGATTTAGTTTATAATTTGTTAAGTTTTTGTATTTGTTTCTAGAGAAGAACCCGTGCGAAGCCGGGGCGGGTAGCTAGTATATTATATATACAAGGTGCAGTTTTGAATCTGTAAGAAATTAGAGAATAAAATGGGTAGATATTTTTTTTAAAGTACGGAAATCGGTAAAAATAAGTTTCAGAGAGTAACTGGTACAGGCTGTCCCACTTACGCACATAAATCAAAATCAAAAACTATTTATTTCAAATAGACCATTTGCAGGTAGTTTTGAATAGTCAAATGCCGGTCAGTCCAAGAAAAGTAAAGCTAAATTGCACGTTCCAAAGCGTAGATCTCTATGGAGAAGAACGTGCAAGAAACTTCATGGTCACTCTTTTAAATCAGATTATGAGTTACATGTAATCTTGGTTACATATTTCTTGTTGTTGCACTAATGCATAATCTTCGTAAAACGTGTTCAAAACGTGCTAAAGCACGTGTCGATTTTAATCGAGTTTTTATGAAGTCATTGCTCATCTTGAAATTGAAATAGATACTGAGTAACTACGGGATTTTAAAGATTACGTTTTTTTATTTAAAAACAATTCGATTTATTTTTTTAAATAAAATAATTTGATCATCGTCAAATAATTAAGATAATAATTAATATTACAGCATAATAAATCAAATATTTCAAATTATTTTTAAAACGTGTTTACCGATTTTGATCAAATATTTATTAAATCATCTTCATCATCTTTAAAATGAAATAGATACTAACTACTATTATATTAAAATTTGAAAATTTTTCAAGTAAAATAATTTGATTATCGTAAAATAATATTAGACCGCAAACCTTGAAAGAATGATTCTAAGGAAACAACGACTCCTGAAAAAAGGTCTCTCTACTCCATCCATCAATCACAAACCCAGCTCCTCCTTCTAGTCCTGATGAAAATTGTACAGTTCGTCCTGCCATCTCCTTCGTGGAACGCCATGACCTCGTCTCACTGTCTCGGGGCACCAACTCTGTGCTACTTTATCCCACAGTTAGTTGTGTATGCAGACAGATCTTGCCTAGTCCCATTTAAGTTTGAACAGCCTTTTGAGCCACATCAGTTAGGTATGCTGTTTTTGGAAAGCAGTTGTTTCAAACTCAATCCTTTTCCTAATCTACAGAATATACTGCGTTATATCATCTTTCCCACAGACCAACCATTGTTTTATATTATTGGATGGACAGATATGGATAAAGACAATTTTTCTCACTTATTTAAACAATAACGTTTCTTATCCTGAGAGTACATTCACGTTTTTTCCATAAAGAAAATTGAGAAAGTTTAAATAAAACTGAAAGTATCCAACCTCTCATTAAGTATTGTACACAGAGTTTAATGACGGGGTTATCTTTTTTGGAAAGTTAAAAGATGAAGTCTCGCTAATTATTTAAACAAACGTTGTAAGTCTCCACTTTCATTGACAGTTTGTTTCATACAAACACACATCCATCCTTTTCAACGCCAGACGTGAAATAGATGAGTCTATATTAAGAATAATGTCTTGCTTAATGTAAATTAATTTACCGCTTCATTTGATAAAGTCGTATTTATACACACACATCTTTTCTCTAAAAATAGAGATCTCTATTACATTATATTAGATATTAAATAGTTTACTTAGATATTTGAGGGTGTGTTGTTACAAGTGATATTTATAGGAATAAAACATCAGTTGATTAACGTAATTGCCATTTTTTTAGTTCTTTAGGGTTTTATTTTTATTTTTTAGGTTAGTTTTAATAAATTTAAGTTTATATCTATAACTATATTTAACGTGATTTTAATAAACGTAAGTTAGTTTTCTTTATGATTGTCTAAAATTAACAACTTGTATACAGGCTGACATTCCATTAATTGGCAATCTATCAGAGGGTCAAAGGGCTCCTGAAGATGTTCAGTAGGGCCAATTGTTGCTTGTTGAAATGTTCGAAAGTTACCGACATACTTTGTTTTTTAATTTTCCAATGACTTTTCCCGTTGTAGAGCGAAAGAAGGCATGTCTAGATTTTACTGATTCAAACCCACCAATATCTTTCTGTTGCCCTTCACTTTTTAGGACGACGGTCACTTTTTCAAACGTTCCCACTAAGTTACCGTGGCTCAGGAACGCAAAGGACCTTCTCATCTCAAAAAAGGGAGTGAATATAAACATCGTTATTAATATTTTTGCAAATAAACAAGTTAGTCATGTGAAATATTCTAGCGTTTACTAAGCATTGTATAGGTAAGCAGAGTTGCTAAACAGTGCATCGGTGCGTACCTCTTTGTGTTGGTTGAATACACTTTACGAGCAACAGTTTGTAGGCCACGCTAGTAAACTACGTGTTCGGAAACGGACTTAAAACCTTAAACGTTTAAGACGTGCACACAATTGTTGTTTTCCTAATAAATAAAGAAAACCACACACTAATATGCATTGTTTATTTATTCATAGGTAATTACTCTCTACAGTAAAATATTTCGCTGAGACGAAATTACTGCCAAAGACATATTCTGGCGGTCGATCTTTGGCTGACGCATAACCAAAACATATTAAAAATTTAAAAAGAGTTGTGAAATTAATATTTTACTTTAACAATAAAAGAAAAGCGAGTTAGAGATAGCGTGACAAGTAACAGAACTGAATGGGAGAAAAAAAAGTGGTTTTCCCCACCGAAAATAACACGGGACAAAGATATAAAGATGAAGAACATTTATTTCATAAATATAAACATAGATATTGTAATTCATTAGTAAAATAATAATAATCAATCAAAGATATATTAAAATTTATAGAAAATTCCAAAAGTGTAATTATAATTTTCATTAAAACATGTTTCTTAATTATAAGTCATTTGTAAAATAAACAATTAAAGATACACAACGACTTATAAAAAGTATAAGTATTATGTGTTTTTAATTATACTGTGACTGCGAAAATGCACTGACTGCAGTTGGTTCATTTGTTTATTGCTAAATAACTCGTCGAACACTTTACCAATTGTTTCCAAATCTTACACACGTATGTATAAATTGTAGGGTATTACTAATCGTAACGAATTTAAACATCGAAGAAATCTACTTTTATTTACCGATCGGTGTTTTGCACATTGTGCAAGGTTATTCTTTTTACAATCATCTATAGTAATTAATTTAAAAATTTAATTACTTGTCGATATTTCTAGAATTAATGTGTGCAGGGTAATTGAAATCTAATTATTGTTTAAAGTTATTTAATGAGCGTGATTAATAACGTTTTCATAGAAGACAGAACTTTCTCTTTAAAGATACAATCAGAAAAAAGTGCTTAAGATTTTATACGCATGACGATGACGGATAGGCTCTAGGAACAAAGTAACCAGTTATAAAAATTTAGCATAATAAAAAAAATATGGTTTTACTTTGTGTTTAACGATTGTGTTAGATAATTGGCGCGCGAAATTTAAACGTTGTTCAAGGAATCTTTAGCGTTTCTAATCTGCTGTACTTTGTATCTAGTTATCATAGCTATTATAATGTAACTAACACTAAACATATTTTTCTTAAGTTTAACGAATATTTTTATAATGAAATGAAATAATTTAATTGCTGAGAATATATGTACAAAAATATGGTGTTAGGTAGTAGAAGGATCCAATACATCGAACTAATTATGATATTATTTAAAAAAAAACAAAAATTTTACTTATTTTCAAATGATTAGAAAATAAAAATATAAATCATGCAATTTGTAAATTCATTCAGTGTAAACTAATGTCAAAAATAAGTTAATAATCACTACATAGTATAAAACAAAGTCACTTTTTCTGTCCCTATATCCCTATGTTCGCTTAAATCTTTAAAACTACGCAACGGATTTTGATGTGGTTTTTTAATAGATAGAGTGATTCAAGAAGAAGATTTATATGTATAATATCATTCATTAAATAGTGGAGAAACACCTGAGCGAAGCCGGGGCGGGTCGCTAGTTAATCAATAATACAATGTCAAAAATAAGTTAATAATAATGTTATGTAGTACATTGTCAATCAAGTTGCATCGTTTAGAACAGTGAAAGTGTCATTAACGGTAAAAAGTACGGTTTTTAAGATGAGCGAACTATCAAGGTCAGTTTACTTTGGTCCACTTCCGATTATGAAGTTACAATTGAAACTCGACCGCTTCACATCACTATTTGTACAAATGATGTTATTCTTTTTTTGAATCGATTACAAAAACGAAGCGAAGCACGTTTTGACTTTTTTTACAACTTTTTTAAGTAACTAGTAATAGGACTACCAGAAAATGGCGTAAAAATAATTATAGCATGAAAATTGATTTCTTTTTTCGATTGTTCATCACTTTTTGGATCTATCTCGTTAGCAAGGCAAGATTTTGATCATACAAACAATTCGAAAAGTGGTAAGAATATAGGTATCTCCAAGTAGGTATGTAAAAAATACTTAGGATTATTTTACGTCAATGTAGCCAACATGTAGAATTACCTACACATTATTTTTTTTTAAGTGTAATTCCTTGCCTAGCCCGTAGGTTACCATGACGTTCAAAGTTTTTTTCCTTATTACTAAGAATAAATTTCTTAATAATTGATTACAATTTTGCCTAAAAGACTTATAAGTAACTTAACTCTAACTTATTTTTATAAGGTATTGTTTAAACTAGCGTCTTTTAGCACCTTATAGAAGTCCATAGCACTTTCTTAGAGTCTTGATATTGATAAAAACACTTTGTTCATGTGTTACATGCATTTAAACGTTCAAAGTAAGATTGTTTTATTTTTATTCCAGTGTGGGTAAGAGATAGAGCTATACAGGTTGTCTAGTGCCATCTCCTATCTATCTATTTATTTATATGGTAACCCACATGGCCACGGCAATGCCGTCCGCTGACGCTGTCTGCAGTTCTCAAATTAATTAGACACCAATTCACTTGTCAAAAGCGAAAGATGTTTAAAAAAAACATGTTAATTCTAATGAATTGACATGTCAAAAACAGCTGTTTTATTATTGTTACTTATGTAACAAATAATAAAAAATAACAGCTGTTTTAATGACATTGGTTTCTTTTAATCAATTGGCATTGGTTTAGATACGAGTACTTACCGTTTATCTGAGTCTACCCAGTGAAATTGATAAAGTTTTCTTATTTAAAACAGAGTCATTGTAAGAACGGCGTGCAAATGTTTCTCAACGATATTCCAACGTTATTTTCTTTCGATTAAGTTACTTTTGGAACTACAGACGTCCAGATGAATTTTTCAGCAACTTTTTTAATATTTTCTTAAAAAGAAAAAAAATAACTAAGCATCGATTTTAGTTTTCACATTAGTCAGAATAACTTTTTTATTAAAAATTTGCCATTTCCATACAGCATAGCATAGTCGGCCTTGTAATATTCCCACTGTTGGGACTCAGGCCTCCTCTCTAAGAGAGGAAATGGGCCGTAATCCGCCGCGCGCGCCCAGTGCGGGATATCAAATTATGTCTTCGAATTTTTTAGTTCTAGAGGTGATGAAATAAATTACAAAAAGTAATGCGCCTGGCTAAGTTTGAACCCACGACCTACAACTTGTTAGTCGGGGCCATTAACCACTCGGCCACCACTGGTCTCATTCTCATTTCACTGTAATTAAATTTAACAAGAGCTTAACAAATAGTTTAAGTGCTTCCGTAGATAAATAATTTCATGGCTATTCGCATAATAAAAAAATGGCCGAAACTATATCTTACCTACTAGCACAATTGTAAACTATGAGGTAAACTAAAACGGAAGATGACAAGCATTGAACCTTGCTTACGTTTACATAACAATTATCAACTTAAAAATATCTTTAAGGTTTCTGGAAAAATTTTAAGACTAACATACTGTGATGTTCTCGAATGATCGCATGCGTCATGAGAACACATCTTCGAAATTTATCTTGCCCGAAATAAATATATTATAATGATGATTTAAACGAAGCCAACTACATGGCAGTCCAGGTGGCTAAATATTGGTCGGACAAAATTTGAGTCGAATCGACACGAGAAGAAGAACAAGAATAGATTATAATTAACGCGAATGTAATGCCTACATTCATCATGTAAAAAGTACGCAGGCAATTAACCTAGAAAAACCTTAGTGTTATTCTCCACAATAAATTGTTAAGGCAGCATAATTATTATCTCCTTCACGGATGTAGATATTTTTCCTTGCAATAAAAACATCACTTGAGCATTAAAAATATCAAGTTATCACGAAAAAAGCTTTGGCGCTTCGTAAGCTCACGAACCGTGATTGGCTGGCCACCGCCGTGCACGTGGTCACTCTCTACCGGCTCCCAAAGTACATCGTCATGCGCTCGCGACGGTGAAAGTGGTCGTCGATCCCCGCGCCATCTCATTCACAGCGCTCGGCTAAACTCGGGCCCACTCGAGGTCAAGCGCACAACAGGTCTCGTTCTCATTATTTACTTTTCTTACTTGAGTGTCAGTAAAAGTTAGAAAAGCTTTGTAAAGAAATTCGATGTGTGAATTGTTGATATTGCCAACAGCTATATGTCATGTGCCGTTTTGGTTCACTTCAGATGTGTTTACTTCTTTCTCTCACTGACACTCTCAAAACTTTCCTTTGCGAAATCTATTGTGTGAGCAATGGAATTCACAGATGGGAGTGTTTGAACCTGTGGTTTGAACAAAGACATCGCGTCGATGCGTCCATTCTTTTATGGACTTACTGCCACCATGTCATCTGACTGTACATAAAATGTATGGTATGATCCGACCCGCAAGAATACGGTCACAGTTTAAATTGAGCATCGTCTGCAATATGGTATTCATAAATTGGAATTATTAATCGATGTATCAAGAATGCCAAGAAAATAATGAAAGATGTTTGAAAGAAGTAGTGATAGCCGTGTGGTAATGGCTCCGACTTCCGAGTTGTAGGTCGCGAGTTCAAACACTGCCAGGCGCATTAATTAGTGTAATTTATTTTATTACCACCGCTCTTAAAACGGTGGAGGAAAACATCGTGAGAAAACCGGCATGGCCTAGAACCAAAAATTCGAAGACATGTGACATTAACAACCCGCACTGGGCCCGCGTGGTAGATTACGGCGCATTCCCTTACCTAGAGAGGAGACCTGAATCCCGGCAGTGGGAACAATAAAAAGACTGATGAAGATGATGTATCAAGAATTTAACACCATATGTTGCATCTATGTAGGTCACCATGCAGTCAAGTCTCGCACTTATTTACAAAAACAGTAGGTACTAAATCGTAAAACATACGAAACATTATGTCAAAATATCGTGCTAAATAGCTTCAAATACTGTCACTTCACCCTTCGTACGGTTAGTATATCGAGTCCAAAGATTGCAAGAATGCATCTTACCAACCCGTTTGCCTCAGTCAGCTGTTGCAATGCTAATAGTCAGTATTTACAAAGAAAACAGGTGATATATCATATTCTCATTTAATTTTCTTCGAAATGAAAATGCTGTTTAAGTTTATTGTATATTTTTCTTCAAAAATTGAGTGTTTTTTTTATACATAAATAGGTCAAGGCATATTTTTTATGACATGTCAAGATAAGGTTTTGAAAACCTTAAATGGGAAAAGGATGTAGACAGAGAACTAAAGGAGACGCAGGAAAATAAACATCCGTTTTGTATTTTCTTGGAAACTGCTGATTATTTAATCTTTTTACCCGATATTTACTGGGTAAAAAGATGCGTAACGGAATTATAAATGGACCTTGGAGACTTAAAATCTGTGGTCAAGTAAAATCTTTCCAAGTACTCGTAGCTAACAGTACAATGCCTATACCTTAAACCTTAGCTACATCTTTGGAATTCTGTTTTTTTTCTGTTGTGGAAAATCTATCCAATGATTTCTCTCGCTCTAAGGTAGAGCAGGAGGACTTGTCAAACTTTTACTGACTAAAACCGTACATATCTCCTTCAGTCACCCTTAGCATCCTAGGACCACGGATTTCCATTTTAAAAATTCCCCGAAGTCCTAGCATCGGCCTGGCATAACGTAGAACCACGGGTTTCCCTTTTAGAAGTCAATCAATGGTTCCTGTAGGCTTCGACCCTGCTGGGTCCGTACGATTTTGCTGACAACTCTTTGAGGCGAGCGTGGAACACTAAGTATCGTCAACGACTTGGGCTCGGTCCGGATGGTTGCCGGACGTCCGGACGACGAGTTACCCATTGCTCGCCAGTCGTCATTCATAAGCCCGCTCGAGACTGAAACTCGAGCGGGTATTGGACCTCCAAAAACAGACAATAATAACATACTGACGAAAAAAAAATGAGGTTAATTTGACAAGCCCGCGTGTAATCGTTCCGAGTTCCGCGTAAATACGGCTACAGTAATTTTAGGCTGCGTTTTGATTGTCCGAGTTCGGGTGCCCAGTGCCCAGTTGCCGAGCTCTTGAGTAATTTGTCAACAAGCGACGTACGTGCACAACTCGACACATGGCATAATGCACATCTCAAGAGCCACTTGCTATATACGTTGGTTGTGAAAGTACGTTCTTGTCACCTTTCCTTCATTTTCTCAATGATATAACTTTCGAATATCATTTACTGTTAGAGAATAAACATCTATCTTCATTCAAGGTTAATGGAAAAGGAATTAGCAACAAAAAACGTTAAAACAACCGTGTGTGGTATGTGTGTGTGTAGGTATCTTCTCACGAAACTTATTGTCCTTTTTCATCAAAGTAATTATGATAGTATGCCTAAATTGACACAATGGCAATTATATGAGGAATTGATGATGTACCTACTTAATTATGTATGAATATTAACTATGTATCATGTAAGGGAAATATTCTTAAAGAGATTTTTCGACATCTATATATTTAAATAATTCTTCTGTATGTGCACTGGTCACGTAACTCCTGGACGTAACGGCTGGACCAACTTAATTGAAATTTTGTGTGTATAGGTATTTGAGTGGGTCTCTGGGTGGTTTAAAAATATAATTGAAACCATTAAGTGGCTTTGTAATTGGGTTCAAAATTTTTTTTAACCATAAATCAGCTTTTATGCAGGATAACGTACATCGCGTCCACTAGTATTTTACACAAATATACATATAATGTCTTTTTGTAATATCAAAATAATATTTAATAAATGCAAAGAAAGAAAATAAATTCAAAGCAAATGTAAAAAGCATGAAAGTAAATTCGATACCTACAACAAAAATGCAATTTTTAACATTTTTGTCTGTCTGACTGTCTGTCGTACTGTATAGGTATCTGCTCCAGCTAATCTCCGAAACAGCTGGACTGATTTTAACAAGGCAGATAGTAAATGTTATAAGAAGTAGCTTAGACCACTTTTATTTTCTATGATATAGTCTAGCAGTTAAGCGCTAGACTGTTCCTGTGCGTCACGCATCCATCGGATTTCCGCGTTTTTTCGTATATTGAAAATAAATTAGTATTCCTTTTTTACATAAACGTAGTAATTATGGGATTGTTTGAAAGACTTACCGCGGCCCTGGAAGGCCAGAAAAGAAAACTAGTGGAAATTTAGTCAGTAAAAGTTTGAAATTTCCTCTCGCTCCACCAAAACGTGATTATTGGTTACGGGATTTTTTGTTATTTGTTGACTTTTCACCTTAAACAAAAAAAGGTATAATTAGTTCGTTTGTTCAAAAAAAATACCATGTAACAAAACTTTCACTTTTTCGTACCTACGTCCAATAACATCAGAAAAAACCTACTTCATTTATTATACGAGTAGGTCTACTAGTAAAAAAACTAGTGGACCTACTAGTGAAAGTATGTTTTTAAACTTGCTTTGTAAACATGATCATTAACATATTTATTTTTTTATTTTACATACATACTAGCTGACCCGGCGAACTTCGTACCGCCTAACAGTCAATGAATGTCGTGTTACTTTTTAGCTGAACTAATTTAGGCTTTGATGAACGTAAAACAATGATACACAATAATATATTAATATAGATAGAAACAAAAAAGTATTTTATTATGATGAATCATGATGAAAACATACATACAGAATGAGAATAAAAATAAAAAAATAATAAAAGGTTAAGTTAAGTATATTAACGTAAAGTTGCAATTTATATATAAACAAAACTGTATTATATAAGTGATCTAGAGGTCCCCGCAGAAATTATCATAAAAAAAAATTAATAACCTGATTGCAGCATCACTTACCGGCTCCAATTGTATTTTAAACCATCCAAAGACCCTCTCCAATATACACACAAAATTGCTTTCAAATCGGTAATGCCATTTAGGAGTTATTTGGTTGACAAACACACGTACAAAGAGCTATATATATATATATAAACCTAATATTTATTTATATATATATATATATAAATAAATATTATATTTTATAATATTAGGTTTATTTACCTATAGCTAGTTTGTTTGGCTGTTCCAATATTTTAAGAGATAAGCAACTTTCAATAGAAACGCCAATCATATTTTTTTTGTATATTTAATATAGTATGCAGAAGACGTAGTATGCACCCCTTAATTGCATGTTCACTCTCATGCATCACAAACAGATAACAATGATATTGTCAGTCACAGTCAGATGCTTGTTAACAAGACAGTAGATGAAATTGAGTGATGTCTTCTACCTACCATTGTAATTATAATTATTACCTATAGGTAGGAGAGCCAGTGATTTTGAGATTAAGCACTTTCATAAATAAATTTCGAACTTTCCATAGGTAACTAATGGGAATGATTTATTTTATATATATATTATTTTATTATATTATCTTTATTGTGCTCATTTAATAGAAGCAGTACCACACTAAAGTTAGTGTGGTACTGCTTCTATTTGACCGCCATTGTACCCATAGACTTAAGTAAGTCTATGGGTACAATGGCGGTCTTATCGCTGACAGCGATATCTTCCAGACAACCTTGGGATGGATTATAAGAACTCGTCTCGTCTCGTCTCGTCTTATCGTTTTTTCTACATGTTTTAATTCATGAATCCCCAAGCGACCACCGGTGGCCGCGCATCTATTGTCTTACTATTGTGTCTCTAATTGACGGTATCTGAAGGGTTAATATATCCTTTATAAACCATGTTTCTTCTTTGACCTAATATAAATGTATTTATTTATTTATTTATTTATATAGTTATAACATATTTATATTTTTAGGAATCCATATTTTTAGAATTATAACATGAAGGCTCGTAAATATATTGCTGTCATGAGTTTTTATAAATAAGTAACAAGGCAATACAAATATTTTAAAAATATAAAATATTTCACTAAAATGTAATTTTTTTCTTCACTTATATCTGAAATAAGCTTTTGCTATAAGCATTGTATTGTAAGATGTTATCGCTTTGAGTGTGTCTTTCAGTAAAGATACCTCCTCATCAGTGCACCATATTAATTTATATGGTCAAAATGTCTCTCCTCTTTAGGCTTTTTTTGTAGCTTCGAGTTGTCAGCATTACAATGCATTGGGATGTCTTTCAAGCCTCCCGTGATATATTTCTTTAGCTCTGTTAAGAGTAAAATAAACTAAGCAATAGATCTGCACAACATTAGGTTGAATAGTATCGTAATTACAACACAAACGTAAGTACAAAAACCTTTTTAAATAGCATCACTAATGTGACTGTCTGTCGCCGTATATTTGTCCTGAATCAGTGAAACCGATTAAATTGAAAATGACTGCAAACATAAATATAATTGACCCAAACATAATGCGCACTGTTAATAAATGAAGTTGGATAATGGGGACCACAAATGACAAAATGGAAATAAAATCATTTAGTGTTGCATATCTCATTTATTGAGAAATACTATAAGTTCATGTGATTATATCACATTTCGACTAATAGGTGTGGAATAGTAACTGAAGACATAGGTGAAAATACAATATGAGACAGCTAGTTTAGGAATGAACAAGCTTTTAATGAAAATTTTTTTTTTCATAGCAAAATTTTATAGCTCGGTATACCTATATAATTAATACTCGTCAAGACTAATCATACGAGCCCAAACTAGATGGGGTTGTGTCGTTTAACTACCGAGTTCCTATAGCCACCTCCCGGTTCCATCATCAGAGCAGCTCCTTGTCATAGTAATTTTGCATTGTCATTTGATTTACACATGTATGCAAAACATCAACTCAATCGGTAACCAGAAAGTGGATCAAATTTAATTTGCAAGATTTGATAAGTTCAGACAAACATCGCGACAGGTGAAACTAAATAAAAACTTGTAAAAAAAGCAAATTCAAATCTTTATCCTGCCCTGTCCTGTTAAGTATAATTATAGAAAGAAGTATTTATAAATTATATACTTTATTGTACACCATTACACATACAAAAGTAAACAAAAACCAAAACACATACATACAATGGCCGGCCTTATCATATTCCGCGATCTCTTCCAGGCAACCTGGAATGAACAATAATTGCCTGAACAAGAAATATAATACCAACTATTGTCTTACCAATATATTGTGTACTAGCTTTTGCCCACGACTTCTTTCACGTACATAAAATATTGCCTATGTCACTCAGGAATGAAGCAGCTTTCTATAGGTGTTTTTTTTTGCAATCGGACCAGTACTTCCAGAGATTACCTCATACAAACACAAAAACAAACTCTCTATATATATATTTTAGTGTAGATTGTTGACATCAAGCTTGCGTTTGAATGTACGTTAAATAATGTTAACGTACATTCAAACGCAAGCTTGATGTAAGCATTTGTATATTAGACTTGTTTATGTAAAATATTGTGGCTGGTTCCTACCTTCAAATATGTTCTCATTCTAGAATTCAAAGGAGAGCTAGGAGAAAACTCATTGCTGAGCTAAGCTGGGATTTGTACATTAATATTTGAATCAGAGTACCATTTTATGTTTTGGTTTAAGTACAACAGAATTATAGAATAAACTTGTAAGTTCATTTGACTGGCCTGTTGGTCTAGTGGTCAGTGGCCCTGACTGCTATGCCGGAGGTCGTGGGTTCGATTCCCACCCAGGGCAAATGTTTATGTGATGAGCATTATCATATTTTGTTCTGTGTCTGGGTGTAATTTATTTATCTATAATATGTATGTATTTAGAAATATATATATGTTTATCAGTTGTCTAGTACCCATAACACAAGCTCTGCTTGGCGTTGTGTGATAGTTGTGGAATATTATTATTATTATTAATTTCTAATGATCGTTTTGGACATGTTCCGTTTTAGAGGACATAATACACACGCACAGTGTGTTTTATGTCCTTAATTATTACTCAATTTATTTCAGCAGAATAAATATGAATATTTATATATTTACCTAGTAAATGTTTTTTGTCTGTTTCTATACACATTTTTATTGAGATGGGAAATCATCAAATAATTCTTTGTCGGTGGGTGGAGAGAAAGGGAGTGTGATGAATTTTACTGACTAAAACCCACTTATTGCTCTATCAGTTACTTTCCAGGGATAAGGTAACTTTTTCGCATTATCTCGCAGCCCTTGAAACAGTTCTCCCCGATTTCTTATTCAAGTACCTATTTGAAGTTGAGTACTTTTCAAACTCTACTTGAGCCAGAAAACCAGTGAAAAGGCATGAATGTAGGGATTAAAACGTGCTTGACTCAAAATACTCAACCCTGACACCCACCCTTAGCTTCAATAGATGTCATTCAGTGATGAATCCTGTGCTTACCTATTTACTGTACCGACAAATCTGTAGAAATCGAATCGGTGGTTGAATCGATGTGGATTTTTACATTACCATATTAAAAAGGTATTGCCTTTAAGGCGCAGCGCAAATGTAGACACTTTTAGTTTTCAGTTACCGACACCGAATACTTTTTGATCGTCATGAGTATGTGTTATGTGGAGGAAACTGGACACACAAAATGTTTACCTATGCGCAGGAAGTAGATGATTTCATACTGGTTCTATAGAAATCAAATATTCATCAATGGCTGGTATCTGACACAAGTCACACATTAGCGCCCTGCCTAAAGGAAATCACTCGCACTCTGCGCCCTGCTCCAATAATTTAACATAATTAGTTGCTTTAGAAAGTTATATTACTAAGCATGCGCATAAAATAATCATATCTAGTAAGATAAGTATGAACCAGTCTCATCACTACATAGTATAAAACAAAGTCGCTTTTTCTGTCCCTATATCTCTATGTACGCTTAAATCTTTAAAACTACGCAACGGATTTTGATGCGGTTTTTTTTAATAGATAGAGTGATTCAAGAGGAAGGTTTATATGTATAATATTGCACCCGAGCGAAGCCGGGGCGGGTCACTAGTATATAAATAAAACGAATATTTATATCTACTTACCCCTGCGTAAAAATCCCTTCTATTTTTAAGACTTTGTAATATATGTAAGTGGAACGTGGGAGAGCTAAGTAATGATTAATCACTAATAATTACTTCTTATATTATTGTGGAGACTGCCTCGTTGGTGTTGTGGTCGCTAGAGCGTATCTTTGAGCTACGGTACTGGGGTCGGTTCCCGGGTCTCACAAAGAAGTATCCTTGACAGTTTTGACGGATTACTGCCGGGGGTGTATATATATTGTACTAAAGAATTACCGCAGCCGATAAAAGAACACGGGTGGGTTTTAATCAGTAAAAGTGTGATACTCCCTCTCGCTCTGCTCAGAGCAAAAGGGGATATCTAATAGGGGGTAAACATAGTATCTCAAATTATATTCACCGTTACGTTGTTGAAACCTCTATGGTCCGGACTAAGCGTCTCGCCTCGTTGTTTATACCGCGTACATAGAATGACTGGAACAATATTTGCGTGCTGCGGACTTTCCGCCCGTTTATTTCAGGTGTCTTCAAGGCTAGAGTGAATGGGTTCTTAATAAACTAGCCTCACCATCAACGATTGCATCACTGCTTACCATCAGGTGAGATCGCAGTCAAGTGCTAATCTACATCAATAAAAAAAAATGTTTTTAACCTTCCCATAATATTACAGGTTTCAAACACTTTTATCTATGTGGTTGTTATGCCATCAGCCGCATAAGCAGGTTACATTGTATTGTCGATCTTATAATGTTCCCACTGTAGGGACCTCCTCTCTAGGAGAGGGAATGTGCCGTAATCTACCACGCGGGCCCAGTGCGGATTGATGAATGTCATATGTCTTCGATTTTTTTGGTTCTAGGACATGCTGGTTTCCTCACGATGTTTTCCTTCACCGTTTTAAGAGCAGTGGTGATGAAATAAATTACACAAAGTAATGCGCCTGGCTGGGTTTGAACCCGCGACGTACAATTCGCACGTCGGGGCCATTACCACTCGGCCACCACTGATCTATGCAGGATACATAACTATTACAAAAACACGTAAATATGGTACTTCAACGTCGCCAAACTTCAATTTTTCTCTCCAAGAAGCGTGACGAATGCATTAATTGGTATTATAACACTTTTGTCTCATATTACGTGAAAGTAAACATAACTATAGATAACCGTGATGCAATCACGCGACAATTATTGTTAAAGAATATTTATGAAACATAATTGTACTGTCGTAATGTCTCAGTCTGCAGGAACCTTTATCTATATATATAAAAATGACCCCCGTTTTCCGTTGTCACGACATAGCATGAAAACGGCTTGACCGATTTGGCTGATTTGTGATTGTTATTGTGAGGAGAAGGTTCTTATGGAAAAAAAAAAGGGTAGTGTAGGGTAGAATAGGGTAGAGTAGGGTAGGGTGGGGTAGAGTAGGGTAGAGTAATAGGGTAGAGTAGGGTAGAGTAGGGTAGAGTAGGGTAGAGTAGGGTAGAGTAGGGTAGAGTAGGGTAGAGTAGGGTAGAGTAGGGTAGAGTAGGGTAGAGTAGGGTAGAGTAGGGTAGAGTAGGGTAGAGTAGGGTAGAGTAGGGTAGAGTAGGGTAGAGTAGGGTAGAGTAGGGTAGAGTAGGGTAGAGTAGGGTAGAGTAGGGTAGAGTAGGGTAGAGTAGGGTAGAGTAGGGTAGAGTAGGGTAGAGTAGGGTAGAGTAGGGTAGAGTAGGGTAGAGTAGGGTAGAGTAGGGTAGAGTAGGGTAGAGTAGGGTAGAGTAGGGTAGAGTAGGGTAGAGTAGGGTAGAGTAGGGTAGAGTAGGGTAGAGTAGGGTAGAGTAGGGTAGAGTAGGGTAGAGTAGGGTAGAGTAGGGTAGAGTAGGGTAGAGTAGGGTAGAGTAGGGTAGAGTAGGGTAGAGTAGGGTAGAGTAGGGTAGAGTAGGGTAGAGTAGGGTAGAGTAGGGTAGAGTAGGGTAGAGTAGGGTAGAGTAGGGTAGAGTAGGGTAGAGTAGGGTAGAGTAGGGTAGAGTAGGGTAGAGTAGGGTAGAGTAGGGTAGAGTAGGGTAGAGTAGGGTAGAGTAGGGTAGAGTAGGGTACAGTAGGGTAGAGTAGGGTAGAGTAGGGTAGAGTAGGGTAGAGTAGGGTAGAGTAGGGTGGAGTAGGGTAGAGTAGGGTAGAGTAGGGTAGAGTAGGGTAGAGTAGGGTAGAGTTAGGTATAGTAGGGTGGAGTAGGGAAGAGCGGGAGCGAAGCCGCGCGGGCAAAGCTACTTTAGTATAAATACCGGCACGGATCTTGAGTGCTGGCTCCAAGTTACGCAGAAGTCAAGGATATCGGGCCTATTTAGTGGTTTGAAGTGAGACTCGGGGGTAGGGAGCGCAGAGATTGGCTCGCCGCACCATCCCGTCATAGACGTCACTCGTGATTCGTTCCCAGCGCTTGCTGCATGTATGTAACAACGACGACGATTGACTCGCCAATGTATGGAATGCGCAAAACGATCCTCACTCTGATGCCGAGCGCTCAAGATCCATGCCGATATCTATACATGATTACACTAATATTATAAAGGCAAAAACTTTATGAGTACGTATATTCTACGTTTCTTTCTTCTTTTTTACTGGAAAGGCTGCACTGATTTCAATGAAACTTTGTACACGGATAGATTAAGTCCTAGAACAACAGATAGAGTACTTAGCTTGCGCAGTTCAAGCGACAGAATTGCTAACTATTCGAGGCTGCGATGTGGATTTAACGAGCCCGGGGAAATATAGGTCAGGTTGACTCGTCTCTTGAAAGGAAGCTTTGCACAATGTCTGGTTAGTCCTCGGCACAGCTCAGCACACACGATAGTATAGTTTTCGGGGTAGAAACACGAAATTCCATTCGAATCCCGAATTTTGTAAGCGGACGCAACACGAACGTCATTCTATAGACGCCATTGAATTTGAGGAGTAGAAATCGTCATTCTATATTCGAATACACGGCTAGCTCATTCTCTTTCGCTCGATAAGTATACGCAAGAAAGGGATGGAAATAGGAATTCAATGAACAGTCGAAAAAAAGTGACAATAAACAGTATAACGGGTTGCGGGAATCCGATGGATGCGTGACGCACAGGACCCGTCGTTGTGGCGATGCTTGGGGGAGGCCTATGTCCAACAGTGGACGTCTTTCAGCTGATATGATGATGATGTTGATGATGAAACAGTATAACCATACTTTATCCCAGGATTATGTTCCCATGGGATAATTTTCCACCATCACGCGAACGAAGCTGTTGGCAGGAGCTAGTGGTATTATAAAGACGAAGTATGTGTGTATGTTTGTTATTCCGTTACGCTCAACCGGTTGGGCGGTTTTGGCTAAAATTTAGGGATACGAATAGACCTTGTCATTGGATATTGACTGGCCTGTTGGTCAAGTGGTTAGTGGCCTTGACTGCTAAGCCGGAAGTCGTGGGTTCGATTCCCACCCAGGACAAATGTTATTGCGATGAGCATGATCGGTGTTTTACCACCGGCGTGCAGCGAACCCCCGTACAACTCCTCTACTAAGAGGAGTTTTGAAAAATCTTCCTAACCTCGTCTTATTTTTTGCGGACAAAATTTCAACTCATCCTATTAATCATCCCTTATAGTGCATATCATTTCTAACAAATCTACAGTACCTTTATATAATCGTGTGTATTTCACATTATTTCGCGGTGATTACTGAAACATAATAGGTATATGACCCGGCAAGGCTAACGTATCGATTTCCCGACCTATGCCAAGGTCGGCTCGTTTAAAATTAAACTGATCGTGCGCATCTATATTTAGCTAGTCCTTTTCACAAGGGAAATGACTAACATAATAGTATACGTGCCGTCTTGCATGCACGGCTGGTTTTTCCCTATACTTCGGCACCCAAAGTCACGACAGAGGGCTAGATGAGGCCTAGGGCCAACGCCTGCTTTTTTTTTTGGTGGGCAAAAATCATCCAATGACAACCCCCGCTCTTGAGTAGAGCGGGAGATAGTGTCAGACTCTTACTGACTAAAAACCCACCCCGTTTCTTTTAGCCTTCATACCGGGGCCCAAGCGCCCTTTCGGATAACCCTGGCCCCAGTAGGCTTCGACCCAGCTGTACTCTTCCTGTTGCTGACAACTTCTGCTACCTGCTGGCCCGCAGGATTGTTCCCTGTAACGCAAAAAACAAGGGTTTTAGTCAGTTAAAGTCTGAGCCAATCCTTCCAGAGCAGGGTAAGTTGCTAATTAGGTACTCATATATACTCACATAAACTGTCATAAATCAATAGATTTTGATTTACTTTGACTGACCTATTGGTCTAATGGTTAGGAACCCTGACTGCTATGCTGGAGGTCGTGGGTTCGATTCCCATTCAGGATAAATATTTGTGTGATGAGCATGATCATTTGTTTTGTGTCTGGGTGTAATTTATCTATATATATATCAGTGACGAAGGTTCCATACAACTCGATTCCCACCGGCTTTCCTTCAGAAGTTTAGAACACAACCACTCTCTACCGTAATTGAGAAATGGCACAATCAGAAATTATAAAACTACAAAGCTAACATTACAAGACGCCTACACTAAGTACACTATGGACATTAAATCAACAAAATTTACTTTTCAACAACATGTAGCACCATAAGATAAGCCGCAGGCGCAATCGGCTTTTTAGCGTTTAAATTTCTATACAAGAATACGTCATGACGTCACACAAAGGTCAATTATCCTGGCCGCTTTATATCGCTCCGGCAAGCCGGTTTTTTTTTTCGAGTTATTTGATAGAGTTCTATTGAATAGGCTTAAAAACTACTAGACTGTTTTTAAAAATTCTTTCACCACTCGAAAGCTACATTATCCACGAGTAACATAGGCTAAATTTTATTTTGGAAAAAAATAGGGTTCCGTAAGATATTTGGGTTTTTCGGACACAAGGTGTAAAAAATCAACCAGAAACGTTACTTATTTTGCGTACGCTGCCTAAACTATTAAAGATAGAACCGTAAAATGTTCTAACTAATTGTAGATCTTATAAATATCTACAAAAAAGTCCGCGTAACAGTATACCTATCTATGTCGAGTGAGGCACAACAACCATTTTTTTATCTAATAATCTTGATTTTTTTTTGGACTACATTTAAACGCATTTATTTTACTCATGCTATTAACCCTTATCAAAATAAATTATTTCATCACTAAGTACAGTTTATGTAGATAATATTTGGTGTTTGAATGATTAAAATTGGACGAATTGATTGGTTTTGAAGTTATGACGAAATTAAAATATTACGATTTATGCTGCACGGCCCAAGCGTCACCAAGGCGGGGCCCGGGAGTGCGCGTGCGGGAGGGGAGTTTAGATCTATGAGAAAGGTCGTGCGCGAAGTCTAATAATTTTCGTGCGATTTTTTTTAGATTTCGTTCTTAAAATTACACCTACGCAAAAATTCTTCTCAGATATGGTTTTTTTAAACATTTTAATATATCCCTTTACAATAAATATCAATATGCGTAATGCTCAAAAACAAGAACGATTATCTGATCTAGCCATTCTTTCTATAGAAAAACGTTCTTTACTAAAAATTAAGAATCTTCCCGGCTTTTATGATAATGTCTTAGCGCACTTTGTAAGAAAGAATAGACGAATAGCTTTAGAGTGTAAGTAGTATTATTAGTACTTAGTCGATTAAGTTTTGTTTAATTTACATCATATCATCATTTCACCACAAACGGCTTTTGTCAAAGCCACTTCTATTATGCTTGTAAGTAGCGTTGCCAGGCGTCCGGATAAAGCCGGACATAGTCAGGCTTTTAAGTGGCGTGTCCGGCCAAATTTGAGCATTTTTGGTTTTTGTTAGGCTTTTTAAAGACCATTTTGTTTAGAATTGTCATTAGAGTTTTGCCTTACCTTGTATCGCTAGCACAAGCAGAGTGGATATGTAATAGTGTAGCAATAATATCTCTTAATCTTATGGTTTTTTCATTAGAATTTAAAAAGATTTCATGAATTTTATTAGACTTAAAAAAAATGTCGGCCTTTTTGACCAAACATCCGGCTAAATAGGATAGATTGTCCGGCCTTTCAGTTCCAGGACCTGGCAACCCTACTTGCAAGACACTGTGTCAATATCTCAGTGCTTACACGTATAGTAAAAGTGGACTGAAGATACATCTGCCTATACAAGACTGAAGCCAGGATGCCAATCACAGATTTTCGGTAAGGACTCAAGACTGCGTGCCCGCGCTCGGAGTAGGCAAGCATTTTTTTTTGCTCCGGCTTACCTCTCTCAATATTTCACGCTTCGCCACTGATATATATGTATGTATTTAGAAATATATACGTACGTTTATCAGTTGTCTAGTACTCATAACGCAAGTTCTGCTTAGCTTGGGACTAGATGGCATTGTTGGAATATTATATTATTTCATAGAAAAGTAATTTTCATCATCACGTTTATTCACTTTTCTCATTTTACTTAGTGTCGACGTGACGTAGCACTTTGTTTTCCCTTTCGGTGCGGCAAGCTCGGCGTACTTTCATTCTTGTTTACTTTGTGTATATAACCGTTGTGCTGTGTCTGTACAGCAATAAGCTTTTAATGAAAAACTTTTTTTCATAGCAAACTTTGATAGCTCGGTATATCCCCATATAATTAATACTCGTCAAGACGAATCATACGAGCCCAAACTCGATGGGGTTTGTCGTTTAACTACCAAGTTCCTATAGCCACCTTCCGGTTCCATCATCAGATCAGCTCCATGTCATAATAATTTTGCATTGTCATCTCATTTACACATGCATGCAAAATTTCAGGTCAATCAGTAACTGGGAAGCGGGTCAAATTTAATTTACAAGATTTGATGACAGACAAACATCGGGACAGGTGAAACTAAATAAAAGCTTGTAAAAATATTTCTTTTTATTCTATTCTGTCCTTCCTCTCCCTTTCTACCCATCCACATGTATACTCATAACTTACACTTACATACATTACATTTTTTTTTTTTTCCACAACTATCACACAACGCCGTCTAGTCCCAAGCTAAGCAGAGCTTGTGTTATGGGTACTAGACAACTGATAAACATACTTAAATATTTCTAAATACATACAAATTATAGATAAATTACGCCCAGACACAGAACAAATGATCATTCTCATCACATAAACATTTGTCCTGGGTGGGAATCGAACCCACGACCTCCGGCATAGCAGTCAGGGCCACTAACCACTAGAATCCAAGAATGAAACACCTTTTCCCAGCGAAAAAACTAAAAAAACCACTGCTATAACCAAACGGAAAAGAAAGATGAGAATATATGGCTAGCAATTAAAGTGTATTAGAGGCTCAGTAATTGTCATAAGTGTAGGGCGCATGGAAATATTCTTCCACTTGACCTACTCAATGTACAAGTTATATGACTCCTTTGGGACGAAAACGAGGAAAGTAACCCAGTAATATAGGAATAACAAGTCACGTAGAATGATTTACTGGCCCGGCATGCGATTTTTGCGTGGCAATCTCAATAATGAGATTTAGGTGGGTAAAAACCTACCCGGTTCCTTCTAGCCTTCATACTGGGGCTCGAGCTCCCTTTCGGATAACCCTGGCCCCAGTAAACTTCGAGTCAGCTGGGCCCCTGCTGTTGCTGACAATTCCTTGAGGCGCGCGGGAACAGTGCGCGCCGTCGACGTCTTGGGCTCGGTCCGGACAATTACCGAACGGTCGGACAGCGTACTACCCATGGCTCGCCGTCCGCCAGCCCGCGCCTACGGTGGCCGGAAAACGGGATCGGAATCCCGGCAGCGGCGGCGAGAGCGCCGTTGCCTGATGCGGTGCGATAATGAGATGCTCAATAAAAAATAACACCACTTTCTACAACCACTTACACGATAATGCGATGATCCACTAGAGATCTCCTAACGGCTTCTTCAAACTCTCTATAAAACCATAATGCGAAATGATAACTATTTTAGAATTACTTGACCACCATCATTTCAAAATAATTTCAGCATTTCAAGCGTATTTTGAAGTCGCGACATCATAGGTGTTAAGTACATTAACACCTACTCGCATGTTGCTTTATTTTTCAAACAAAATATTTACATGAATTTGATGTATTCGTAAAATTATTTGCGTTATCACGTGTCTGCAAGGTCTCGTGTTCAAGTGAAACCTGCTAAAGTTATTGTTGGATGCTTACTAACCAGTAACAATAATATTTTACCTTCAATTCTTATATTTCTTAAGGCTAAACTTACAACAACCATACCGAAACAACCGGATCCAATGTAACTGCAGAACACCGACTCCTATACTACAGGTCCCACCTAGTTTAGGAGGCAGGGTGCTAATATTAGAAGATATTTACTTATATTTGTAAGTCTTATCTTTGTTTGTAAAGTTTTTAATTGATTCAATTAAGTTATTATTAATTCATATATTTTTGCAAAATTAGCCCGCGGTTTAGCAAAAACGAGTTCTTTCTATTTTGAGTTTCATAACTAAAATAGTATTCTATGGAGTTCTCACAAACATTTGTTTTAAAACTCTCTCGAGGAATAAACAGTGTTCCACAAGTATCAGTTTATTTTATAATTTACTTACTAATGCCAGCTGGCTTCGCCCGCGTGAGAGAACATTATCTCAAGGGAACATACTCCCGAAATACAAACAAGTTTTCAATGAAAATATTTTTTTCATAGCAAGCTTTTATAGCGCGGTATATCTCTACCATTCCAAAAATCTCAAACACGATAGTTATTTGAAATTCTATGGCCACCATTCAGTTTTATCATCAGATGAGCTTTCATAATAATTTTGCACTGCCATCTGATTTACGCATATGTATATGCATGTCAAATTTCAGCACAATTGATGAACGGTAAGTGGATTAAATTTAATTTGCAAGATTTGATTACAGACAAAAAAACATCGGGACATGTGAAACTAAAAAAGTAGAAATCCTTTGTGCTATTTTAGGATATGGTTTACTCGTGTGCCAAATTTCATCCAAATCCGTTCAGCTGTTCGAGTCTGAAGAAAAAATAAACAAATTATTTATTTATCTTATTTAATTTAATTTGAGAAATTGAGCAGACAAGGGCAGACTTAATGCCTTAGGCATTCTCTTCCAGTCAACCTAGTGTAGTGCAGAGACCAAATGGCAGGTGTATAAAAAAAAATATTTATCGCTTTTATAATAAAAGATTTTTGTCCAGTTGCTTGTCGATTTTACTGTTGCGTGTGACACAAAGCAGGATGAAAGTATGCATCTTTAAAATTAAAGGGTAGGTAGCTATATTGTATAAATCTGACAGCTGTCACCATCCTACAGCAATTGTAGTGTAGTGTACTCATGATGATGAAAACACAGCCGTGATCCTCCAAATGCCCTTTGCGTATCAAGGCCGTGGTAAGTCTTTCAAATAATCAGGCAGCCCTAACAGGAAGTTCAGTGAACCCACATTGATCATAAAGCATAGTATAATCATTAATCAGCCTTTTATGTTCCCACTGCTGGGACTCAGGCCTCCACTGTAGAGGAGGGTAATGAGCCGTAATCCACCACGCGGGCTTGCACATGTCTTCGAATTTTTGGTTTTAGGATATGTCAATATCCTCACGATGTTTTTCATCACCGTTTTGAAGACTGTAATAAAATAATTGGCACAAATGCGGCTGGGTTTGAAAACAAACTCGGCTACTACTGATTTCATGTTTGATAAAATAATAAGGTACAAATGTGCATCAATTGAAATCAAATAATTAAAAATGCAGCGTTTCCATAGTTAGTACGTTTCCTCGTCAAAAACATTAAAATTCAGATTTCATGCCAAGTAATAATTATGTTATTCTTAAAATAGCACTTGGCCTTGGGCTTCGCAAGTCTAGAAAACTGACATTTTGCCAAAAATGTCATGTTTTTGTATTTTCAACTTTATGGTTACATTGCTACGTATTACACTTGTCAAAGCACCTGAAATTCAAACCTAGTACACTACGCGTTATTCAGACTCGTTTTGTCTATGGTTCGACGTATCATCAATCGCATAGTGGTAATGCTACATCCTGCAACGTAACCTTGACGGGACGTACGTTAAGATGGATTAGGCGTACGGCACTTAACTCAAGAAAGAATATAGTACCCTGTACCTGGTAGTGCTACTTTATGGGCCTGACATACACTGACCTCAGAGGTCAGTGTACAACTCGTATATAGTTTATGTAACCTCCGTGAATGAGACCGTGGCATCACCGCGGGTCATAACAGAATATCAGCGATGCATTATTTATCTTTTTAAATATCGCATCATATTCTGAGTAAGGCGCCTTTGTGTTCTTGCACAGATTTTAAAGTTCTAGTGTCTAGACAGACAGGGGAGCCAACATTACGCCAAAGGAACTTCTTAAGTGAAACGCACTGTAGGACAGTACGTTGCTATTGTTTTGATATTGCTTCAATAACATACTTTGTCTTCACAAAACAATTTATTCCTTAGAAACTGCTCTCTTACACGCAATAAACCATATAGACACAATATTAATATTGTTTCTTAAAGCCAACAATATATTGCACATTTTGAAATGACTCCCAACAAGCTAAGTAGTTTTGGAATGGCATGCCCTTAAAGTAGACAAGTCATTTTTTTGCTCTCCTGTAAAATTTGCTTTGAACCACTTGCTAGGTTTTCATTTTGGAAAACCGACATAAAACCCTAGGACTTTTTTACTATGGATGAAAAAGAAAATATGGTACGTGTAGCTATGGTATGAGTAGCAAAATTTACACTAATTTTATAAAGAGGTGAAGTTTTTTTGTTTGTCACTCAGGAATAAAGCAGCTTTTTATCGGTGAAAAGTTTTTTGCAATTGGACCAGTACTTTCCAAAATTACTTCCTACAAACTAAATACGAGTAACAAACTTTACTTGTTTATAATATTAGTGTAGATATCAATTGAATACCAAGGAACTTGTATACTTACCTAACGACACTTTTTGTTGGCATTAGTATATTTTCATTGATTGAAATTTTTTCTTTTCTTTCATTGACATTTGATCTGCGGACTGTCACCGTCGATGACGTATGTCATATATACAGATTTTCTTCTAAAATGTAGTTTATTTGTTTAGAAATTCTATTTACCTCAACCCAAACAATTAAAATTAAATACCTATTTTTTATTGATATAAACCAGTATTTGACTAAGATTCCACCTGATGGTAAGCATTGATGCAACTGTTGATGGTTGTGTGCAGTGGTTTATTTAAGAGCCTATTCACTCTAGTCTTGAAGACACCTAAATTATAATCGGACGGGAAAATCGTATGTGTTGAAACAAAAGATAAAGACAGGACAATGTTATAAGCGGCCAAACCACGGCACGTAGTTTGTCTAGTTTTCTCTTCTTACAAGTACAGATTGGGGAAAACCAAACGCACATCTTGAGGTTTAGTGAGCAGAAAGTATTGCACATTTTCTTGAAATTTAAAGTAGTCAATTTATCTTCTTGATCAACAGGCAGCGTGGAGGAATGGCTGCGATGTCGAGTGCACCTCTGCTCCTCGCCAACACGATGCTCACCAGCAAGCTGCAAGACGACGATGCCAGATATGTTGAGCCGATCAAGCGGAAGAACAGAGATTATGAGTAAGTCTAAGTAGTTAACTACCATTTTCAGGATACCAATTTTCCTCGAACTGATAGTTTTTTTCCTTCAATATATTTGGGCCAAGTACGTAGTTACGTTTATAGCGTTAAGTGTAGATGTAGGAACACTTTGGGCACTCTAGTATGTAGGCCATCGTTTGGTCAAGAGCTCCGCACTCGCAGTGGCTGTCAGAGGGATCTACAATCCTGCATTTTGTCAGGTTGTGTTTGCAATGGCCTACTTTGTTTGTGTATTGTATATCAAAGAGAGTAAAACCTTTTATATAGATACATACAGGCCGCATTAGAATAGAAGATGTTCCCGAGGTTATGGTGAGTGCTGTTTCTCCCACAACTTACACGATACTAATATAGTCTGACACTTTATTTATTTTTTAAATCTGATAGTCACAGAACCAGTTCTGCCTAGGAATACCGTGTTAATTACAGCCTTATAAAGGTCAAATAGAAAATGAAGTTCGAAAATAAATTATTTAATCTTAACTTCGGTTAATTATAGTAGTGGTACATAGGCAGACTTAATACAACATGGCATTCTCTACCAATGAACCTTTGGGTTAAAAAAAAAAAACAACTCTGTGGTAGGTGTGTGATGTGAGTGTGTGTATAAAATAGAATCAAGTATCGTTGAAAGAAAAAAAGAAAAATTAGGTTATTGAAATTAGTTGCTTAATTATGACACTAAAATACTTTGTTTATATGAATTTTAATCTATTCCTATAATCTACACCAATAAAAAGAGATAAACATCGTTTTTTTTTTTTTTTGTTTCTTGTTTGTAGGAGATATTTTTTTATTGTTGATGACACACGATATTACGAGTATCTGATGGAAAGCGATGATATGGTCTACGATGAAGTATGCTTGCCTAGAAGTAACCTATGCACTCTAGACTTAAAGAGAACATAAGGATGTTGTAGTTAATAATACCTAGATAATCTGTGAAAGTACTGGTTTGATTGTTATTTTTTTTTGCAGATAGAAAGCATACATAGGCTATATTTTATATAGGGTGAAAAGCTGCGGGCAAAAACCAGTATTATAATAAATATTCAGGCCAAAAGCAAACAACGAGTAATAAAATCTGTTCCATTAAGATTGAAACTGTGATGATGTACTTTCGAGAGTAAAACAAGCTTTTAATAAAAAAAAAAATTTCTTAGCAAGCTTTTATAGCTGGGCTATATAATTAATAATCGTCAAGACGAATTATACGAGCCCAAACTCGATGGGGTTGTGTCGTATGACTACCAAGCTCCTATAGCCACCTTCCGGTACCATTGGGCACGCCACGATTATGGCGGCAAGTCCCCTCTTTGAGGCGTGGCTGGAAAGACCTCACGGCGTCCTTACCTTCCGCATGACGCAGGTCCTCACCGGACATGGCAAGTTCGGGAGGTTCCTGCATCGGATTCAAGCGGAAGAGACGCCCGGGTGTCGTCACTGTGCGCAACGCCCGGAGGACACGGTGGAGCACACCGTCGAGGTGTGCCCTGCCTGGGCGGAGCATCGCCGTGCCCTCGTGGGGGCGATCGGCGGCAGAGACCTCTCGCGCCAGGCCCTGATCGAGGCCATGGTCCGGAGCGAGGAGGAGTGGCAGGCGGTCGCCTCCTTCTGCGAAGCAGTAATGCTTGCAAAGGAGGAGACCGACCGCATCAGGCAACGGCGCCCTCGCCGCCGTCGCCGGGATTCCGATCCCGATTTCCGGCCACCGCAGACGCGTGGGTAGCTCGCTGTCCGATCGTCCGGTAATGGACCGAGTCCAAGAAGTCGACGGCGCGCACTGTTCCCGCGCGCCTCAAGGAGTTGTCAGCAGCAGGAGGGGCCCAGCTGGGTCGAAGCCTACTGGGGACAGGGTTGTCCGAAAGGGAGCTCGTGCCCCGGTATTATCAAAGATGATTTTCCATATCGACAAAAAAAAAAAACCTTCCGGTACCATCATCAGATCAGCTCCATGTCATAATAATTTTGCATTGTCATCTGATTTACATATGCAAGCAAAACAGCTCAATCGGTTACCGGGAAGTGGGTCAAATTTAATTTACAAGATTTGATTAATTACAGACGAACATCAGGAGGATTGGTGAAAATAAAAAAAAGCTTGTAATGATGTCACGTTTTGTTATGTGATGAAGAAGTACTACTGGCAAAAATTTTATCTATGAAAAAACTTTCAATTTGAATAAATTAATTTAGTCCGAATTTTCATTGTCAAGCTGTTTTGGAAAACTTGCTAGACTCACAAGCGGTCAGTATTTTTATTTTATTTAAGGAGACTATCTATTACTGTTTCCATAATATATGTGTACATAAAAGGAAAAAATCAGTCCTGTGAATTAGCACACAAAAGCTTACTTTGATAAAAATACGCACGTTTTACCTGCCTCCTTATTTTTTTGAGATCAAATCTAAATAGTCGCAAAACTATTTATTATAATAACATCATTAACTATGCTTTTATCTGAAATAAAAGAAACCATTTATTTCCCTCACAAAGAGAAAAACAAAATATAAGCATTTTAGTAAGGAGGCCAGATGGGCATTTCGCGCGGTACTCGAGCGCGTAAGAAAATTATATGGGGAGAAACCTTGCACCCTGTAATGTACCCCTACCACATATGAACCCTTAATATCTTAGGGTTCGTTGAGGGCAGCCCGTCCGATTATTAAAAAAATTATCCTTGGTAAAACTCGAGCGTGTCAGATTAAGACAAGGTAACTAAAGCACATGCAGAAATGTGTATATTTCAATAATCTGACAATTTGAGCGTGGCATAAGCAATTGGGCGAGTTATAAAGTTAGGTTGTATAAGGCTCCTGTTAATATTTTGTTTAACCCTTCAGATACCGTCAATTAGAGACACAATAGTAAGACAATAGATGCGCGGCCACCGGTGGTCGCTTGGGGATTCATGAATTAATAGTAAAAAAAAATTACCACAGTTTTCTTAATTTGTCAGGAACGTTGAAAATTTTACGCTTATCTTCTTTCATTTTAGCCACATCGTCCCTTGAAAACCGTCAGATTACAAAGACGTTTCGTGTAATTCTTATAAGATAACCTTCAAAATAAAAAAAATATGCTCGAGTACTTTAGCCGGTCGTTGTGGCGACGCTTGGGGAAGACCTATGTCCAGCAGTGGACGTCTTTCGGCTGATATGATGATGATGATTTTAAAGGATAAGTTTTTTTTTTCCATTATGACATTTGTTACACGCTCTTTCCCCATTAAAATGGAAACCAGAGTAGGTATCAGAGTTTTTGTCGTTTTAGAACCTAAACTTCACAATCCAATAGGTCCTAAATATATAAATAATACATTAGTAACTGAAAATTTAGCAGCCGGGCGTCCCCTACTATTAGCGTTTTTTTTTGTTATCTTATATTTTACTGTGAACGATAACAAGGCGGGCCTAGTTACCTAGAACTGTCTTGTTACCGACCACATTCACATTTATTGTTTATTTTTGATCTCTAAAAAAAGGAATAGCGAACAAAATTTTATTGGCATATTTTTTTAGCGTCTAGTAATGAAACATATACAAAAGTATAAAGGTTGAATTTGTGAACAATTTTGTCTTAGACATTAAGAAGAATTAAAGAGATTTCAGTTTGCGAAATTATTGTTATACGTCAATAATTCCTGTAAACCTACTTACAAATTATAAAAATTAATTGACGAATTCATGAACGAACGACAAGAATTCATGTCATTTTCGGTTAACGTGTTCCGTAGAAATGTGTCGTTGTCGCATTTCCGACGAACGAGCCCCACCCATGTTTCCGACGCCTTGATCGACTGCAGAAACTTGTCGTCGACGCAACTGGTTTCAAGACGTCTTAAAAGACGAAACTATCATTGAGTGATGTAGTTGTGATTTCGTTCAATTCGATTCGAGAGAGTGGTGACCGAATGGTACCGGCCCGGACTTACGATTTATAGGTCACGGGTTCAAACCCAGCCAGGAACATTACTTTGTAAAAGAGAGAAAGAAAAACATTTTATTTACGTGAATTAGACGCATACTTATAGCTAATTTGTGTAATTTATTTTATCACCACTGCTCTCAAAACGGTGCAGGAAGACATTGTGAGGAAACCGGCATGTCCTAGAACCAAAAAATTCGAAGACATATTACATCCACCAACTCGCACTGGGCCCGTGTGGTGGAATAAGGCTTATTCCCTCTTCTAGAGAGGAGGCCTGAGTTCCAACAGTGGGAACATTGTAAGTCCGACTATGCTATGCTATGTTATTAACGGTTTCAAATTTATGGAACAATAACATAATTCCGATAATCGGTTGGCAGATTTGTACAATGAAATGGATTTACCTTCATACTTTTTAATTTCAAACCAATTGCAACGAGAACCGATTCCATTACTAGTTTTCATTCTATACCTAAAACGGTTGCATTGGATGTCATTACATATTAATGATTTCTTATCATAAATAATGTAATCAATTTAGTTACCAAATATTTGGACGAATTTGGCGGCTGATAAGTTTGATTTGATAAAATTTAGTAAATAATTTGGTTGGCATCTAATAGGTATAGTGACATATATAGATGCTTAATAACTAATAAGAAGTTATACCAGCAAAAAGAAACCAAGACTTGTCTACCAGAATAGACAATTCTGTTTCCAAATATTAAGATTATTTTTGACAAAAATGACTGCCCATAAGTTTCATTTGAGAAAACTTGGAAGCGTATTCTCTCGGTATAATTTACTACCATTACGCGGGCAAAGTCGCTAGCGCAAGTTAGTTGAGCATATAAGACAGTATTATCATCATATCAGCCGAAAGACGTCCACTGCTGGACATAGGCCTCCCCCAAGCGTCGCCACAACGACCGGTCCTGTGCGTCACGCATCCATCGGATTTCCGCGACCCTGATCAGGTCATCGGTCCACCTTGTTGGAGGCCTTCTAACGCTTCGTCTTCTGGTACGTGCTCGCCACTCCAGAACTTTTCGTCCCCTTTCATATAAAACAGTATAATATTATTCAAACACATGAAATGTTAAATATTTTCCATTGACATGAAATAAATGCTTCAGGAATTCGTCAGTAAGGCGATATTATTTATTTCTTGTTATAAATCGACGTTACCTATATGATAAAAGCCTCTTTGGGAAAAGTATAAGGTAAACACGATTTTTCAACGGAAAAGGCGAAAAGGTTATGCTCGTTGCCTGGCCAATCGTTTCACCCAAGTAGGGTGAAACTCAACAAAATCATACCTGTGTTCTTCAGTTGCTAGACCCCGGGGGTTTCTAGGCCAAAGAGCCATGAACCGTATGATCCTCTCATATAGCCTCCAGCAGGAGGCGTCTAGACCCCCAAGATTAGGCTGGTTCAGAACGGGTTGGTACAAAACGAAAAACATTATTTAAAAAAAAAAAACAACTTCAGGGATGTAGGGTGACTGGAAACTCCGTCCCCCATTTCTCCCCATCTATCCCTCCTATTTCGCAGTGGTGAGACACACATTGTGTCAGTGTTTTTTTCTTTTTTGTCCAACCAAATTTTAATTTGGTTTTTACAGTATGTGCAAATAAACTAATTTTCCGTCTTTCTTCCATACAAGAGTCACCAACAAACTCAAACCGTGGCTAGCATTTAAAGTAACAAGAACGATAAATGATCACAGGTTTTAGTCAGTAAAAGTCTGACACTCACTCAAAACCTACGAAGCGTAATGACATAAAGCTTGTTTCCACATTCAGATTTTAAAAATATGTGTGCTACTCAAGATTTTGTACAATTAATGAATTTTAACGAGACCGAGGACAAGAAGTGAAGCACTAGTTTATTTCATGAATCCCCAAGCGACCACCGGTGGCCGCGCATCTATTGTCTTACTATTGTGTTTGTAATTGACGGTATCTGAAGGGTTATTTATCAATTAATCCTTACTAATATTATAAAAGTGAAAGTTAATTTGTTTGTTTGTTTGTTACGTCTTCACACCTAAATGGCCAAACCCATTTTGATGAATTTTGGTACAGAGATAGTTGGGACCCTGAAGACGGACAAGAGCAAATTTTTTTTTAAGTGTGAAAATGGAGGAGAAAGAGGGAAGTGCAAATATTGTTATTAAATTAAATTATATTAATAAACACGGGCAACGCCGCGGGTAAAACGTAGTAAATAAATAAAGAAGCAACATTTTGGTACGACAAAGAGATTATCTGTAGAAATACACTTTAAATCTTTCAAAGACCAATAAAAACGGAGACTACAGTTGGTTTAACTGTATTTTATTGAAAGTTGTGTTGTCACAAAATACTTTTTAAGTAGTCGTTAGTTCCGCTTTAAGTAGAAGATTAAATATTTACAAACATTTCGTGTCTGATTAACAAGAATAGTGCAAATAACAGTGGGTGTTTGGCATTAATGATGTGGTCGTATGTTCGGTTTGTGTGTCTATTGAATGTTTCACTTGTCTCATTTTAAAACTATCCAGTAAAAGTTGTCTGACCTCAATAGTTTTAAGGCTGCTCGTCACGTCCGATATCGGTGGCCGATTTTTTGTAGGAGAAAAATAGAACACGCTAATAGCAATAGTGTAACGTACGCATCCTACAAAAAATCGATCAGAAATACAGAACAATGTTGCAAATATATAAAATCGGTCCGATTATTTGTCCTACAAAAAGTCTGACGTGAGCAAGCAGCGTAAAGCGTATAGTCCCTTGAACATCTGGCCGAAATTAACTGCACACATACTAGTAGTGCCTAGGTAACATGCAGTAAAAGTATCAAGAGTACGAATGTATATTTAATTCCGGCCTGCTACGCCCGGATAGAGCTCCGCTAACCTTTAAATTCATTTTCTTTACTATGCTATGTATATTCCACAAAATATATGGGTACAGAAGTCAATCTATAAACAAAGCGCGCTTGTGCAACGCACACATAGACACCGCTCACGGATACGATATCTCGGAGCGCCTCGGCCCGCTCGTAGAATAGTTCCGGCTTTTATTTTATTATTTATTTTATTTTATTACTTTTAGGAAAACTTACAGCTACTTGGTACAGTAAAACTTAGAATAGGTAAAAAACGGCCATTTACAAGTTTTCACATATACTAATGTAAGTGAGACTTAGGTAAATTATGACGACAACAGCGTAAGGTTAACGCGATAGAGCTTATACAATACAAAAAAATTGTTTAATTTATTACAAAAAATCGATCGGCTAAAGTTTTCTTTACCTTTTTAGTATTGGTAGCGAACAAATCAAGGTCGACATCCTTACACACCGTATTAAAAGTACGACAAGCTCTTATTATACATGAGTTCTTGCGATAGTTTGTTGAAACTACAGGTATATGCAGGAGACGCGATTTAAACGCTCATTAGTGTGCGTCCACCGAGCCGTAGGTATAAAAAGTGAAGTACATACGTGAGATTGTCGTCTATGCCTTTTGTGTATATTCTGAAGAACATTTAACCAGCTATTTCTTTGATATATTTATAAAGAACAAAGCCGTTTGAAAGGAATAGGGAAAGCGGAACCGCTACCGAGAAGTAGGCTTCAGAAGGTAGGTAAGTTTTATGACTAAACTCGGGTGCTTGGGCCTTAACACAAACATCGCATTTTCACGAGTAATGTTCTATCGTATAACCACTTTAGTGTTGTCTGTTCGATCTTTTAAGCTATGATCACTATCAAATGATGTTGCATGCTGGCCCATACGACAAAAGCTCAAAATTTCTTTTTTTTGTTGGGCGGAGCGGGAGATAGTGTCAGATTTTTACTGACTAAAAACCCACCCCGTTCCTTCATGCCTTCATACCGGGGCTGGGCTGCCTTTCGGAGCAAACCCTGGCCCCAGTAGGCTTCGACCTAGCTGGGTCCCTACTGTTGTTGACAACTCCTTGAGGCGCGCGGGAACAGTGCGCGCCATCCGGACAGTTATTGGACGGTTGGACAGCGAGTTACCCATAGCTCGTCGTCCGCAAGCTCAACACTATAGATTCATACACAGGAGGTTTAAACTACCAGACGATTTACACTTCAATTGCTATAGAAATGATGTGAGTGGCAGCTGTTGGCTTCATACAATGTAGCTACCTATCCTTTTCTTTTATTTGTAAGATGCATATTTCAACGGGTCCCAAGAACAAAATCATATCGAAAAGTGTGACCCAATGTATTTTATAACTTATTCACTGAACTTTAAAAACTCATAAATTGACAATTGAAAAAAATATCAGTTTATGAGTTTTTAAAGTTCTGAATATACGATTTTGTTCTCGAGACTCGTCGATTTTTGTCCAACTGTCATGCTGTAAAGCTGCCATGCTATAAAAAAAGACTTTAGGAAAAATTTATTTTTTGTTAATAGTATTCGGGAATACTAACAGAAAATACATTGACTATGGGACATTTGATGGGCCAAATGACAAGTAGAAAGATCTATGGCAAAGGCAGACAGTACAATCAAGTAATTTTTCACTACTCATACTCTGAAAGTAGGTCTGAACTTGCCTGAGGA
The DNA here is from genome assembly GCA_949319445.1 of Mythimna lalbum. Taxonomy (NCBI): domain Eukaryota; kingdom Metazoa; phylum Arthropoda; class Insecta; order Lepidoptera; family Noctuidae; genus Mythimna; species Mythimna lalbum. The sequence goes on along the minus strand of OX439351.1, from coordinate 9,335,096 downwards.
GCGGGCTGAAAAGTATCACACTTTTCATCCCTAGGGAGTTTTACTTTCAACTAACAGCTGATAAATTATTTAAAAAAAAAAACTATATATCTTAAATCTCTAACTATATCTTCTTGTATTCATAATGAAAAGCACAATGCTTACCTCGGGGTTAAAGTTACTTATTTAGTCCCTCGAATTAGAGACCTCGCTACGCTCGGCCGCCAACTCCTTCTCGGGACGAAATAAGTAACTTTCACCCCTAGTGTAACAATGTACAATTTCATGCGTATAGCATGTACAATGAGGGTGTATATAAACGTATTCGTAACAAGAATATAATAAAGCAATAAAAGTATTTTCAATACACTTACTCGAATTCCCGATCTTATCCCACCGCTTTTAGTTACGCAATAGACTGTTTTCCGCACTAGTACAGAAAACTGCGCGTGCTCTCTCCTGCTACAATTTTATTACATTTATCGCATTAAACTGGGTCCACGTTGTCCCCCTCGAGTCGCCGCCGGTCAACCCCCGATTATATAAAAAGACAAAAACCAGAATGGAAGAAAAAAACGTGTTGCGCCGACCCCAAATAAAACGGGATAAGGGCAGGAAGATGATGATGATGTACTGAAAAAAGTCGTTTCTTACTCGTGCAAATTTTTCACTGCCGTGCGCATTCTGCCTCGGTCGCAATGACAAACGATAGTAAAATTTGATACAAGTGCATATCAAATTTTACTATTAACACAAACAAATAACTTTAAATACCAACCGTAGCCATAAATGAGAGTTCGCAATTAATAAAGAGAAGGAAATGAAACAACGGCACTTAATACAAAACAATTAGTTGATTGTATTTGCAAGTCACACCCGTTACTTATCTAATTATTACAAGTAATTAAAATCGTAACTGTTGTACTTATGGCAATCATGATAATTACAGATGGCAGGTGGTGTGGAGAAACGTGCTGGCGTTTGTGTACTTGCATGCGGCAGCCTTGTATGGATTCTACTTGATGTTCACCGGGAAAGTCAAATTGTGGACAGTCTTATTCGGTAAGTACCTAAACTTTAGACAAAAAGGATCAGTACCCCCTTTTTTGTAATCTATAGGCTCACGTTTGACCACTATCTCACCTGATGGTAAGCGATGATGTGGCCGACGATGGAACACGCTTGCCTAGAAGCAATCTATTCACTCTTGACTTAAAGACAGGTAGGTTATAGCTATCAGGAAACAGACTCCGGCAGGGAATCCCTAGCCAAGTTGCTAATCTGCGATAGTTAATGCTAGTAGAAAGCTTCAAATGTACGGGAACGACGTCTCCTCAACGCTCAGTCACGTGGTCAGAACAAAAGAATTGGCGGCAAGGTCAACTCTAAGCGCTCGACGCAAGCGAAACGGTTGTAACTTGGCTAGGGGGGCTGGTCAGGTGGGATCGCAGTCAAGCACTAGTTAACATGAATTAAAAAAAAAAAACATTTTGACATAAAAATCTGCCAATTCCGACGTAACATACGGACTCAGGCCGCCTTTCTAGTAGAGGGAATGGGACGTAATCCACCACGCGGGCCCTAGTGCGGGTTGGTAGATGTCACATGTCTTCGAATTTTTTGTTTTAATTGGTTAGGTTAAAATAAAAATATTTTATAAAACCTAAACCTCATATTTTTGACGAATGTCGCCATAATAAAAAAAAAAAACTATTCAACTAGACACTTCGAACACCTGTTTCAAATCTGTTAGTATCTGTTGGACTCGCTATCCATACAAATACACAGGACAAAGGGTCTCGTACAAATTTCAACATCGTTCTTTATTTATGTTGTATTTTGAGAATTTTTTTAACCGCCTACACAGCTTTAATTTGGTAGTGTCTGAATCGTAGTGAAAAAATACTGAAAATAAAATGTGACGATTCAGAAACTGTGTCCAAATTAGGGAATGCAAATCTCGTGAGATTGAGGCTCGAGCGAGATCTCGCGAGATTATGAATAACAATATCGCGATATCTCGCTAATTTCGAGATCTCGTGAGATTGGCAGTTTTGTTTTTTTTTTGCAAATAATCACAATATTTGAATAAATTAGGAAAACATATTAAAAAAATACGTATTATAAGATAACCATAGGCGCGGGCTTGTGGACGACGAGCAATGGGTAGTTTGTTGTCGAACCGTCCGGTCACTGTCCGGACCGAGCCCAAGTCGTTGATGGCGCACTGGGTCGAAGCCTACTGGGGCCAGGGTTAGTTCCGAAACGTAGCTCAACCCCGGTATGAAAGGCACGAAGGCAGTAATAGTCTGACACTATCTCCTGCTCCGCCCAAGGGCGGAAGATGTCATTTAGATGATTTTTACTCACCAAAAAAAGTACTTATTACAATATAAACATTTATTTTCAGGAATTTTTTCAATACTTTTTTTGTATTAAACATTGTTTGACGTATTTGTCCATAATTTTTTAATGTCCGTGTCAATTCGCGCTTCGAATAAGACGTTTTTATGCTCGAGTACAATCTCGTTAATCTCGCGAGATCTCGCCCTTTTTTCGTCCGAGATCAATCTCGCTAAAAAAGGCCGAGATCGAGATTGCATTTCCTAGTCCAAATTGCGCTCGCCTGTATTGCATTAAAGGTGAGACATAAGGTGTACTTAGTAAATTTTTTAAGGTTCAATATCCAAAGGGTAAAAAACGGGACCCTTTACTACGACTCCGCTGTCCGTCCGTCTGCCACCAGGCTGTATCTCATGAATAGTTAGACAGTTGACATTTTCACAAATAATATATTTTTAAAGAGAATAAAATAAATATTTATAGGGGCTCACATACAACAAACGTGTTTTTTTTGCCGTTTTTATAGATAGTGGTACGAAACCCTTGGTGCGCGAGTCGCACTTGGCCGGTATTTTATTTGTTGCTAATAATCCACAACTATCACACAATGCCTTCTCGTTCAAAGCTAAGCAGAGCTTGTGTTATGGGTACTAGACAACTGATAAACATACATATTTCTGAATAAATACATACATATATAGATCAATTTCACCCAGACACAGAACATTTGATCGTGGATGGGAATTGAACCCACAACCTCCGGCTTAGCAGTCAGGGCCACTAACCACTAGACCAAGAGGCGTGCAACAGGCTTTCTATTGCTCTCGTATCCTCTCAGAGAGATAATAACAACGTCTGGGCAGCAAATTTTTTTATGGGTCACGAGTAAATTTCCAGTAAACAAACAGACTTCTATTAACAAACACAGCACGTTTTACCCTCAATATAGAATGAATGAACAGAGCTTGTTTACTGAGACGGAGACATTGATCCTCTGTGACACCGAGACATTCAATTATTTTCATTCATGGCACTCCGAGCACGATACAGTTTGACATAGGTTCTAAACAATTGGGTATTAATTGGAATAACATTTCACAACTGAGTAAAATTAGTAAAAACATCGCGTCTGTTCCTTATTTTCACGGATGTTTTCACAAAAGTAAATAGAACTGATTGAGTATCTTAACGTCATTAAAATTTACCATCGATATGATATTTATGGAGAGGGAAGCCAAAGAAAAGATGTATGGATTCTGTGAGAAGTGATATGAAAGAAAAGGAAGTTAGTGATAGCGTGACGAGTGACAGGACAGAATGGAAAAAAAAAACGTGTTGCACCGACCCCAAATAAAACAGGACAAGGGCAGGAAATGATGATAATATATAACGTAATTACATCTAGTGCGTATTGTACATATCTACGCACTAGATTAGGCGTGACAAACACTTCCTTCAGTCGACTCAGGTGTAAAGCAGTCCGTAAACCTTGAACATTACACTATGTTGAACGAAACGCGTAAGTACCGCGAAATAATCCCTTATGCCTGGATATGTGATTGGTTAACGCAAAGTGGCGGGAACCAATCAAAGAACTTGTTTTTTTTTTTCGCTAAAACATGGATGGGTTAAGATGGAGCGAAAAGTTTGACCGGTGGCGCGGCAATCTTGGTTCCTGGGACTTGACGTGATAGGCGGTTCGATAGTAATCTGTAACCTAGTGCTAAGTACCTATCCATTATTATTGTAATCGAAAGACTAGAAAACTACAAGACAGTTCGTGCAATCCTTGCATCTTTATTTACTACCTCCTGTTCCTGCTGGTGTTTACACGAGTAAACGGCTAAACAGTGCTCTCGGCCGAGTACTCGGTACGTATAAACAAAGCGCCGAGTGCTGGGCCGAGCGCTTATCTCTACAACTCGCTTACATCACTGTCTCGGCCGAGCAACATTTTACTTTCTCACCATTTTACTCGATACGTGTCATAGAGGCATCAAGAGCGGTTGGATGGAAAATAATAAAAATACATTTTTGGTTGACCGCTCTTTACGATTCAACCTTTCCTGACTTTCTTACAACTTCCTGACATCTCATAGCGTTTAATGTTATAATTTGACGAGTGGATTTCAGACAGTAAAACCACCTAAAATGGAAGAAGTTATTTGATTTATTTATTTATTAAAAAAACATACTATCTTCACATGCTGAACAATACAACAGTGGTTTAAAAATAATCGGAAGAAAAAAAAAACATCTAATTATTAATTTTAGCTTTACTTGTTTGACTGACCGACAGTCTGACAATTCAAACTGCTTGTAATTGGTCTATTTGAAATAAACGTTTCTGATTTCAACCACTTACTTACCTTACCGCACAGGACTGGTCGTTGTGGCGACGCTTGGGGGAGGCCTATGTCCAGCAGTGGACGTCTTTCGCCTGAATGGTGATGATGATGATGATGACTTACCTAAAAATCTAAAACAACACTAAACTCTATTACAATATACACTACTAACTATAAAAATACAAAAAAATATAATAAAAATATAAATGTAAACCCTATATGTAAACCTATATTTAAGTAAATGAAAAATGAAATCAGACTTAATACATAAAATTAAATAAATATTTAAATATAACTAACAAAATGTAGTAAAGCTCTTGCTTTACTCTCATGGCTCAAAAAGGGAATAATTATAAACCCTAAAAAAATGGGTAAGTGTGAGTTCGACTCGCGCACGCAGGGTTCCGTACAGTCCGTAGAGAAAAACGGCAAAAAAATGCCCTCGTTGTGTGAGAGTCCCCTTAAACATTGATTTTATTTTTTTAGTATTTGTTGTTATAGCGGCAACAGAAATACATAATTAAAGAAAATTTCAAATCCCTAGCTATCACGGTTCTTGAGATACAGCCTGGTGACAGACAGACGGACAGGTAGCAAAGTCTTAGTAATAGGGTCCCGTTTATACCTTTAGGGTATGGAACCCTAAAATGGTATTCCTATAAAGGCCCTATATCTTGTCAGGCTGAAATGAAGACAGTACTTAATATCGTATACTTGTGTTTGCTTTCAGGTGTGAGCTTCGCGATCATGTCGGGTATGGGCGTGACGGCGGGTGCCCACAGGCTGTGGGCGCACCGCTCCTATAAAGCGCGGTGGCCTCTTCGACTATTCTTAGCCTTCATGCAGACGATGGCCTTTCAGAACCACATCTATGAATGGGTGCGGGATCACAGGTCTGTATCAAGATTATTTTGGCTATCAGCGGTTATTTTTAATTTAGTTTTGCTTTCTACACTAATATTATAAAGTGGGAAAATTTTAATTTTTTTGGTGTATGTTTTTAATGAATAAATAAACTCAAAAACTACTATGCCAATTTAAAAATTTCTTTCACCATTTTAAAGCTACATTTACCTTGTGCAACATAGGGTATATTTATTGCCCGTGCAAAGCCGGGACGAGCCGCTAATCCGTGATAATCCGTGATAAAGTAGCTGAAAATAACGAGAGCTATATTTACCCTTTTTATAATATTATAAATACTCCTTTATATTATTAATGGTACTTACATCATGTGTATGTTTGTTTTCTTTTTTTACGCTCAGACGGTTGGACGTATTTGCATGAAAATAGGATCTAGGATATCTGAGATTATATATTTTTTAACTGGCTTCTGCCAGCGGCTTCGCCCGCGTCAAACTGGTTTTCTCTATACAAACTTTGGACCCCCATTAATAACCTTAGGGAGCGGATTCCCAAATATCCTCTCTTAGTAATCGCCTACGTTGTAAAAAAAAACTTTGTGCAAAAGGAGAATGCTCTTGCTCCATAGAAACAAAACCCAGCTTCGGCAGAAACGTTATGTATCTCTAAATATCAATAATTATTATAAGTGATAATTAGAGATACATCGCCTTTTATTGTTTTATTACTTATTAGTATACTTATACTATAATTAACAACCTCGATTGAGATATTTACATGAGTAAGAAGTTCCGTTAGCCATTCTTGGTCTTCTTCACCAGATGTTACTTTTTGACGAGTAAATACTTGAGTTCTCCATGAAACTACCAAAACCATATGGTTGTTTATAATATTTGATGAGTTTCCTCGAAAAGGATTTAAATTAAAAAAAAAAAGGCCAATCTGAAAGCATATCCTTTTAGGAGAAAAAAACAAAATTGCAAATCGGTACGTAAACGACGGAGTTCAGAGGTAACAACATAAAAAAATAAACAAATACAACCAAATTGAGAGCCTCCTCCATTTTTTTGAATTCAGTTAAAAATAATGTATATTGAATTGTAATTAAGCAATTTTTAAAGTCAACGCCTGATAAATAAAAGAAGCAATTTTTATATGTTTCCAAGTAAGGATGTCAGTCAGTCAGTTTCTCCATTTATATATATTGATTAAAGTATTGGGAGAGGTAAAATAAATAAAATCCACGCGTGCGAAATAGCTCTCACAAGCTAATGTGTAAAGTTGCAAAAACAGTTTCACTAATAAAGAGATACCTACACTTTTGCCGAGTGTTCTTTACTGTTTATCCCAGGAAAAGGTATGCACGTTTCCTGTGAAATAGTATACTGGACCCTAATGGCGGAAATAAGCAAATTACCAGTAAATTGTTACCTTAATTGATAGTGTAAATAATGATTCGTGTAGCGTTAACAGTCATCTTTTCCTTATTTACCTTGTATATCAAAACGAGGTGTTCAAAATAAAATAAGCGACATAAAAAATATTGGTACCAAAGAACATAGTAACACATCTTTAAAAAATTAGAGTTATCACGAAGAGCCTGAAAAGTAAATATTATGTGAAGATATTCGTGACTCTTTGCAATTAGCACTAGTATGATTTTTTTTCCCGATAGGTAATTGGTTTAGCTCCTGTATAAAATTTATTTTGTGGTACGAATATTTGGTAATCGTTAGATTTGCTTTAAATATCAATAGGTCTATTGATAGCCGATATTTGACAGCTGCAAACATGAACTGTTTACCAGCAGGTACTAAATAGTTGCACACACATGTATCTATAAACATTCCTAGTGATGTAGGTTGAGTTTGCCGGATACGTCGATATCTAGAATATTCTATCTCTACATCGATCTGTGTTTTGCAGCACCTTTTATACAACAATGTTTGTTTTTTCACGCATGTGTTTCTTATCGTTAACTATTTTCAGTCGTCTTGCAATTCTTACCTAAATAAAACTTATTCTTAAAATTATTATGAAAATATTAGATGTTCAAACTGTTGGTTTCGTTCATACCTTCACGCGTTCCCAAGATTTATCTCGCCCGATTTTTTTCACCCGTCTGTCTGTCGGACGGACGAATGGACAACAAAATGATCCTATAAGTGTTCCATTTTTCTTTTTGAGGTAAGGAACCCTACAAAGAGCGGGAAAAGACCTTTGATAACTTCCCACTGAAAAAAAAAAAGGTTCTTCGTGTGCTGTTGGATTGGTAGCTCGGAGATGATTTCTAAGATCAATACACAGAATTCAACATCTCATTGGCGTCATATAGATTTGTAACGTACAGTTGAACACTTTAATACCAATATTATAATCATCGCGTTTTCATTATCTACACTAATATAATAAAGAGCTAGTCTGATATGATAGGTTTTAATGGTACCTATTCATAGGTAATGGTTGAAACAACCCGATAGTATGATAAACATTAAAATGGTTTTTTTTTTAACCTAATTATATAACTAATAACAAACTTCTAAACTAATAAATATTATCTATAAATTATAACGGGTATTTATACCAACTAATTATAATAATATACTGGGTGTAAGGGACAGCCCTCCACAAACTTTAAGCCCTCCTTTGGTCTACTGAGCAAGCCCTTAAAGTTTGTGGAGGGCTGTCCCTTACACCTTGTATATGCACAAACGTCTAAAAAAGTACATATATAGACTGGCCTGTTGGTTTAGTGGTTAGTGGCCCTGACTGCTATGCCGGAAGTCGTATGTTCGATTCCCACCCAGAATAAATATTTATATGATGAGCATGTTCATTAGTTCTGCGTCTGGGTGTAATTTATATATAACTAGCTTTTGCCCGCGGCTTCACCCACGTACATAATCCCAGAATAAAAAGTATCCTATGTGTTATTCTGGGATATGGTCTACTCGTGTACCAAGTTTCATCGAGATCCGTTCAGTAGTTTTTGCATGAAAGAATAACAAACATCCATACATGCATCCATACATACATCCATACATACAAACTTTCGCATTTATAATATTAGTAGGATATGTATGTACCTATTTAGAAGTATGTAAGTATGTTTATCAGTTGTCTGGTACCTATAACACAAACTCTGCTTAGCTTGGGACTAGACGGCGTTGTGTGATAGTTGTAGAATCACTACATAGTATAAAACAAAGTTGCTTTTTCTGTCCCTATATCCCTATGTACGATTAAAACTTTAAAACTACGCAACGGATTTTGATGCGGTTTTTTTAATAGATAGAGTGATTCAAGAAGAAGTTTTATATGTATAATAATATCCATTAAATAGTGGAGAAATAATGTTACCCGAGTGAAGCCGGGGCGGGTCGCTAGTATTATTATAATATTGAACATCAAAAAATTATCCGCAACGAAATCAATGGGAAAAGTATCCGAAACGGTGGCAGCATTGTCACGTTGGCTAGCAATGCTGATTCGTTGACCAGAGAAAAGTCCATCTCTATTGTATCACGCGAAGAGAGACCAGCTGTTTGCTTATATCACAAACAACTCGATGGACGCTCGGACCCCGTTGCCCTAGGGATTGATTGGATTGTCGATTGTTGTTGTTGTTTTTGTTGATTGTATTGTTTATCTATACTTATAATAAATCTGTAGAGAAGTCAATTCTGTACATGAAACATATTTCCAAAATAACTATCAGGGGGTGATTAGTGATCGATACTGATGCTAAAAATGCAAACAGTAAAATTTTTGTCTGTCTGTCTGTCTGTCTGTCTGTCTGTCTGTATGTTCTTTATAGAAACAAAAACTACTCGATGGATTTTAACGAAACTTGGTACAATCATTCTTCATACTCCTGGGCAGGTTATAGTATACTTTTCATCACGCTACGATTAATAGGAGCAGAGCAGTGAAGGGAAATGTTGGGGAAACGGGAGAAATTACTCCATTTTTTAAGCTTCCGTCGCGTTTGCAGCCTTAATGGTTAAAGCTACACAGAAAACATGTATAACGGAAATGTTCTCAAAATTATATAAAAAATGTCCCACGACAGCATACGTCTATCTTTTATGGTTAACTCACAATAACACGTGTAACTCCCGATAGCTTAGCAGTTCTGAGCTTTCTGTTTATTTTTGTCTACTCTTACGTTTCTAACACTGAATGTCGCTGGCATAAGCAACAGGATCCGCGTACGAAGTCGCTGGCAGAAGTTATTTATACCTAAACTAACACATTACAAGGTAAAACTATACTAATCTATACATCGATATTCATATATTCGAATGATACTCGTAGATCTGGTAGCGAAACGATGATATCTTCGAAACTACTTTAGTTAGTTCTAAAGTAGTTTCGAAGATATCATCGTTTTAATCAGACGCGTCGAAATTGCGCGCGAATATTCGCAAATGCGTACCATGAGTTGCACTAGCGCTATTACGGGGCCACAGATGAACGGCTAGCTGGGATGTTTTTTACATTCTCTTTCAAATTAAACCAAAAGTTGACAGTAATAATTGGTACCTACTTTTATCATTATAACGGGTCATTACACATTACACATTACACTCTATTAATTTGAAATTCTGACTGTAATTTTATATGTGGAGTGATGTACAATAAAGATTATGGATACCTACACATATATCTATCTAAACGGAGTAGTGATTTTACTGAAATGATTAGTGTCCACAAAAAAAAGCTAGAAGCCGCCGCAAAAAACAGCTGAAGCACGCGACCGCTTGTGGCCGGAGAAGCTTGCAGCTGCCTTTTTTTGAGGCCCGTGTGCGGGGACAGTTAGAGCTCCAATACACGAGTGCCAAGTTACCATCGGCAGAGATAAGTGCAGCCACGCGTTAACGCGTCGTCGGCGACAGCTGTCGATCTATAGTGACACTTACGAGTAACTCACACGACGGCTGCCACTGATGTTCGTTTGTTGAATGTCAACGGACGCCGGCAACGCGTCGACAGCTGCCGCCCTCGCGTCGACGGCTGCACTTACTAACTCCAGACAATTGGACACTCAAAAAGTAACTTAATCCAAATCAATAATGGAAACCATGTTTCAAATTGGTTGTCTAAGTTTGGAACCTTTCAAGTCGGTATCAAAAAGAAGGAGGAATGATAGAAAAAGCGCGCACAAACTGGAGTGTGACGTCACTGATATTAGGTTACGTGAGTACAAAAGAGATAGCGAGGTGATCCGACAATATTTAAGAGGGCCCTATCCGAGCCTTCTATCGGCAATATGACCATTTAAAAGCTTGTTATTTGGAGCACACAGTCGAGGTGTGCCCTGCTTGGGCGGAGGGGCGATCGGCGGCGGAGACCTCTCGTGCCGGGCCTTGGTTCAGGCCATGGTCCGGAGCGAGGAGTGGCAGGCAGCCGGCTCTTTCTGCGAAGCAGTAATTCTAGCAAAGGAGTAGGCCGACCGCACAGGCAACGGCGCTCTCGCTGCCGTCTCCGGGATTTCGATTCCGATTTCCGGCCACCGTAAACGTGGGCTTGCGGACTGCGAGCTATGGGTAGCTTGCTGTCCGACCGTCCGGTAACTGTCCGGACCGAGCCGAAGACGTCGACGGCGCACACTGTTCTCGCGTGCCTCAAGGAGTGGTCATCAACAGCAGGGGCCCTGCCAGGTCGAAGCCTACTGGGGTCAGGGCACGATATGAAGAATAGAAGGAACGGGGTGGGTTTTTAGTCAGTAAGAGTCTGACACTATCTCCCGCTCCGCCTAAGAGCAGGGGTTGTCATTGGATGATTTTTGCCTAACATAAAAAAAGCTTGTTGTTTTATCGAACGCAATCCAACGCAGTGTTTGTTAGAGAGGCACCGCAAAAATAGAGAGATAACGCCTGAATGCTCCATTGTCATCCAATAATTCCGTCACCCACTCGAATATTTCACAAAACTTGTTTCAGGAAATACGTGTATGTTTTCAAATTTTTGAACAAAATTTTCCTTGTAAGTATTTTGCTGAATGAGGAAGAAACTCTTTTTGCTTTTAGTTTTAAAGCTGAAAGGTGGGTAGTTGGTATATTTTTCGTAAGTGCCTTATTTGAATTCAATTTTATCCAAATCAGAATATACCTATTCAATTATATGAACAGTTAAACATATTTCGAATACAATAGGCACAATTTGACACATAGGTTTTTTTTTATTGTTGATAGGTTTGCGCTTGACTGCTATCTCACCTGATGGAAAGCGACGATGCGGTCGACGATGGAACGCGCTTACCTAGAAGAAACCTATTCACTCTCGACTTAAAGATTCCAGGGTTTTGTAGCTATCAGGAAATACTCGACTCCGGCAATGAATTCCACTCCATAGCTGCACGCACAATGAATGTGGTTAATGTGTAGGTTTTGGTTTTGGCATAATCAGTAACTTCCCCTATTGATATTTTATTAGATCTGGTTGTGGTCGTAATTTTATTACTCAAAAAGTACATACTAAAATTTCCGTTCAATGTCGTGGTCGGGTCAGGAATCACAACACCTGTTAATAATCTCTTTTACTTCTGTTTTCTGATTATGGTTTTGTATAAAATATTGTACGAAAATAAACAGTATTATTAACTTGAGGACAGAAACAATGCGTTCAAACATTTTCAGACAGAAATAGAATGAAAAGTATGTAGGAAAATAATATTTGTTTTTAATAAAATTATAATAGAAAATCTTGTAAGCGTTTGAAGTGTTCAGTCGACCTTCTGTTTTTGTGTGTGAATTGGAAACAAACAATGTGTATACAATGTACCTTTTCAATGAAAATTTAAGAAACCTTTTTATTCGTTTTTCACTAAGAGACTTGAAGAATTTTATTTTGATACGAAAACTTCATTAAACCAAGCCGGAATGTCACAGTCGCTCTTTGCAGAGATCTTATTAAATTTTCAAGTTTATACTTTCTAACCAGAGTTTAAAGTCTTGAATATTGTTAGCCATCTTTTGGGTGATAAAGTCACTTGGTTGGTCCTAAGAGAAACTGCTTATGTGTATTTCTATAAAGAATAATTGGCGGTGTCACACCATTCTAAGAAAGCGTCTTGATCTTTGCCTAATCGCTTGCCGGTTGTTTCGAACTGGCCGAGAGAAAAGAGTACCTTTTACTTTTCAGGACCACGCGTTTCCCTCTCAGAAGTCGGTCCTATCGATTTGCAGACATCTTTTAGAGGCGCGTTGCATGCGCCTCTAAGGGCTATAATTCACCGAGACACCATGGCCACAAAATAGATAGGTACAAAAGATAATCTCATGTATGTACTTCACTTTTTTATACCTACGCTTGATGGACGCACACTAATGAGCGTTTGAGCCGGAACTGTTCGACGAGCGGGCCAAGACGCTCCGAGATATCGTGTTCGTGAACGGCGTGTATGTGTGCGTTCCTCGAGCACGCTTGTATGTAGATTGACTTCTGTACCTATATATTTGTGTCATGGTGGCGGGACCAGTCGCCGCTACCAACAAAATGAATACAGGTCTTTAGAGAGTTACTCACCTAGCGTTCATTTAGTTACGCAACCAAATTGGTGGCGCGTGTGGCGTTTTTGACGTCTGAATGGTATATTCTAGTTTGGTAGTTTAGGGCTATATTTTCCGATAAAATATAGCCCTAAGAGAATTTAACAACTCGGGCTACAAGAAGTCCGTATTAGTCGTTTCACTTTAGAAACTAGCGAAAAGTGTTTTACTTAATAATAATCTTTTTTTCCACAGAGTCCACCACAAGTTCACAGAGACGGACGCAGACCCCCATAACGCGAAGCGCGGCTTCTTCTTCTCCCACATCGGCTGGCTCATGGTGCGTAAGCACAAGGATGTGTTCGAGAAGGGCGCCACCGTCGACATGTCCGACCTGGAGAAAGACCCGATTGTTATGTTCCAAAAGAAGTAAGTTGACTAACTATATTAGAAATTGGGCAGCACACATCACGTAGAGCGAACGGCAGACGGGCTTAAAGATTTAGAGTACGTAACGTAGCATTGAAAACCTTCCCAGTTAGATTTGACTGGTAGACTAACTGATTGGTAGACTGCGGGAGAGTATAGGAACCGTCGATATTTCAATATTTGGGGAAGGAAATAATTATTGCGGTAATCTATAATATAATCAGCAATAGTAATAATAATAATAACTAATAGTAGTAATTTTATTTTATCTTATTTGGGAAACAAATAATCGTAAATTATACTCGTAAGTATACATTCTAGACACAGTATGCTATTAGTAAATCCACAACGTTTCCACATGTTATGTTGTTAGTTAATAAAAGATACAGTTTCGTAAAATTATATAAAATTAAAAAAAAAACAATAATACAGTGTTGAATGGTGAACATAAAATATAGCCTATATCACTCAGGAATAAAGCAGCTTTCTATCGGTGAAAAAATTTTAACAATTGGACCAATATTTATAGAGATTACCTCCGACAATAAAAAAAAAAATATGAGAAATATTCTGTAGATTTCATATTCGACATCCTTTTATCTCCTCTTTTCTTAGAAATCCCAAAAAAGCAATTTATACATATTTTCCTTGACGTGTTTTGAAAACCTCTCTTACAATACGCAATATACGAGTACATACATAGATACTCCATGTGTTACGAAAATGATTACGAGCAGTCGCTTTATATACTTTCTTATCTGAAAGCAAAAAGTCAGATACATTTCTAAACTTGTTTACTAAAGATTCTTGATAACTTTATGAACACGCTAAGTTACAACCGTTTCTCTTGCGTCGAACGCCTCGAGTTGGTCACGCCCCCAATTCTGTGACTGAGCGATGAGATTACGTCATTCCCGTACAAATGAAGTTTTCTACTAGCAGCTAGGGGTACTGATTGTGATACTAGCGCTCATTTTACTTTATCATAGCTTCTGTTTCATTATATTTTCGAAGAAAGTTAACAAAGCACTCGAAAATTAACAAGAATCTCCAGAAGTTGCTTTCGTAAAATTTACATAAATATTTTGCCAAACTGCAGTACAGTTTGTCGGCAGTGCTCTCATGGATAGTCTTCTTGTTTAATTATTTAACATATACCGAGCCATTATCGCCGCTGACTTGTCGTAAGCGACATCCTTTTGAAAATGTGAACTTAAGAATTAAATCATAGCCTACATTCGATATTTGTTTACTTATTCCATAAATTACAGTGGTAACAGGCAGCCGAGTTGTGATGTTGAAGGGGCCTTACAACGCGACTTTTAATGAGCTATTTTGTATCTTAAATGTTAGAACATAAGATCTTGAAATGCATTTTTAAAGGGATGTCGCTTACGATAAGTCGGAGGTAATGGCTCGACAGTAAAAAAAACATTATAGGTAATGGAAGTGCAGTGGAAAGTAAATTTTTATGGGTACAATTCAATTGTCCATCATCGTGTCAAGTTCTATGTGATGTAATTATTTTTTATAACAAATTCTATGTCAGCCTATACAGGGTAATTTGTAGAACACTGGCAACCTCTCAAGACTATTTAACTAACATCATATATTAACAACAACTTTTGTTCTATGACTTTTTACAAAACATAATTATTATAATTAATTTACCAAAAACAAACCTTCAAGATTTCGTTGTTCTATCTAACACATTTCAACTCTGTATTTTGCTATACCTAACTACGTATGTATGACGCGATGCAAGCGCACCAAGCACCCCTGCCATTCGATCCCGCTCTTTTCTGCTATTACACTATCGCTTGCTTTGCATAGATTTCATGTTTTTATTTTCGTATGAAAATCTGATAAACTAAAATATGATACATTTTTTAAAGTCATAGAATAAAATTTGTTGTTTATGATGTTAGTAACATAGTCCTGAGAGGTGGTCAGTGTTTTACAAATAACCCTATATAACCTTTATTAAAGCTAAGTCTTAAAATTGTTTACAATTTCTTTCCAGAACATATCTCGTGGTAATGCCAATCCTCTGCTTCATCATCCCCGCCTGGATCCCCGTCTACTTCTGGGGCGAGAACCCCTGGGTCTCGTGGTACGTGGCTTCCATCACCAGATACACAGTGGCCCTCCATTTCACCTGGCTCGTCAACTCCGCCGCCCACATCTGGGGCAATAGGCCCTACGACAAGTAAGTGTTCAACGTTTCACTTTGTATCGGTTGGAATTCGGTGAAAGTTATTAAAAAAATGCAGTGAATTCTTGACCTGGTTACGGCTCGGTTAACTTACAAAATATTGAACTTTGTTATTGTTGTTATGTGTACTTTGTATTTAATGGCATTCATTTAACCGCACACTGTAGTATCCTGTAAGTTGTGTTTTACTATGAAGTTAGATATGTTCATTTCTACGTTAGCTTAGTTACGTTTATTTCCTTCGAAAATTAATTGTAGAAGCCATTTTAAAGCCGAATTAGTATGACGTGTGTCTTACTAATTTGTTATATTGGTCACACGGTTTTGGTCATATATAATAATTTATTTAAACCCACTAGATACAATTAAGTGCTCTAGCTCTTTTACTAGGATATTCTGTATCACAAGAACCAGACCTCTCAAAATAGTGAAAAAAAAAGCATTATAGACAGAGAAAAAAATATACGTAAAGCATGCAAAAAAAATCATTATAATAACAGTAGAACGACAAAAAAAAAAAAATTAAATCTTGATAAGAGTGTGCCACTCACCCCGGTGTGTGAGTTATAAGTGTGAGGAATGAGTGGGTGTGTAGTGTTTGTAGTCAGTACCTAAGAATCAATCCTTCTCTCATTCAACGCATGCAAAACCCAGTCCATTCAATATTTAACCGCCAATTGGACATTACTCGAAAAATGAATTGCGTTGGGTAGGTCAAGATAACGGGTGGTTTTAATTGTTTTGTGACGGATGTTTGCGAACCTAATTTAGTATTTAATTTAAATTTATTGTTCTCAATTAAGTGATATGTAATGTTTTTATAGAGAATAAAGTTTCTCTTAACCTAAACCTAAACCTACCTTAGCATCAAGTAATTGAACCGTTAAAGTTAAATTACTTAAAATATCTTCAAAGCCCTAAAAATTTAGAGTTCTTAATAAGTGATGACGATATTACCTAAATAGGGCAATAAATAAAAATGTAACTGACATAAAAAATAGGTGATACATAATGCAAATTCATGAAGGCAATGATATTGTAACTGGTACAGTCAACATCAAACTCGGTACTAAACCGAATTTTCAAAGACTCAAAAGCGTTTGATGTTCGAAACAGAAATTAAAAATGTTTTTAATTATTACGTAGTATAAAAATGGTCGCCCCTGTATTTTTAATTAGTACAGCAAAAATTTGGCTCTATCCGTACCAGTTATTTATCTTAAATATGTGTGTTATTTGTATATATTAGATGACTACTCATAATTATGGTATTACTAGCTTTGCCCGCGCGGCTTCGCTCCCGCTCTTCCCTACTCCACACTACTATACCCAACTCTACCCTACTCTACCCTACTCTACCCTACTCTACCCTACTCTACCCTACTCTACCCTACTCTACCCTACTCTACCCTACTCTACCCTACTCTACCCTACTCTACCCTACTCTACCCTACTCTACCCTACTCTACCCTACTCTACCCTACTCTACCCTACTCTACCCTACTCTACCCTACTCTACCCTACTCTACCCTACTCTACCCTACTCTACCCTACTCTACCCTACTCTACCCTACTCTACCCTACTCTACCCTACTCTACCCTACTCTACCCTACTCTACCCTACTCTACCCTACTCTACCCTACTCTACCCTACTCTACCCTACTCTACCCTACTCTACCCTACTCTACCCTACTCTACCCTACTCTACCCTACTCTACCCTACTCTACCCTACTCTACCCTACTCTACCCTACTCTACCCTACTCTACCCTACTCTACCCTACTCTACCCTACTCTACCCTACTCTACCCTACTCTACCCTACTCTACCCTACTCTACCCTACTCTACCCTACTCTACCCTACTCTACCCTACTCTACCCTACTCTACCCTACTCTACCCTACTCTACCCTACTCTACCCTACTCTACCCTACTCTACCCTACTCTACCCTACTCTACCCTACTCTACCCTACTCTACCCTACTCTACCCTACTCTACCCTACTCTACCCTACTCTACCCTACTCTACCCTACTCTACCCTACTCTACCCTACTCTACCCTACTCTACCCTACTCTACCCTACTCTACCCTACTCTACCCTACTCTACCCTACTCTACCCTACTCTACCCTACTCTACCCTACTCTACCCTACTCTACCCTACTCTACCCTACTCTACCCTACTCTACCCTACTCTACCCTACTCTACCCTACACTACCCTAATTTTTTTTTCCATAAGAACCTTCTCCTCACAATAACAATCACAACAAAAAAAAAATCAGCCAAATCGGTCAAGCCGTTTTCATGCCAAGTCGTGACAACGGAAAACGGGGGTCATTTTTATATATATAGATTACATTACGTAAAAATCGTGCCTAAATTAACATGTGCTGCCGAACTAGGCTTGGGGACCCTGTATTTCAGCAAGCAGCTCCTCAGAGCCTGGAACTGGTCTTTTAGTATGAGCTCATGAGCAAATGGTATCAATATCTATATTTATTTAAGTTAAATAAACTATACAGTAAAAACATTTTCACAAATTTAAATTTAAAAAAATAGTTATAAAAAAAAAATTGGTGTGACTGTCCTTTGGATGTATAAGGTGAAAATGGTGATTGTATGTGTTTGAGATGGTGTGCAGGTTTTAAATTAAATAAATAATAGAGGCTATTTAAGAAAAGCGAAATCCCAAAATTGTCCACGAGAATTTGTCATAATTGAATCGATTATTCATAACAATTGCTACTAGAAAATACTACGCACAGTGTTTTTGTTATCATTTAATTATTCATAATGACTCGCCTTTAGGTACAATATTTTCATAAATTGAGTTACATTTTGGTATATCGACAAACGCTAATTAATAACTTCTCTGTTTATGAATATTATTTTTTAGACTTATAACAAGACCATTTCTATTAAGCCCTATAAGTATTTGTACTAATTAAATAATAGGGATTTATATTTCTCTACCAACTAATTCAAATTATTTTACAAACAGATTGTTCAATTGATTATTTTTTATTATTTTCTTTCGACTTTTGATGTTGTCGGTACCTAACAGTTACAAATGAAGGAAAACCCAAGTCCATATATAATTGCCAACATAAATTTTAGTTCACGTTCGATGTGTAAGGTAACCTAGTGGTAGTTGATCGCGTGATGTTAGTTATGTAACTACTAACTACGAACATCCTGATGTTTCAGTTAATTTATTTGATCAGTTACAGAAATTCATTATTGCCTTAACTGCAGCAGTGATTGAATGAAATATATTGGGAATATGGCAAATAATTATAATTGAAAGTATGTCCTATATAAAGTTCGATTATGTCTCTTGGTAGTTAGTATCCGGGATACTCGATGACTCTGTATACTTATAACTTGCACATCTTTTAAACCTTCCAAATACCGTAATAAGAGACAATAGAAATACAATGGGAGAGCGAAAGCGGCACAAACAAATAAATAAATATAACTTCAAAATGAACGATGTAGGTAGCCATAACTCTTGCTCGGCTCGTGCCACGCCATGTGCGAAAGTGTGCCCCTGGGTCGAAATAGAGTCTTAAAAAACACAAAATTTGTGATAGAAACTTAAAAACTTCCCACCGATATTACTTATCAATTTAAAAGTTTGAATTAAACCTTTTGCGGAGCATATCTTAGCTCTTGCGGACCATCAGTGGTCCGCGAGATACAGGTTGGGGACCACTGCACAAAACGCACCGTTTACTAAATATCCGCTCACTCTATACCTATTATCAGAAGAGGAAAAAATCAGTCAGTTAATAGAGAAAAAAATGTTTATGCACAATGCTAATTAGAAATGTATTTAACAAGTGTGTGAGCATAATTGCTAGTCTCTTGAATAACCTACACAGGCGAAATCATTGACTTTTTATTCAAAATATTTACAATATTAGTTTTAGTATATGCGAAACCCGAAACACGTGTCTAGTATTTTTATGTAAAGAATCTATGTACAAAATTTTATAACTTTATCATAAAAAATCACAAAGTTAGAAGCTTGTTATGTCAGCAAAAATACATAGTCACCGGGACATTTAGGCGACTGAGACCCCTCAGTCGCAAAACAACCCTGTTTTGCACTTGTACCCAGCTGTTTGCCAGCGTTTATTGCCAGTAATGACCGGCCGTGACCTGTGTTGTACTTAGTGTAACCTTTTTAAATATTTTTGGGAAAAAATATAACATGGAGTAAAAACTATTGGAATTCATTCAGTTACTGATTCTGAACAAACTATATTCAAGTTTCAGAGAAACTATAACTTATGTTGTATAGTTACAATAGTCCTACTAATATTATAAATGCGAAGGTTTGTAAGTATGGATGGATGTATGGATGTTTGTTACTCTTTCACGCAAAAACTACTGAACGAATCTCGATGAAACTTGGTACACGAGTAGACCATATCCCAGAATAACACATAGGATTCTTTTTATCCAGGGATTATGTACGCGGGTGAAGCCACGAGCTAAAGCTAGTTATGTATATTGCATGCCATGTTACCTAATATCGCTACGATAAGTCACTCTCATCGCAAAAAAAAATAAGGATTTTTTTTCCCATATTGTAAATTATTAACATTTCTAAAAATAAATCCCTTTAGAAAAAACATTATACTTTTTAACTAACCCAACTTATTGCTTTTCCAGAAACATAGGCGCTACTGACAATAAGGCGGTCGCAATCTGTGCGTTCGGCGAAGGATGGCACAACTACCACCATGTTTTCCCTTGGGATTATAAAGCAGCTGAACTTGGAAATTACAGCACAAACTTATCTACTGCCTTAATAGACTTCGCCGCTAACCACGGTAAGAATCCTCTTGGTATACCTACCTAACTTAAGCTAGCATTACTGGAGAATCTCGCCTTAAAGTAGATAAATTGAACTTCGCGTCGTACGGTTCAATTTTCGGAGTTGAACGATGTCTGCAGAGGTCCGTCTGTGCATTTATGGCCATGCATTACTTATTAAGAGGCTGCTTTTTCACTTGCTTGTCGTCAACGTCGAGCAAGCTTGTTGCTTGGTCTAACGCAATCAAACGTGATGTTTGACGAAAAGGCAACGCAAAAAAAAAGAAGTAACGCCTGAAAACTCTGTTAGTATTCGGTAGTTCCATGATTTACTCGAATATTTTACAATACTTGTTCCAGGAAATACCTGTTTTTTTTTTAAATCCTTAATAGTTTTTGCAAAAAAAGTTTGCAAGGCTTCTATATTTTTACTTTTTCGAATTTTTTTTTTTTGAGTAGTGTCAAAGTTCATGCAAAATAGCAGATTTTCAGAGGTTTTTACTGGACTAATGTTACACAAATTTAGAAATTGATTTCAATAGAAACCTAGATAATATCCACAAGATACTATTATGACGTTAGTCATAATCGGGTGAGCGCGGTTATATGAAAAACAGTGAAAATGTGTGTCGAGTTGCATCCCCTTAAGATACCTCCGTGCCTCGGAAATCAGATTAGGACCGTCCAATCCGAGATACAAATCCATACAACCACTTTTACATTATTACGACATTATTACAGATTGTAAGATACTCTAGATATATTGGAAACACAGATATCTTGTGAGTATTATCTAAGTTTCTGTTGAAATGAAATTATAACTAGTCCATTAGAGAGGCCTCTGAACATCTGGTTTATTGCGCCTCTCATTGTACTCATTTATTTATTTATTTTAATAAATAAGGATCGCCAACATTACATGCACTACGAGTTTACAAATTCATTATAAAACACTTTTCAAGTGATGCACCACTTCCCTATAGACATTTTAAAATGTAAAGTAAGTAATGAATATAGAAACCAAACGAAACGAAACGTAAAGAAGATATTTTATTAGAAATATTTAGGCAATCGAAATTCTGAATGACGTGAACTTTTAAGGTTTAAAAAAAGAACATATTTCGTGGTTCGGAAAAAGTTTTGTAAAATATTCGAGCAAGACACGGAACTAACGAATACCAACGAAACGTTCAGGCGTTCTCTCTTTTTTCGCGTTGTTTTTTTATCATACATTACCTGGGATGAAATAACAAGCTTTTAAACCAAGGTCACGTTGATGACGAACAGATCAGGGAGGGCCTTCTTAAGCTTTGTTCCGAGCTATATAGACAGTCGTTACGAATTAAGAAACCAGACAATTTTATCATCAGTCTTCCCAAAAAGTATTCGTGTTTTCAGTTACTGGGTTGTATAGGTCAAATAAAAAGTATCTGATGTAAAATACTGGTAGTTGCATTCGATTAATTCATGAATCCCCAAGCGACCACCGGTGGCCGCGCATCTATTGTCTTAATATTGTGTCTCTAATTGACGGTATCTGAAGGGTTAAGCTGGAAGCAGATAGTTGATATATGCTATGCAAACAAAGCATTAGTAAATTAATATCATAAAAATGGCTGTTAAAAGATCCTTTTTAAAGCTATAAGATCGCTCCATGTGCATTGAAAAATAAAAAACTGCTCCCCTAGGTATGTACTTAAATTAGATACAGATTATAAATTTGTAGACGACAATTTCGCCTGTTTATGTGCAATCCATTAGAAAGCTGCATAGTGGTGTATTTGTGTGTTTCATTTGTGAGGGAACAGGACACGGGCTTTTGTGGCTGGCAATAATCGGAAATCTATTCATTTAGGTGCGAGCACAGTTGTTATCCTATACATAGGTGCAATCTACTGGCATCAATCAGCATTGCCATTCAAATTACATCAAATCACTCAAAGAAATAAATTCGATTTCTCCACAGGTTTGGCTTATGATTTGAAAACAGTGTCTGCCGATATGATCCGACAGAGAGTTAACAGGACAGGAGATGGAAGCCACGCGTGGTCTAAAGAAGGTCTAGAGGAAGGAGAGCACTACCACCCTGAGAAACCCGTGTGGGGCTGGGAAGACACCGACATGACCGAAGAAGAGAAACAATTTGCAGAAATCGTCCACAGAAAAACTGAATAGATTCCTCAAGTTATGGAATTTGCTTTAATTTTTCTCCTATTTAAATAAACGTCCCTTTTTTTCTGGTGACAGACTGTTATTGTATTTTGTGAGCATTTTATTCTTAAATGTTATTGTAATATTTCTTAGTCATGTTACGCGTTCAATGCATGCTACACATTCGATACACATATTGCTCAGGATTTTTTTTTAAATACATTGTGTTCCTTTTAAATGAGTCCAATGATAGAGAGGGTCAAACAAAAAATTTCTGATGATGGTCGTTTTGTAAATAACAAATCGTGAATGTAATGTAAAAGTATATTTAGCATATTATACGTACTTACAAACTTTCTTGATTTAGTTGAAAATGATGACAGAACACGTCCTTAGAAGAGTTAAGTATAATCTTATGTTGTATATATTATTGAATTAATAGTATTCAAGCGATAATAACTAGTAATTAATAGACACAAGAGATTGTGGGTAGATATTAATGGGCTAGTTGCCTAAAAAAATGTAATTAGTCCGTCTTTTAGATTATTCAAAAATTAGGGACACGTATTTTTTTATTTGTAAATTAAACCAAAAATTACAAAGATATAGCCCATTAAAGTTACGTGTAACGTCACGCCGTGCTACATTTTTTCGCACGGGGTGACGTCTAAATATAATGTAGTTATTTTGACCCAGGAAACTACCCTATTGTAAGTGCCTGAATCATAAAATATATATATATCTGATACTATGTTAGTATATTTTGTACACTTCGTATGTGATACTGTTCTGTTGGTGACTGTTAAAGATATTTATTTTTTAATTTATTACTTTATTAAGAGCCTGAGAAGCGTCACGTTGAATTAGAAGTAAATAAATTTAATTTTACAACATATTAAACGACGACGCTTATTTTAAATTATTTCAGGTTCTTAGTGAAACTTGACACAAACTTGATGTAAGTTTTAATTTATTTAGCAGCGTAACATTTGGAATGGAAAGCTGCTTTACATATTGTTAATAATGCCCGCACTCGGAGATTATCATTACGGATTACATGCGGGCTTAAGTATAACACATTTTGTAAATTAAATCTTAATATTTTAATAAATAGTGAATCGTTATTGTGCCGTTTTATTGTAATAAACCTCGTGATATCTTCCTTTTGAGTCAAAATTTATCACTATGAAGTTAATATATCACTAATCCTCTTCATTCAGCTTTTCTACACAGAATTCAATACTCTTCATTCAGAATGCATGTTGCAATCTTTACACCACTTTTTCCTTCAGTAGCATCTTATTACTTACGAGTGTCTAAAAGGTGTTTTAGGTACTTAATCCCTGATATTTTTTAAATAGAACAGTGTGAAAAATATGTTTTTAGAAAAGGATATTATGAAGGAAAGTCTGGAAAATAAACTGTCAAAGAAGGACAGTGTGAGAAAAGATTTACAGAAGGATACAATGAAAAGAATATTTTGTATTTAAAAAATACATAATTAGATGTATTGGTGATATTGTGGAAGTAGAGAAGTATGGAACTAATAAAATATCGGAGTAAATGCATTTTCCAGTTTCTATTCATAAGACATGTTCACAATCCTCACGCCCCGGCCGTAGAGACCCCGAGTCCCCAACCCCGACTAGTAAACACCAGAAAGTAACACAACTTTTCAATAATAAAAAAAAAAACTTGTACATAAACTTAACTTTAGTACAACAATGGCGGTCTTAGACTACATGTGAAAGTCAGACAACAACAACAACATGGTTATGCCGGTTCTCGGAAAGGTATCTGAGCCCATTATAGATAACCGCATCCGACAGCAATTAAATGTATAGATTCCGGAACAACACGATTTTCGTGCTTCTCGATCTACTGTGACGGTGGAGGTTTAGGTGGTAAAGAAAACAAATACGTCCAATACTTAAGCCACTCGCACGTATATTCTTGTAAGTAATTTATGAATTCAACTAAAGCCCGCCAAACATCAGCGTCCGTCCCGCGCAAGATAGCGCCAGTATGTTACAAAGTACTCTGTAAGAGCGCCCTCAACCGGAAGTCCCAAATATTTCCTTGATTTATTATTATCAAATATCTATTAAATCGTATAAATTGACAAACTTATTATAGTTGCTTACATCAACGAAAGCTACTGGTGTACAAACTAAAATCTTATAATTCAATATCATTATCAGTAATATTTTCAAAGTACAGAATTAATACAAAAACAACTAGGTAAGAATTTACTTACCTAGTTAACATCAATGTACAATTGTCGTATTAGTCTCAATAAATTGATAGGTGGCGCTAGTATCAGTTTTAGAAGGATTGTATCGGGTTATACAAAATGACGAGTTTCTATTACACTAGTTGTCTTGATTAGCCGGGAGATGGCGTTTATACTGATTTACGCTGCAACGGTAACAGGTTCCCAACTCACCAGCGCTGTCACCCAGCCCAGGGAGCTCAAGACCCCAAATTGGGGTCTAGAGCTCCCTTGGCTTACGGCAACACTGCAGGCAGATAGCCGTTACACTACAGCAACCACTCACATTAATTTTGTTAATTACGTCACGACAGAAATGGATGCAGAAACGCAAGTGGATGTCGCGTACTTTGACTTCCAAAAGGCATTTGACGTCGTCGATAATGATTGTCGGCGTCAATTGAATTCACACCTAAACTACTTGCAGTTTTTGCATCCTACTTATGCAACCGGACGCATTCGCAAGACTAGCCCGATTTGAGTCTAATTTATACTATACTCGATCTGGTGTAAGTCAGGGCACTACTCTTGGACCGACCTAATTTATTATAATGGCCATTAATCTACCGGGAACCGTCAGGGCCGCTAAATTTCTTATTTTTGCGACCTGAAACTCGTCTACGTGGTAGAAGACCTCAACGGCTGTCATCGACTCCAAGAGGATATACATGCTATGGAGGAGTCGAGTAAGGTAAATCTTCAAAACAACAAGGGGCTAAAAAGAAAAAAAAACTACGAGTCTACAGAGGCAACAATGTTTTCATCATAATATATTAAAAAAAAAAAACAAATGACACGCTATAATTATGTATGTACATAGTACATCATTTAAAATTCAAAACTTAAACAAAAACGAACAATGTGAATGCTGTGTTACATAAACCATAATAAGTTAAAGGGCTTTTCAACGTAAACTTAAATTAATATCTACCTAACTTACATTTAATAAATAAATATAAATACTTAATACTACAACAACATGCACTCAGACATTTACCACACAAAATTTTTGAACCAATAAAAAAACTAGACAATATTAAAGCATTGATATTAAATGAATAAATAAACAGAACTGGCAAGTTTACATTTGTAGACACTAACATAACAACATACAGTAATTGCTATCTAATGTTTTACATCGTGGATTTTATCATCTTTCCCAATAATCGCCAGCATTTTCCCACCAGCGTACGCTTTCAGCCATTCTGGGTTGACAGAATATGCTGATACGTCATCTACATGGTCAAAATCTTCTCCATATATTTGGTGATCTTCATGCTTATGAGGCCTCTTGACATCATCGTACAGTAGTCCATAGTGATCTGAATGGACATGTTCTTCAATGTTAGTTGCAGCATATTTCTCATTGTTATATCCATCATTAACGTACACCACTTTGTGTTCATATTTATCGTTAAATGCATTGTTCCTTAGAATTGTAAATATGGCACTCATTAGTGCCATATTGTTCATCATCCCAACCATCAGCGTCATCATCTTCAGTCCTGGCAGTATGAAAGGAAAGATGGCTGACATCATCAAGCCTGGCACTAACATCAATGGCGCGAACTTGTAAGCGTATTTCTTTAATTTCTTCATAGAACCTCGACCAGTTTCTGCGGCGTCACCTGGAAGTAAAAACAAGTGAAATGAAATTTAAAATTTTAAAAATTTACTGTTGTTCTACTTTTACAGATTTACATAACATCAGTTATAATAATAATAAAGTTATAGTTATATCGAGTTGTTACGTCATTAATTTAAAAAAAAAATATTACGAAGGTACATAACGAAATAAGTAGAAGTCAAATATTAAAACAACTTGGTAGCTTAATGTTTGTGCACTATATTATTAAACATGCTTCATTAGTAAAGTATTTATTTACTTTAGTAATATTAAGTAATTAATTAAGCAACTTATAAACTAAAAGACTAGGTAATTATATTATAAACTTACTTTTATAAATGTCGACTTTTATGGTCCCATTTCCTTTAGAACCCAGTTGTAAGTTATAACCGGGTATCATGTTGAATCCCAGGGGTCGAAACTGTAGCAATTTCTTGGTATCGTCATATAGCTGTGAGTATAACTGTTCGTCGGTAGTATTACTGTACTCCATCCACGAGAACTGTTCCACATCCTCAGTCAGGTTGAACCGGGTGGCGGGATCTTTCGCGTACGCTTTGATGGCGCGTTCTGCACGCCATACACTTAGAGCACTGAGACATTTTGTGGGTCCTAAAACGCGGGAACAGGAGAAAATCCGTTGAACTGGTTTGTAGTGTTGTCCTAGGAGCGCGTGTAGCGTAGTGTCGAGGTATTCGCGCGACGTTCGCGGGAGCTGGTGTGCGTACAAGCACTGGCTCGCGGCCAGTAGGAGCAGTGCGGTGAGCGGGCGCATCGCTGCGGTTGAACTGACGCCAAAGCAGGTTCCCTCACTACTCGCTACTCGCTCCAAATATGCTAAATGCATCGCCACAACGGGCGAAAGCGATGTTTTGACGCGCACGAAAAATACTTTATCGAGGATTATGTTTTCCCTTAGTAGTCGATTTGAAATATTTCCGGATAGACGGAACTTGCGTTTTATCAAACTGATTTAGTGGCTTGTTCTGACGTAATACACTTATTTCCGACAAATATGAAAGTTACTGCGCGAAGTAGGAAATTTAATGTAATTTCATTTTTGATTGCAGATCCATATTTACTCTAAAATCCAACGTTAAAAGCAAACTGTTTTCTACCGTAAAAATGCATATACTTAAGTACCTAAGAATTTCATAAAATTTAGACAGCAAATTAAATATCTAATGGAAACATACTGGTTACTATCAAAGATTAATGGTTACTGGGTATCCATCAAGTCATCAACTCGATCATCCACAGTACCTATTAGGTCTACCTAGAATTTCGTGGTTCAGTAAACTTTCTATGTCACTTTCACTATATAGGTTTAACTTTCGCGGTTTTCAGCACATTTTTTTTTGTGGCTGTCTTTCATGAATAAACAAGTAATCAAAGCTTCATTTGAATGGTGATGGAACTCTGCGTGACCAGTGGACTACCGCATGCTTTGGCCTTAGAATTAGCATTTTCATGCAATATGATAGTACCAGACCAGTCTTCTGGACACATTTATACATGACGGCGAAGTGAAGGAGACTTACTCTTATACTTTATTTTGCTTGGGTACTTATTTAGTTTTATTAAAGTGTCGATAGCACGAAGAATCGTCAAACTTAAGTGGCAATTGGCAGGACACATTGCTCGCAGAACAGATAGCCGTAGGGGCCGAAAGGTTCTGTATTGGCGACCGCATAACGAAAAATACGGTGTCGGAAGGCCTCCTATAAGGTGGACCGAGTAAGGGTTGTGGGAATCCGATGGATTGAGACGCACAGGACCGGTCGTTGTGGCGATGCTTGGGCGAGGGCCTACAGTGGTCGTGTTTCGGCTGAAATGACGATGATAGAATAGAATAGAATAGCACCAGCACCCGCTCCAGCACCAGCTTCTGAATTGCACTATACCTTCATGCCCTTGCTTTGTAGTAGTTGCTGCACTAAACGATTATATTTTAGGTGTCTTCAAAGTTGGAGTGAACAGACTCTCAATAAACTAGTTCGCTTCACCATCAATGATTGCGCCACTGCTTACCATCAGGTCGGGTCGCGGTCAAGCACTAGTTTATATCAATTAACCCGCGTTGGATTGGTCTGACACTCTGACGAATGCTTCCGCGTCCTATTTGCCATGGTCGTGTATTTGACGTCACACATCTTTTGGATCTTCATTCCCATATTATGTGACATTAGAGCTGATGAGATGTAGTATTTTGTCGTGGATGTGAAACCCTGGCGGAATAAACGCGAGAGTGTTTGTCAGGTATACCTAACGTATGCGCTTATAGGGTGTATTTGCGCCTAAAAAGTATATTTATTTCTGCCTCCCCCTAGCCAAGTTACAACCATTTCGCTTGCGTCGAACGCTTCGAGTTCACTTTGCCGCCAATTCTTTTGTTTTGACCACGTGACTGAGCGTTGAGATTGCGTCACTCCCGTACATTTGAAGCTTTCTACTAGGGTTAACTATTACAGATTAGCAACTTGGCTAGGGGTTCTGGGCACCTTTAAAGGTCAATTCATCAACCCGCAAAATAACACGCTCGATACTATTCAACTTTGTGTATAAAAAGGTCAATAATCCAAAAGTTAGAGTCACGTATTTCAGGTGGCTATGATAACTTTCCATTGAATATACTAGTCTACAAGCTTTTATTTAATTTCACTTGTCCCAATGTTTGTCTGTAATCAAATCTTGTAAATTAAATTTGACCCACTTTCCCGTTACCGATTGAGTTGAAATTCTGCATGTATGTGTAAATCATATGACAATTCAAAAATTATTATGACATGGAGCTGATCTGATGATGGAACTGGAAGGTTGCTATAGGAACTTGGTAGTTAAACGACACAACCCCATCGAGTTTGGGCTCGTATGATTTGTCTTGACGAGTATTAATTATATAGGTATACCAAGCTATAAAAGTTTGCTATGAAAAAAATATTTTCATTAAAACTTGTTTTCCAAGTATAAACAAAAATAATATTTATTGCTAGTACCTATAAGTACTATCAGTGGTCCAGTCAAACTGAAGAAAGTTGATTTGAAATAATATTTTTTTTTTTTTATTTATACTTGGAAAAGTATAATTATAAAAATTTGTATACAAATACTACGCAATATTACCTTTTAAACACTATAATTATATGGTGTAATGTTTATTTGCACATACCTAACTGTGTGGGTGTGGCACTATGCTAAAAAGAAATACATTTCGTTTATTTGTTGGAAAATAATTTAAATTATGTATATTTTTAATAAATAATCTTCGCATTTTTGCCTTTCTAATAAACCATCGGTTAGAAAGAAATTGACTATAACGGTCATGGGTAGAATTAATTTATGTGTTTTATTACAAGCTTTTATTTAGTTTCACCGGTCCTGATGTTTGTCTGTAATCAAATCTTGCAATTTAAATTTGATCCACTTCCCGGTTACCGATTGAACTGAAATTTGCATGCATGTGTAAATCAGATGACAATGTAAAATTATTATGACATGGAGCTGATCTGATGATGGAACCGGAAGGTGGCTATAGGAACTTGGTAGCTAAGCGACACAACAACATCGGGTTTTTAGTCAGTAAGAGTCTGACACTGTCTCCCGCTCCACCCAAGAGCGGGTTTCGTCAAAGATGATTTTCCCTGTCGACAAAAAAAAAAAAAACACAACAACATCGAGTCTGGGCTCGTGTGATTTGTCTTGAT
This sequence comes from Mythimna lalbum, assembly GCA_949319445.1. Classification (NCBI taxonomy): domain Eukaryota; kingdom Metazoa; phylum Arthropoda; class Insecta; order Lepidoptera; family Noctuidae; genus Mythimna; species Mythimna lalbum. Next base: position 9,304,846 of record OX439351.1, on the reverse strand, counting down.
GTGTATTAATTATATACCTAGGGGATTTTTGGAAGATATCGCTGTCAGCGATAAAACCGCCATTGTACCCATAGATTTAAGTTTCTGTAAAATTGTTACCATTTTCTGGTACAACAAAATTTATTCTATTCTATTTTCATTAAAAGCTTGTTTACACTAACAATATAAAGAGTAAAGTTTGTTTTTTGTTTGTTGGAGGTAATTTCTGAAAGTAGTGGTCCGATTGCTAAAATTTTTTCCATGATAGAAAGCTGCTTTCTTTCTGAGTGACATAAGCTATATTTTATGTACGCGGGAAACGTTACAGGAACCTCGCTATTGCCAGCGTAGATAATATAAGTACTAACGGTGTCGACAAACTTTGTTCTGCTAAAAAGCTAAATAAATAATTAAGAACCCGATTGCAGCGCCACCTACCGTGTGCAATTGTATTTTCAAACCGTCCAGGAACCCACTTTATGTGTATTTTTAAGTGGGTTCCTGAACCAAACGGTCGAGCCGTTGAGGAGTTAGCTGACAAATATACGTAAAAAACATATACCTACAATAAAAATATTAGGATAGTGCTAAAGGAGAAAAGAGAAGGAGGTTACTTATATTTCTTTATTTTGGTTTTAGAAATTATGAATGTCAATATGAAACGTTACAAACCGAAACGTTACAGCTATCGTTACTTGATTTCATCATAATAATACTAAAGTAGGCGCCAGATAACCGTGGAATAACGGCCATTGACCCTCTTACATTTATTGACATTCTTAATTTCAAAAACGGAAATAAAAACTAAGCTGTCTTGAATCGACGTGTATCGTGATCCTTTACATGATCTAGTAATGAAAGGCAATTCATTGTTTGTTTTCCGGGTACCTACGCAGAGATATATGAGTCTTACGAGTTGTAGGTTGCTGGTTCAATTACAACTGCTGCCCAAACGGTGAAGGAAAACATCGTGAGGAAACTGGCATGTCCTAGAACCAAAATTCGAAGATAAGTGACATTCACCAACCTGCACTGGGCCCGCGTGGTAGATTACGGCCCGTTGCCTCTTCTAGCGAGGAGGCCCGAGTCCCAGCAGTGGGAACAATAAAAGAGCTGCTGATGATAATGATGACGCAGAGATATTAGGAGAAGGTCAATGTACTTTATTCCACGGTTATCTGGCGCCTTCTATATCTGACTCTGCAAACAAAGAAAAATAAGGAGTGGGGGTAGAAGCATAAAAAACAGCCTAAGATCTATTCTCTAATCGGTCAAGCCGTTTCGGAGGGGTTTGTTATCAAACAGTGACACGAGATTTTTTATAAATTAGATAACATCATCATCTTCCTGCCCTTATCCCGTTTTATTTGGGGTCGGCGCAACATGTTTTTTTCTTCCATTCTGTCCTGTCACTCGTCACGCTATCACTAACTCCTTTTTCATTCATATCACTTCTCACACAATCCATCCATCTTTTCTTTGGCCTCCCTCTCCCTCTCCATCCATCCACATGTAAATTCATAACTCTTTTAACAACATGCGTTTCATCTCTCCTCTTTACATGACCATACCAAGACAAACGATTTCCTTTCAACTTTTCAGTCACTGGCGCCACTTTCAAACTTCCCCTAATATACTCATTTCTCACTTTATCCATTCTCGTCACACCACACATCCATCTCAACATTCTCATCTCCGCAACATGCAATCTTTTTTCATCCGTCTTTTTCACAGCCCAACATTCTGATCCATACAGTATGACAGGCCTTATCACGGATTTGTAGATTTTACCCTTCAACTTGAGGGGCATCCGTGGATCACAAGTTGTTCCCGTGACCTGTCGCCATTTCATCCATCCTGCGTTGATCCGATGAGTTACGTCCCGGTCTACCTCACCATCCCCTTGGACGAGCGACCCGAGATACCGAAAGTCGGAACAGATCGGTATGGGCGTTCCGGCGAGAGCTAAAGGCACTGGAGTGGAGAGACCGCCGAAATCGCAGAACAAGTACTCCGTTTTGGTTCTACTCAATTTCAGGCCAACACTTTCCAGTCTGTGCCACCACACCTCCAATTTGTTCTGGACCTCTAGGCCACTCTCGGCAATCAGCACAATGTCATCGGCAAACAACATACACCAGGGAGCCTCTTCCTGAATGTCCGACGTCAGAGCGTCCATTATCATCAGGAAGAGGTAAGGGCTGAGAGCCGACCCTTGGTGTAAGCCGACAGCCACATTGAAGCTGCCAGTAGTGCCCACTGTAGACCGGACTTGGGTACTGCACCGACTGTACATCGCTCGGATCAACTGCACATACTTCCCAGGCACACCTTTCTCCTTAAGGGCCCACCACAGAACCTCACGAGGTACCCGGTCGTATGCCTTTTCGAGGTCAACGAATACCATGTGCAAGTTTTTATGCGCACCTCTGTATTTTTCGCACAGCTGGCGTATAGCAAAAATGGCATCCGTTGTACCCCGACCTGGCATAAAACCGAATTGGTTCTGTGAAATTTCACTCTCTTCTCTCAGTCGCCTTTCAATAACTTTCTCCCAGGCTTTCATAGTATGTGACATTAGCTTTATTCCTCTATAATTGTTGCACTCAAGCACATCACCTTTGTTTTTAAAAATGGGCACCAAGGAACTGTTACACCACTCATCAGGTATGGCTTCTTCCTGCAACAACTTATTGAAGAATAAAGCTAACCACGTCCATCCATCCACTCGCAATAACTTCCAAACTTCAACTGGTATTCCGTCTGGACCAATGGCTTTACCATTCTTCATTCCACTTACTGCTATCCTAACTTCATCCATACTAACCATTCTCACTAATCCTACATTCACTGGTTTATTCTCTAACACGTTACTCCAATTATTTTCCTCATTCATCAGTCTTTCAAAATAGTCCTTCCACCTCTTTTTGATGTTCTCATCGTCTGATATAACCATTCCAGTTTCATCTCTTATACATCTTATAAATTAGATAACATTAACTTATAATCAGAGGTTGAAATTAGGGTTATTCATGTACTTACACTGATTTCATGCTGCGAAAGAATAAAGTGGATATGCTTCAAATCCCGAGATTAATTTTAAAGAGCAGATTTTTTTTGGAGATTGTCAGAAATATAGCAGAAAATTTCTTCCTGCATTAATGACGAAGAGGAGGAAGTGTATTTTGTTAACCTCGCCTCAAGTCAGTTGACGTAGAGAAATTTTCTTCAATGAAAAATGTCACTACATAACAAAGATTTTCTTTAAAGAAAATTTCTCTAAGTTTGAGCCCGCGACCTTCTACTTTTCGCAAGTCGGGCCAGTTATCACTGGGCCACCACTGCTCCCAATATATAATAATATTCAAATCAAATTCTTATATTCAATATTCAATCAAATCAAGCGCAAATACGGTGTGAACATTACAATAGATAATTCAACTTGCCAATTACAGACGACAGGTGAAAGTAGACATGGGTATGAGCAACTTTTACTATAGGAACAAGTCTGAAATATTGAAAACATTATTTTTTATTTTTCGGTGCGTAATAATCTTCCAGAGGACATCCTCCGCCCTTGCCCCTGGCGGAGCGGGAGATAGTGTCAGATTTTTACCACAAAATAGATAGGTACAGAAGATAATTTCATATATCGTCGTTTAAGTTCTATCACCACGTAAGTAATTTTTAGGAACTTTTCAGGAGAGACGAAAAACCGACTACTTTGATATAGACAAGACTTAAGTTATATTTTGTACTTTGAGTATACTTCAAAATATTTTTTTCAACAATAAAAGCTAGCTTTTACTACAAATCTAGTATTTACTTCAATATCATGACTTACGAAAGTCATGCACGTTTTCCATAAGACCGGTCTGATTGGTGGCTTCCGTGCTGTTACTTTTCCGTGATTTGAAAGGTTCTTATTGGTCGTATCTTGATTTTGAATGGTCGAAACGACGCGTCTTTCGATTCTCTAGCGAATGACATTAAAATGTCAAAACCGCCAAAAAATTAGTTACGTGGTGATAGAACTTAAACGACGATATGTAGATACTTCACTTTTAAGACCTATGCTCGGTGGAAGCACACTAATGATCGTTTGAGACGGAACTATTCGACGAGCGGGGCGAGGCGCTCCGAGATATCGCGTCCGTAAGCGGTGTCTATGTGTGCGTTGGTCAAGCGCGCTTTGTATGTAGATTGACATCTGTACCTATATATTTTGTCCTTTTACTGACTAAAAAACTCACCCCGTTCCTTCGTTGTTTCTCATACCGAGGCCGAGCCTTCCTTTTAGAAGCAGACCCTTGCCCCCAGTAGGCTGCGATCCTGCTGGCCCCTACGATAATAATAATCTTTTATTTCACTCTATACATGCTTAGAGACTTTGAGTTGCAGTACATCTGACACTTATCTACACTAATATTATAAAGAGGGAAAATTTGTATTTTTTTGTGTATTTTTATAATGAATAAACTCAAAAACGAATGTGCCGATTTCAAAAATTCTTTCACCATTGGAAAGCTACATTCACCCTGAGTAACATGGTCTATATTTATTGCCTGTGCAAAGCCGGAACGAGCCACTAGTAATATAATAAAGAGGTATAGATTTTTTTGTTTTTATGTTTTTTTTTTGTTTGTAGTAGGTAATCTCTGAAAGAACTGGTCTGATTGCTAAAATTTTTTTACTAATAGAAAGGTGCTTTATTCCAGAGTGACAGGCTACATTTTATGTACGCGGGTGAAACTAGTTTGTAATATAATCCCAGCGGCTCATTATCATTATATCGTTATCAACAGTTAATCGTTCAAGACACAAGAGTTACTGTTAACCACAAGTTATTCGGTCTGTTTGTACTTCCGTTACACTTAGAACCGGAGACCTAAACCGTTGGATTATGGCTTCCGCAACATTCTAAACTTAAAGCGAAAGTGGTCAGCCATAAATATTGTTTTTAGGCCTACATTAATTGCTCGACTATATTCTGTTTGTCGCTGAGCGAGTGTAAGAGTTCTAACAGGGTTTTTTATATGTTGGTAAATCATTTAATGACGTCTCCCACTCTTGGGCAGAACGTGAAATAGTGTCAGACTTTTACTGACTAAAAACCCACTCCTGTTCCTTCCCATTGTTCCCGGAGATTTCTTTTGCATCACCCAAACAGGGATGGATATGTTTCGGATCAGAATACAACTACAGGAATAATATTATAGGTTTCGCATATGAGTGGAAAAGGAATTAAAGTGGGTACAGTTACCAAAATATCTGTATTTATTTTATTTGTGGTCCCTAAAAATAAGTCAAAATAATTGTTTTTAGGGATGAAAGTTGGAAGCGCGGTCCGGATCCAAAGAGATCCCCCACGACCCATAGATACGAAATTATTTAAAATTATCCGCTTAGTAAAATTCTTATTTTAAATAACTAACCATCAGACATTGTAATAATGTGCCATCAGATAGTTTCGGTTATAATCTACATCTACACTATATATATTAAATGTATGTTCTATTATAAAGAGGTAAAGTTAGTTTTTGTATATTTTTTGTTTGTAGGAGTTAAGTAATCTCTGGAAGCACTCGTACAATTGCTAAAATTTTTTCGCCGATAGAAAGCTGCTTGAGTGACATAGTCATAATATGCGAAGCTGCGGGAAAAAGCTAGTTATTAGTAAATACAAAAAGCAAGATTAGAATTTTATTACTAAATTATATTTTTTTAGGGATTTGAGGGAATTTATGTGAGGTTATGAGCTCAGCGAATAATCCATCTACAGCTTATGTCATCTGTAAAATTAAACTACAAGCATGGAATAGTAATATCGTCTTAAACCGTCATGTACCAGACTTACTGCTTACGGTTAGCGCCGTGGTTAATTGGCTGCTGCGCTGCGGGTCGTGGACCATCTGGTAGCCGTCCGGACCGAGCGCAAGTCGTCGTCGGCGCGTACTGTTCAAGGTGATGTCATCAAACCGTAGGGGCCCAACTGAGTCGAAGCCTACTGGAGCCAAGTGTTTGTTTCTGAAAGGAAAACTTGGCCCCGGCCGGCGGAAAACGAAAGAACAGGAGTGGGTCTTTAGTCAGCAAAAATCTGACAGACTCTTTGGCTCCACCCAAGAGCGAGAGATGTCATTGCATGATTTCCCTTTAAAAGAAAACCACTATAGCTTTTTTTGAAAAGGTAGAAAAATGCTGACCAGAAATGCGGATCCAGTATATGATTCTGGATACCATAGTGGTGTCATGTATTGGATCCAAGATGATACCTACACATTTGTGCAAAAAAATAAAACACTGTACTTAATAATTACGTAATAATTGCCTCGGTATGTGTAATAGTTATCATGTCAAACTCGTATTGATGATCACTCGCGTGATGATAAAAGCATAATCATTTCATAAAAATGGCTAATTAACGACGAGGATGTGCATATAAATTGTGATTAAAAATGACCAGCTATGCACGCTATATGCCTTTGTATGACTGACAGTAACATATGAAAGCAGCCACAGACTAAAAATACTTTTTTTTTTACTAACGCGCAAATGCAATGGAAAGTCGCGGCTAATAAAGCAATGTCTAGACATCAGTCATTATAATCGATATAGAACGGTTATTTTAAAACGATGAGTAAAATAAACCGTATACGCAATTTCGCAGTTTTTATGCTCATGCGCATGCGACCGGCATGATATCAGTGTGAAACAATCTTAGAGAATGTAAGAGTTACGCGATTTGACGTTTTTATAAACGTTTATTACGACGTAAAACGGTTTTTAATTGCTGTATGACAAGACGCGTAGCTATTGTTTCAATAAAGTGCTAAAGTAGCCGTTTTTAGAGTTCTTTACCTCTTAAGGAAAAATGGAAAACCCTATGGAATGACTTTGTTGTTCGTCTGTCGGTCAAGACGTTTATCTTGGGAACGTGTGGAGATATCGAGTTGAAATTAAAATCATTTAATCGAATCTAATAATCCCTTGATGTTGTAAGAAAAATCAAACTTCTAAGTAAACGAAAAAATAATAATATAAAAACGTATATTTTGAGGGGAATCAAATTTCACAGGGTACTTCCCGTTGACTCAGAATCCTGAAATTTGGCAAAGAGCAAAGTCTTATAGCACTGTTATAAGAATACATATGAAAACAGTAAATTTATTGTTACGTCACAAAATAAAATATTGAATTGAGCTATTTACATAAGTAAGTTTGTACTGGTAGGTTACGGGTTCAAACCCAGCCAGGCGCATTACTTTGTGTAATTTATTTCACCACTGCTCTCAATAACGGTAAAGGAAAACATCGTGAGGAAACTGGCATGTCCTAGAACCAAAAATTAGAAGACATGTGACATTCACTAACCCGTACTGGGCTCGCGTGGTGGATTACGGCCCATTCCCTCTCCCAGAGAGGAGGCCTGAGTCCCGACAGTGGAAACATTAAAAAGGCTGATGATGATGATGATGATGAAGTTTGTGAGGAACCCTCAGTGTGCTAGTCCGACTCGTATTTGTCCAGTTTTTATGAATTTAACGATGTATTGACGTTTTTATAAAACTCAAGCGGTACGTCAAGAATCAAAATGCGTCGATTGTTTCGCAGTATTGCATTAATTTCGATTTTCATTTCCCATGGTATTGTAGTTATTGAATCAGATATTGTGTCACGGGAGAGTGATAATACCTTTTTGCATGACTTGTTCTGAAGATATTCTTCCATAATAACTGTAGATGCAAAAAGTTAATTATTTACGATTGTCATCATCGACTCTACTATTTAACATTTATGAATAATTATAATACTATCAAAAACATAACTTGTAGAAAAACCAAGGCACGCAAGTCAGTTCTTCTAAAAAAAAATGAGATAAATAAATCAGTCGGTTAATTTATTCAGGGACCTTGATGATCTAGATTAACTTGGCAATTGGACTAAACAATCTAATCTTCTATATTATAAAAATGAGCCCCGTTTTCCGTTGTCACGACATGGCGTGAAAACGGCTTGACCGATTTGGCTGATTTTTTTTTGTTGTGATTATTATTGAGGAGAAGGTTCTTATGGAAAAAAAAATAAAATTAGGGTAGTGTAGGGTAGTGTAGGGTAGAGTAGGGTAGAGTAGGGTAGAGTAGGGTAGAGTAGGGTAGGGTAGGGTAGAGTAGGGTAGAGTAGGATAGAGTAGGGTAGAGTTGGGTATAGTAGGGTGGAGTAGGGAAGAGCGGGAGCGAAGCCGCGCGGGCAAAAGCTAGTTTAATATAATTGATATGGTCATGTCAATTGGTGAGATGAAACGCATGTTGCTAAAAGAGTTATGAATTTACATGTGGATGGATGGAGAAAAGAAAAGACCAAAGAAAAGATGGATGGATTATGTGAGAAGTGATATGAATGAAAAGGGAGTTAATGATAGCGTGACGAGCGACAGGACAAGATGGAAGAAAAAAACTTGTTGCGCCGACCCCAAATAAAACGGGATAAGGGCAGGAAGATGATGATGAATCTAATTTAATATAATACATAATACTTGTCATATACATGCGACTGTTAAGTCGATCTAGGTCGTCAAGTTCCCTTATGTACGAACTGAATAAATTAACCAATTTACTCACTGGAAATTCAGGTTTCTAGTTTTCTAAACAACGAAGTTATAGGGGATCAAAAATGGCCTGAACTCTTTCGACAAAAGAATGTTACGGCCGTGCCCCTTAATACTTGGGACCTAATAAGTATTCTAGGGTTTCATACGTCTGAATAAAAATATCAAACCCTTATAAACGAACAAGGGTTCCATTTTGATGCGACTCGTTGCGTTTGATTGTCTGTTTCTATGCCACAGCCAGTTTTCTCTGTTTCTACTGAACCAATTTAGTTCAAATGTGATATACTTACCTAAAAAAAGTAAAATTTAGGGTTAGTTTTAGTGAAAGATTAGAAAATGTAAAAATGTTGCTATTTGATAGATATCAAATAAATAGGCGCATTGTGAAGGTATTTTCGTAATAGTAAAATTGATTATAATTGACTCCGCTTTATTTCCGAAATTATAGAGCCTAAAATTTTAAAAATAAAGCAGTATTACTGTAACTAATCCTTATTTTTAGACTAACCTTTAAGTTCTTATAGAAAGTCAACGATCTTTTAAAATAACATGTTAATCAATTTTTTCCATGACTCAATTTTAACACTACACGGTAGGAATACTCAAGTTTCTTGAAATAAGATCTAAAAAACCGACGCTATTTGGGCGTCCGATACCAAGACATGAATACATTGGTATGTTCACATCACGACTCGAATAACAAATCAACATTGACAACCTTCTGAATCGATAAAAACAGAGACGCGTGTGAAAGCACTAATTTTGCTCCAAAATTCTAGGCGATTGGTTTAAAATGACACTCGATTTTTCGGCGATGAGGAAATGGCCTATATTGCCAAACACAGTGTCTGATTAGCATACAGCAGTCACGGACACACGCCTGCGCCGGCGCAGTGTCGCGCGTCGCTGCCCCACGAGCGAGTTTCTCCACGCCCGCGCCGCACGTGACAAGATTCCTGATTAATGCCTACTAATTATGCGCCACACACGCAAATAATAATTTTCACTAATTATTCTTACATGAGCCGTAATTAAACGAAAGCAAAACTAACAGAAGACATAAATTTTATGATTAATTTTTAACACTGCTTCAGTGCAAATGTAAATTAGGTAGGTATTTTAATTAAGTCTATTAATGTAGATTCGATAAGAACAGAAACAGTAAATCATTTGTAAATTCTTGATAAATGATCGTTATCAGAGTTATTAAATTCAAAATCAAAATACTTCAGCCTAATGAAATTTCTGATTAGTTTCGTAAGCTGTGGTAGTTTGTAACTATGTATCTAGGCCTCCTAATAAATTCAAGTCTATTGGAAATAGTTAAAGCCACCGGACACAAGCCGCTTTTATTGCTCTCACATTTCTAACTACCCTGACAATTTACGAGTAGGTACTTGAAAATAATACATTGTAGGTACACTAAATCTTGCAGTAAGTTTCAAACAATGTTATTTTAATGAAATCCTGTACGAATGAGGAGGAAGTGATCGTCACTTTCACCTTTCATATGCTTCGAAAACGATCGCTACAATGTCCAAGGGGAGCATCAAACCGTTAATGAATTGACATTAGTCCTTATGCAGTGTCGATATCGGGGGCGACATTTCTACCGCACAGTCACGTTGTCCTGCGCTTTCTTTTGTCGTGGTTCTTTGGTCTCGCCGGCCATTGTCTTTTATAGAAGACTTTATATCCTGGCATGCAAGCAGGTAACCAATCAGTCATACACCAGCGGGCGTCTGGAGTTCATCAACTAATTGTTTCGCCGAAATTATTAAGTGTTAGCCAAAATGTGCAACAAACTCACCATTTTGACGTTGACGTACGTCGTCATTTTTGTATCTGTAGTGCAGTGTGATAATGTGGAAACTAAGGATATCTTAAGCCAAGGTAATTATGATTTTTAATTGCAAAGAATCAGATGATTCTGAAATCGATCTAAAGCCTAAATAAATAAAATACGGGTAATCTCGCTGAATAAGTCCTGAAACTCGACCTCCACTCGAATGGTTGCATTGAGTTACTTTACCGTCTCTTGAGATCTTAAGAGAGCTCTTTAAGATAGACCGATCTCCAACGTGAACAGTGTATACCAACTTGTTTATCCAACGTAATCCAATACAACTTTTAATAAAAAGGCAGCGTAAAAAAGACAGATAATGGCTGAAGGCTCTATTGGCATTACTCACTCTGACCACTCACACATTACATATTTCACAAAACTTATTCCACGAAATACGAGCTTTTTTTCAAACGTTAATAGTTTTTTGGAAATAAAGTTGTTCAGAATTTCGATTAAATGTGCAAGGTTTCTTTAAACATTTTTTCTTTGCTTTTTTAACATCTATATGAATATGTCGAAAGGATATGACAAAACAGAGATTTGGTCAATTCCCTAAGTGTTTTGATAAAATACAACACTTGAACAAAAGGGATTTGAACAAATAACAGGACTGGTTTCGTGAAATGACAAAAACTTGGTAATTTAAACGTTTATTTGTACTATACTTACATAATTACAATAATTAGTAGGTATAGTAAGATGTAACGTTGATCTCAAAAATCACCACTAGAAGAAAAAAACCTTGAATAGAAGTGCCTGTAAGAAAAATATTGTGCTTTGTAAGTCACGATGCCCTAAATCAGCTGCACGATATAGTGAATGCTGATGATGATGATTTGTACGATCCGCAACTATACTACTCTGTCAAGAGAGTACCGGGAAAAGATCAATAATACACAAAATGTCTGATATTCATCCAAATTTATTTTATCACCTTCAAAGTATGCTCCTTTAGAAACGATAAACTTGCGCCAACGAATAATCCATTCATCAAAACATTTTTTAAACGCTGCTTCCTGAATTGAGTTCAGTTCTCGCCGCGAATTCTCCTTTATGTCTTCTATCGATTGAAAACGGGTGCCACGAAGTGGTAATTTGAGTTTAGGAAAAAGAAAAAAGTCAGCAGGAGCCATATCTGGTGAATATGATGGTTGCTGGATGGTATTTGTTGAGTGTTTGGTCAAAAATTCGTTCACAATGATAGCCTTGTGCGAGAATTTTCTTTCCACAAATCTGGCCTTTTTCGTCGAATTTGCTCTCTTAAACGCCGCATAACGCTCAAATAATATTCTTTATTTACCGTTAGACCTTCCGGTAAGAATTCAGAGTGCACAACACCGCGATAGTCAAAGAAAACAGTCAACATGACTTTGACTTTTGATCGACTTTGGCGTGGCTTTTTCGGTTTCGGATCAGTTGGAAGGCGCCAATCCGAAGCTTGTTGACTAGTTTGCATGTCAAACTCGTAAACCCACGTCTCGTCACCAGTAACAATGCGTTTCATGAATGTTGGGTCCGAACTGACTCGTTCTAGCATGTCCTCAGCGACTTTCATGCGATTGAGTTTTTGGAGAAAATTCAGATCTTTTGGGACTAGCCGAGCAGCAACATGTTTCATACCCAAATGATTAGTTAAAATGGTACGGATCGACTCGTGAGATACAGAAAGTTCGGCGGCTATCTCTCTCAGAGTTGAATGGGGATTTTCAGTCACTATTTCCTTCACTTTTGCGATGTTAACTTCAGTTGCAGACGTTGACGACCTACCAGAGCGAGGCAAATCTTCCATCACATCTCGACCGCTTTTGAACGCTTTGAACCACTCATAAGCAAGAGTTTTTGATAAAGTCGATTCACCGTAAGCCTTCTGTAACATTTTCAGTGACTCCGAACACGACATTCCATTGGCGATGCAAAATTTAAGACAAACTCTTTGTTCGATATTTTTGTCCATTATGAAATTCGCAATACACAATTACTAAAACCAGCACTGTATTTAATATAAATAACAGATGCAACTCAAACTCCGCGCCAAAATGGAAAACAGTTGTGCCAATCTAACAACTACAAAAAAACAAAAATTTGAATTTGGAACCATAAACAAATCATCCATTCCCGATACTTTTTTGACTGAATGAGATGTAAGATAAAAAAAAAGTTTTGTTCATTCGCTTCAAATCTATGTTGTAATAGTGTTATTCCCTATTGACCAAATCTCTATTCTTATCATATCCCTGCGAAAGGTCAAAGTGCATGCAAAATAACAGATTTGTCGATTAGTTTTATAATAAAGGTTTTGGTTTCAACGGAAACCTAGATAATATCCACAAGATGTATGTGATTTAAGATATCTAGAGAAAGATGAGTAAAACGCCATAGCCACGTAAGTGCCATTTTATAGAAATGTTTCTCGGGTTGGGCACTCTTAACATCATTACATCCTAAGTTACGTCTAAAATATTAATAACCATTTACTAAATAGTTTTTTTTTTTCTATTGAAGCAAATCAAAACAGATAAAGAAATAACCACTAACCACTACCACAAAATGACACAACAATTTAGATTAAGATAGACTGTAAAAATTAAAATTGATTGACAATTAACCGACAGGCATGTTGGCCTAGTGATCAATGGCCCTGCTATGCCGAAGGTGGTGGGTTCGATTCCCATCCAGGACAAATGTTTCTAGGTTAAGCACGATCATTTTTTGTTCTAAGTCATTTATTCATTTATCTATAAATATGTATGTATTTAGAAATATATAGGGTTATTTGGAAAACACTGGCAAACTCTCCGGACTCTGATACTAACATCATAAACAACAACTTTGTTCTGACTTTTAAAAATTTATCATATTTTAAATCATCAGATTTTCATATAAAAACAAAAATATTTAAATTGAACGTTCTAAATATTAAGCGATAGTACAATTACAGAGGGTAGCGGGGTCGGTTGCCGGGGGTATTTAATGCGCTTGCGACGCGTCATACAGACGTAGGTAGGTATAGGAAAATACAGAGTTGAAATGTGTTAGATAGAACACAAAAATCTTGGAAGTTTGTCTTTGGTAAATGAATTCTATTTTGTAAGTTATTGTTGATGTTAGTAAGACAGTTCTGCCCCCGTTAACCCCGTATAAGTATGTTTATGAGTTGTCCAGTACTCATAACACAAGCTCTGCTTAGACATAGACTAGATGGCGCTGTGTGAAAGTTGTAGAATTTGTTATTATTATTTCCTTTGTTTCCTTAATATATATTATTATTACAATTCGTTTACAAAACACAAACAGCCGCAAAGTGTTACCTATTCAGAAAACCTATAATAAGAAGGCCTTACATTGAAATTCAAATGTTTGGCTAGTAAACAGAGCACCCGATATAACTTTATTTAGAAAATCAGTACAAGGTTACAAATCGCCATTTCCTGATTCCCGGTAAATCATGAAATATTAAGTACCTAGTGGTTCCAAACAAACTTTGTGCTTTGATTTTTCCGGAGTTTTAGTAGTTCATATTTCTTTGATCATAAACTCACGATGCACGATGTCCCAAACAGACTTAAGCTGAGGGATCTGATCTTTACGTTACCTGGCACTTTAAAAGCTTGTCAGCTTAGTGAACTGAAGACGTCGCTCACTGTTCTTCTCTCATTACTTATGACACACTATAGAATGCGCCAGATAACCATTGAATAAAGTACATCGACCTTTTTCTAATATATCTGCTAAGGTACCAGAAAAACAAACAGGCAGTGAATTACTTTTCATTACTGGATCTCGATACATGTCGATTCAAGACAGCTTTATGGGCTATATTTGAACCGGACACCACGGTGGTGCGACCAGTCACCGCTACCAATAAAATTTATACAACTCCATAGAGAGTTTATTCACCTGGTGCGTTTGGTTGCGCATTCAATTAGGTGGCGCGACTAGCTGGGACGTGTAGCGACTCTGGTGTCTAGTTTGATTAGCTTAGGGCTATATTTCACTGGGACATCATGGCAACCGCTTTTGAAATTAAGAATATCAACAAATGTAGGAGAGTCAATTACCGTTTTTACACTTTTATCTAGCACCTACCATAGTAGGTTACTACACACAAGCAAAGTTGCGGGATTGTTTGAGAGTTACTTTGGCCCTGAAACGTAAAGGGCAAGTAATATTAGTATTTCCTTCAGCAAGCATATTTTTTTTAAGTGTGAAGGAACGGACATTTTTGCGCCCCAGCTGCTGGGACCCCGACTAGCAACTACCGTAGGTGTAGACTTGCGGATAACGAGCAATGGGTAGCTCGCAATCCAGCCGTTTTTTAACCGTCCGGATCAAGCCCGAGTCGTCGACGGCGTATAATGTTTCACGCGCACCTCAGAGATATCAGCAAAACCTTAGAGGTCAACAGGGCCGCAGCCTACTGGCCCCTACTGGGGCTATGGGTCAACTTCTGTAATGGGAAAATAGGTGTGGTTTTTAGTCAGGCAACGTCTGAGACGGCCTTATACTCTGTCGTAGAAGGAGACAAGGCATTCGATGATTTTCCTCCTTAAAAAAATACTAGCATTGACTTATGTATCGCAGACGCGTTAAAAAATGCGTAAATTCACATTACAAGATACCCAGACCCGGAACAACTATCTGCAGGTCATATAAATATTTATTCCCTGCAAAAATCGAACCTGCTCAACCACCGCGCCAACCGTGATTTCAAACTAATAAATATCCTAGCTTCACTAGTAAATAAAACAATATATCGTAGGACTGGAACTATGTACCTTTTGCGATCTTCCCATCCGATTATAATTTGGGTGTCTTCAAGTCTAGAGTGAATTGGCTCTTAACCCCTCGAGCGCCGATTGTACATAGACTAGTGTGCATAAAATAGTTTGCCTCACCATCACCGATGGCATCTCTGCTTACCATCAGGTGGGATCGCAGTCAAGCACTAGTTTATATCAATGAAAAAAAAAACTATTATACTGGTGACTCGCGACATTTTTCGCGATTTTCAAGTTGCGCGAATTGTAATAATAAAAAAAAGAAATTTCTATGCGAAAAAAGCAGTACCTATGTAATTTTTTTTATAGTATGAGATCATCCTCTATATATTTGTGTGTACATAAATTATAAAGTAAATAAAAAAATATAATATAAATAATCTGGGTTATGATTTATAGTATCCATCATCATTTCAGTCGAAAGACATTCACTGTTGCACATAGGCCACCCACAAATGTCGCCATAACGACCGGTCCTGCGCGTCACGCACCCATTGGATTCCTGCGACCCTTACAGGGTCATCGGTCCACTTTGTGGGGACATGGACGGACGTGTGGTACATGATCGCTACCCCAGATCCTTTCGTCCCCATCGACCATCTGTTCTGCGAGCAATATGCCCTGACCACTGCCACTTAAGTTTCGTGTCTTTTCGAGCTATATCGATAAACTTAGTTCTGTTACAGATATTTTCATTCCTACAGACCAAGCTACGAGCGTTTAGTTTCGATCGCTTCGAGTCGGCAACTTCTCCGATTCCATTATTCTGATCACGTGACTTTACGTTGAGATGATAATTATTTATCATTCCCATAAATTTGAAGTGTTTAGCGTTAATGATTGTAGATAGTCAACTTGGATAAGCTCTCTGATAGATCACATCAGAGAGCTTAGCGCAAGGAAACTCCAAGCATGGCAATTTTCATTGCCCTTTGGGTGACTTCCCTTCTGCCTTCTGTTGTGATGACTTATGTTATTACTAAATATTAAAGGGTTAAAGTAAACAACATACATAACTCACGGTCTTAGCTTAACTTGGGCGGAGTGGGAGATAGTGTCAGAGTCTTACTGACTAAAATACCCACCCCGTTCCTTCTTGCCTTTCGTGTCGGGGCCGAGCTTCCCTTTCGGATAACTTTGGCCCCAGTCGGCTTCGACCCGGCTGAGTCCCTGCTGTTGCTGACAAATCCTTGAGGCACGCGAGAACAGTGCGCGCCATCAACGACTTGGGGCTCAGTCCGGACAGTTACCGGATGGTCAGATAGCGAGCGAATCATTCTTTACAGTAAGTCCATAACTGGTTTACTATTAGACAACTGATAAACACACTTATATATTTCTAAATACATACATATTGCATAATATAGATACACCCAGCCACAGCAAATGATCGTGCTCATAATACAAACATTTGTCCTAGGTGGGGATCAAATCACAACCTCCGGCATAGCAGTCAGAGCCACTAACCAGTAGACCAACAGGCCAGTCAAATTTAATAAACCATTTGTTTCTACTTTTCTAGACATAAGCGTCGGCCGTACGTTTGGTCACAATGCGCTCAAGCGCCTGTCCTTCATCTTCCTGCCCGTGATGTTCACCCTGGGTGTCATCTCCACACTGCTGATGGCCCTCGCCGTCATCTCTGTGAAGAACTTGGCCATTGGAGTCATGCTGCTGATTGTCGCTGTCAGTCAGGTAAGAGAATCATTTAGACTTTTCATTAGCAATTAATCATTCGTCCAAGCTTTTTTTAAAGTATAAGCATTGTAATTAAAAGGGTAACTGAAGGACACAGTGGTTTTAGTCAGTAAAAGTCTAACACTTATATGATCACATATGATCTACCTTTCAACCAAATTCGTTCAGCCATTCGAGCGTGAAGAAGTAACAAACAGATACACACAAACTTTGCCATATTAGTATGATAAAGCAAAAAAAAAAAATGCAGAAAAATGGTCCAGACAACAGACTATAAATCAAAACATATGTTTTTGTCCCAAGTTACACGTAGTCTAGCAGATACAAACAGAATTTTAAGTGGCTTTCAGCTACTTCTGAAAGTTTTATTAAATTAGGAACACTTGTCTTATAAAAGAAAGGAATTCTTTCTTTTATTAGACAAGTGATACGAATTTTCTGGAACAAACTCCCAAAGATTTATCTCAAAGAAATAATATACAGGACGTTCTTTTCTTACCGACTATTAATTAAACAGAGTTCCGTACCGTCCTTAGCAATAAACATGTTTATTGTATGAGAACCTCACTTAAATATTTATTTTATTCTGCTTTTATTATTTGTTGCTATAGCGACAACAGAAATACATCATCTGTGAAAATTTTAACTGTCTAAGTATCACGGGTCATGAGATACAGGCTGGTGACAGAGAGACGGACAGTAAAGTGATAGGAATAAGGTGCGGTTTTTACCCTTTGAGTGTGGAACCTAAAAATAAAATGACAATGATAATAAGCAAGCTAGATACATTTTCTGTGTTGGACTATGCGTTGCGTGTTTTCTATAAAAACAGAGATACTTACAAGCAACGTGAAAACACGTATTCACGTGCTACGCTGCTTGGTGCGTGGCAGTGTGATAAACGCCTAAATTTGCACGAAGCGGTAACGTGCCGCGGTCAGGGCTTGTCCAGAATAATGAAGGGGCCAATTTCCCGCAAAACATTTTTCGAAATTTCATTCGCGCATTAGCGAGATACGAGGCACCAATACATCACATCAATTGCGTGCACTTGCACCAGATGCTAGAGACACCTGTTCCCCTAGCTAAGTTGCAACTGTTTCGTTTCAATTATCTTTCGTCGTTTAGTCTGACGTCATCTCAATGCTCAGTAACGTGGCAAGAACAAAGGAATCGGAGGCGTGGCCGACTCGAGGTGATCGGTGAAAGAGAATCGAAACGGAACAGTCGTAACTTGGCTAGGTTTGCTTGGGCTCCGTCCAGTTTACACGTGAACTCCAAAACGAACACGACCGCTTCGTTCAATTCCATATTTCCTACTAAATTAGTCCCCAAACGCTCGCGTGTTAGCAGCTCCCTCTGGACGCCATGATCGCGAATGATACGCACGAGAGAATCGCGACCTTATCCCATAAAAAAGACGGTAACTAATTTATTTTTTTTCCAGGCGGTATCCAGGCTTTTCCTGTCAGCTGCTGCACCACAATCGCTGGTTCATCTGCATCCTCGTGCTGAGCTTCTACCTGCCCCCGCCATCCCCGCCCCATGGCCCGCACCTGGCCCCCTTCTATCACCCTGGGCCAGGTCTGACAATGACGCCCCCATCTCTGACTAAATCATCATCTACTCCAGCGCTTGGTAGGAATGTATTGACAAAATCATGGAATAACGAAAATGAATGACGAAGGCTTCTTAAAAATGAAACGATATTTATATAAGACTAATGCCCCATATACACGTTGGCCCAGCCTCGGCCAGTGTGTCCAAAAACCGACACTAGCTCGGATCGGCGCCAGCTTACGCCATTCATGAATCATGCCATTTCATGACCATGACCCCATTTACACGTTGGCTAGGGATGGCGGTTGGGCGTAGCTGGGCCCACATGTAAACGGACCATAAGAGACTAAATTGATATGACGTTGTTAGAAGAGGTCACAGAGTGTCATAAGAGTCAATACACAGTGACCTTTACCATAATGCCATAGTCATTTGTCGCCATAAAAATCCATTATTCCTCATATTAGTGGTCCATTACCACTTATTCCATGAAAAAATATTAGATATTAAGTAGGCACACGTGCTGGTGACTCACAATCGAAAACCCACCAATCGAGCAAACGCTACGGCTACCTCAACGACTGAGCGACTCAGTTCAACTAACATGCATTTATCTAAGATTAATTTATTTATAAGTATTTAATTACTTTTCGTCTCACAAAGGTAATAAAATTTTAAAGGAGTTTTTATGTAAGTTCGTCTGCCTCTCGCGAAAACTGTGAGATTTTGTGAAAGATAGACGATCGGGACTAATTTTAAGTATTTATTATTCAATAAACGATTTAAACAATTTGTTGCTCTTTCACTGCGTAGGATCCCCCCGCACACGGGCCTCAAAAAAACACCGCTTCAAGCTTCTTTTTGAGGTGGCCTTTTTTGTGGTTCGTGTGCGGCGGTGCCACCACAAAAAAAACGCTTGAAGCCGCTTTAAGCTTTTCTGGCTACGAGCTGTCACGAGCTTCTGCTGTTTTTTGCGGCGGCTTCTAGCATTTTTTTGTGGCGGTGTTTTTTTGACGCCCATGTGCGGGGACGGTTAGGATCACTGCACACAGGCCACAACCATAAAACGCCGCAACAATATCTTCTATAGAGTTTTCATACATATTACATGGGTTCTTGTAGCCCGCACCGGGCTCTAATCGCCGATACAAAACGGCGTCTCACGCCACTCGCGCATTTATACTTTTTACGTCAGAGTCCATTATGATACTGCCTAAAAAAAACAGCAGGTATCCGCCACAAGTAGCTTGTGGCCGCTTCTAGTTTATCGTGGCGGCATTTGTGGCTGTAATTGTCCCCGCACACGGGCTTCAAAAAAACGCCGTTTCAAGCTTTATTTTGAGGCGGCCTTTTTTGTGGCTCGTGTGCGGCGGTGCCATCTAAAAAAAAAACGCTTGAAGCGGCTTCAAGCTTCTCCGAACAGTAGGTGTCGCACACGCTATTTTTTGCAGCGGTTTCTAGCGTTTTTTTACGGTTGCTTCTGGCGTTTTTTTGAAGCCCGTGTGCGGGGACACTATCACGTAGCTCATGTTCGGCGATACTTACTTTCAGAATGGCACGAAATGAAATTAAAATGGCCGCACGTCTGGTGCGACATATCACGTAATTACCACTATAATAACTTAACTTTCTCACTTGGAATCCAGAACAGTATCTCTTTAGGTTTATTTTTTGTAATTGCCGGTAGTCTGTATGGACAGTAAATTGTTATTATAGATGACGATGTTGTTGGCGATACGCGAAAAAACCATTTTATTTTTATTATTCATTTGATTAACAACCTTGATTGAATAAAGCAGTGAATAGGAGTTGGATTGTTTTTCATATGTGTAATATTGTATTGAAAATATGAATTGACACAAGCTTGCAAATATTGAGTTAAAAAAATAAGTATTTAAAAGGGTCCTTTTCCAGTCGCTTATCGTAAACATCGAAAATGGTTCAAAAGCTTGTTACTTCATTTAATGCAATCCAACGCGATGTTTGACGAAAATGCAACGCAAAAAAAGAGAGATAACGCCTGGAAACTCTGTTAGTATTCGGTAATTCCGAGATTTACTCGAAAATTTCACAAAACTTGCTCCAGGATATAGCTGTTTTTTTACCCTTAAAAGTTTTTGGAAAAAGTTGTCATCATTTAGAATCTTAATAAAATTTGCAAGGTCTCTAGAGGATTACTTTTTTTACTTTTTTTAATTTTTAGGCAAATTATGAAGTATCAAAGTTTTTACTGGATTAGTTTTACACAAATTTAGAAATTGGTTTCTTTAGAAACCTAGATAACATCCACAAGATACTGTGTTTCCAAAATATCTAATGAAAAGTGTGTAATAACGTCATAATCAGTTATGAGCGGTTGTATGAAAAACAGTGAAAATGTGAGTCGTGATGCACCACCTTAATTACATTTAACGAATCATCATCATTTCAGCCGAAAGACGTCCACTCTTGGACATAGGCCTCCCCTAAGCGTCGCCACAACGGCCGGTCCTGTGCGTCACGCATCCATCGGATTCCCGCGACCCTGACCAGGTCATCGGTCCACCTTGTTGGAGGTCTTCCAACGCTGCGTCTTCTGGTACTTAATCACCACTCTAGAACGTGTCATCCCCATGGACCATCTGTTCTGCGTGCAATTTGCCCTGCCCATTGCCACTTAACTTAAGTTTGGCGATTCTTCGAGCTATGTCGGTAACCTTGGTTCTCCTGCGGATATCTTATTTTCTGATGTAATCACGCAAGGAAACGCCGAGCATAGCCCTTTCCATCGCCCCTTAAGTGACTTTGAGTCTTCTTATTCTTTTAACGAATAATAAATATTAATTAGGTATATCAAACAAACCAATATTAAATCACGTGGAGGAGGCAATCCATTTGCGCAAAACGGGAATACAATATTAAATTGTTCGTACAGCTATGGAGTGGAATTCCCTGTCGGAGAGTTTCCTGATAGGGAGATGTTTAATTCAAGAGTGAATAGTTTAGGTAAGCGTCGACTATGACTTGCTTATCACCAGAGGGCTTAGCCAAGTTGATCAATTTACTAGTCGTAGAAAACTTCAAATGTATGTGAATTATATCATCGTTAAGTCACGTGGTCAGAACAAAGGAATCGGAGGCGTTACCGACTGTAGAAGATTTGAAATGAAAAGGTCATTTGTCACTTGGTTAGGCATGCAGGAAAGATAGCGGTTGAGTGCAATACTATCAACTGTTTTTTACTTCATTAACGAGACTGTTGTGTTGTTTGAAAATATTGTTCTGTCATAACTATTTAACTAAATAACTATATTCATTGTAATATCTAAGTAAGTGTGACGTTCCATTGGCCATTTCTGGTCTTCTTTGTAAGTTCTTGATTCCACTTCATCAAATAATACTTCTTGAATGTAGATGCTTAAGTTATGATATTTGAGGAGTTCCTTCAATTCTTCTTGGATTTCGTCATTTTCTAATGACGGCTTTATTAAAATATATATATAAAAATATATTATAATATGTTCATGTATAACCTCGTCTTGCTGATTTCAAATAAACAAATAACTCAAAATTAGCAAAAATGTTAGTTCTGGTAGTATAGTTAGCACGGCAGAACTGGATTTTGAGGAAAATGGGAGCATAAGCTTTTAAGTAAAAAATAATTTTGCAAATCGGTTCATAAGTTACGGAGTTCAAAGGTAACAAACACAAAAAATGCACCCAATTGAGATGCTTCCTACTTTTGTTAAAGTCTGTTAAAAAAGGCTGTGCTTTTAATATAATTACAGTCTCAGACAGACAATAATAAATGCTGTTGAAGGATAGTAATGTGTTATACAGAGTGTTTGCTATTAAATTAATAAGCATGACACGTTTATTAATTTCCCACGTTGTTACACATAGAGCATATTAAAACAGTAGTTATTATTTATTATCTACTATAAATTAAAGTGTTTTGTAAAAACAGTATTTTGTTAGAAGCTGCCATGTTACTGTCTGCTTGAATATAATACAAAACAAAGAAGAAGTCTGTTTGTCAAGTTTTCACGCTTAAAATAATAAACTAATTTAATGAAATTTTTAAGCGGATAAGTATAGAATATAAAAGATAGTAATTAAATGTTTATTTATTTTATAATTTATGTACACACAAATTTGATTCGATCGAGACCTGGGCTGTACTGCAGTCTCTCCAACGGTGCCAGATTGACTATCGGTACATCGAAGTGCTGAAGTGTTTATACAAAAACGCCACCATGTCAGTCCGACTCCAAGACCAAACATCGAAACCTATCCTTTTGCAGCGAGGTGTGAGGCAGGGAGACGTTATTTCTCCTAAACTCTTCACGGCTGCTATGGAGGATGTCTTCAAGGTTCTGGAATGGAGAGGACTAGGCATTAATATCAATGGCGAGTACATCACTCACCTTCGGTTTGCCGACGACATAGTAGTCATGGCTGAGACTACGGAAGAACTCAGTACAATGCTCGGTGACCTCAGTAGAGCTTCCGAAAGAGTGGGTCTTAAAATGAACATGGACAAAACCAAAGTTATGGTTAACATCCATGTAGCACCCCACTCCTATTAAGATCGGAGACTCTACACTCGAAGTTGTGGACGATTACGTTTACCTGGGACAGACGGTCCAGTTGGGTAGGTCTAACTTCGAGAAAGAGGTCAATCGTCGAATCCGACTCGGCTGGGCAGCGTTTGGGAAGTTGCGCGGTGTCTTCTCGTCTAATATACCACAGTGTCTCAAGACGAAAGTCTATGACCAGTGCGTGTTGCCAGTGATGACTTATGGCTCCGAAACGTGGTCGCTTACAATGGGCCTTATAAGAAGACTCAAAGTCACCCAAAGGGCGATGGAAAGGGCTATGCTCGGAGTTTCCCTGCGTGATCGCATCAGAAATGAAGATATCCGCAGGAGAACCAAGGTTGCCGACGTGGCTCGAAGAGTCGCCAAACTTAAGTGGCAATGGGCAGGGCACATTGCACGCAGAACAGATGGTCGATGGGGACGAAAGGTTCTGGAGTGGCGACCACATACCGGAAGACGCAGCGTTGGAAGGCCTCCAACAAGGTGGACCGACGACCTGGTCAGGGTCGCGGGAATCCGATGGATGCGTGACGCACAGGACCGGTCGTTGTGGCGACGCTTGGGGGAGGCCTATGTCCAGCAGTGGACGTCTTTCGGCTGATATGATGATGATGATGATGTACACACAAAAATACAAAAGGAGATAACACATAATAAAACTATGTACAAAAAAACTGCTTATTTCTAAAAGAAATTTCTACCAGCAGACCTGCCAAAAGGAAAAATTAGAAGAGATGTAGACAGTAGTGTGCAGAAATACGTAAAGAAGAGTTAGTGAATTTCTAAATCAAACTAATAAATACTTATATAACTAAATATCCATACCTTATACTAAAAATAAATATATAATATATATATGATAATCACACAAGAGAGGAAAGATTGTGCTCTTTTACTTTAATCTTAAAGAGTGAAATAGTTTTTAAATCACGATGTTCTTTATTCCATCTATACTAGTACTAGTAAAAATACAAGACACTTGTAAAAAGAAATAAAACAGAATTCTTCACCCTAGATGTAGACAAGTCATTTATAAATTTTTCATCACAAAACAAAAGGACACAACTATGGAATTCGAATGACTACCTACATAGAAATTTATTGATAAATATATAATAAGCTATAAAACATTACGACACACAACACGTAAAGCATGATTGAATGTTTTAATACTAAATACTTTTATACATAACAGCGTTCACCGCATTTATTATTATTTTATTAACGCCACTCACCGCTATATCGCTAATTTGCAAGTCATATAACAGAAGCTTTCAACTGAATTGAACCTATTTTACAAGTCATCAGTATAGTCAGCCAGTATAGTACATCGTGTTTTCGACATAGCTGACGCAGTGGTCAAATAATTGGCTGTTGCTGAACAAATGAGAGCAGTGGTGGCTGAGTGGTAACGGCCCCGACTTAGGAGTTGTAAAAAATAACCCAAACCCAGGCAGGCGCATGTTTTGTGTAATTTATATCTTCACCACTGCTCTCAAAACGGTGAAGGAAAGCATCTTGAGGAAACGTTCTAATGTTCTAGAACCAAAAATTCGAAGACATGTTTTTTTCGGTGGGCAAAAATCACCCATGACAGCCCCCGCTCTTGGGTGGAGCGGGAGATAGTGTCAGACTCTTTAAAAACCCCACCCCGTTCCTTCTAGCCTTCATACCGGGGCTCGAGTTCCTTTCGGATGACATCCACCTACCCGCACTGGACCCGTATGGTGGATTACGTCCCATTCCCTCTCCTAGAGAGGAGGCCTGAGTCTCAACAGTGGGAACATTATAAGGCCGACTATGCTAGGCTATAGGTACATTAAGAAGTGCCGAAGTTTACGCAAAATAGCAGATTTTCAGAGGTCTTAACTGGATTAGTCTTACACGATTTAAAAAAACCTAGATAATATCCGTGTTTATAAATATCTATAGAAAGTAAGATATGAAATAACGTCATAATCACGTAAGAGTGGTTTTGTGGAAAAGTACCTTGGGAAGGATGCTCTTATGTATTAAAGTTCAAACATATCAAAATCAATTCAGTAATTTAACTGTGAAAGCGTCACAGACAGACATAATTATTATTACTTTCACATTTATAATATTAGTATGGACTAGCTTCTGCCAGCGACTTCGTACGCGGATCCTGTTGCTTATGCCAGCGACAACGGGGTCGTCAAAATCAAAGATTTGAAACGTCTGATGTCGAATTCTAAGAGCCCGGGGACTGGAAAACAACGTGATGCGCCAGACGATTCAACCCAAATATTATTGTATCTTAGCCATATGCAGCGCCCCTTAGTGAACTCCACAGCGGATGACGTAACCTACGACCAACTTATTATTTGCGGTTGGTACAGTAATCGGGTCTAGGGATCGAACCGCAAAATGAAGTTTTTTTTTATTGTACTTTTATATATATACTTTTCCGGGATAAAAAGTACCCAGTGTGTGCTCAGGATATTAAAAAATAATTATACGAAATTTCATCGTAATCGGACCAGTAGTTATTGCGTGATGCCTGAACAAACAGACAGCCAGACAAAAACAATTTTTAATCACATTTTTGGGTTCGGTGTCGGTCTAGTAACACCCCCTGCCGCTTATTTATTTATATTTCCAATGTAGGTACCTACAGAATTTTCACTTCTACAGATTTATTATAAGTATAATTAGGTACCTAAACTACGTCTAACAGAATAAATTAGCCTATTTGATACCTAGGTACTTACTTACCTATTTAAAACTACAGCTAAATAATTTAAAAAAAAAGTTTAATTTATAATTAAGCTAATACTAAGAAATATTTAAACACTACCAAAATAACTAATACCTGTTTTATAAATTAACAACCAAAGAAATCTAAAAATAAAT
Source organism: Mythimna lalbum (assembly GCA_949319445.1). Classification (NCBI taxonomy): domain Eukaryota; kingdom Metazoa; phylum Arthropoda; class Insecta; order Lepidoptera; family Noctuidae; genus Mythimna; species Mythimna lalbum. The sequence goes on along the minus strand of OX439351.1, from coordinate 9,278,923 downwards.
TATTAAACGTAAGAGTAGACTAAAAGTCGCGCTGATAAGCACGGTTTGTTAAAATCAATTATTGTCTGTCAATAAGGTCGAACACTCTGAACGTCTATTCGCATCAACAGCCAAATATTGCCGCCGCGAGCCGCGTCGAGCGCGGCAACCGTTACACAAAAATAATCCTTATAGCATGATTCAGTATTCACGCGCGATGGCTTATTAGCGTATTTCATGTATAACTTTGGTGTTTCTATACCGATTTCTATGATTCTTTTTTTATTGAATAGATAATAATGTTAACCCTTTTTAATTAGAGATGAGTGAGAGTGTTATAAACGTAAAAGTAGACAAAAATAAACAGACAGCTCCGAACTGCTAAGCTATCGGGAGTTACACGTGTTATTGTGAGTCAACCATAAAAGATAGACATATGCTGTTGTGGTATATTTTTTATATAATTTTAAGGAAAACATTTCCGTTATACATGATTTCTGTGTAGCTTTAACTATTAAGGCTGCAAACGCGACGGAAGCTTAAAAATGGAGTAATATCTCCCGTTTCCCCAACATTTCCCTTCACTGCTCTGCTCCTATTGGTCGTAGCGTGATGAAAAGTATACTATAACCTGCCCAGGAGTATGAAAAATGATTGTGCCAAGTTTCGTTAAAATCCATCGAGTAGTTTTTGTTTCTATAAAGAACATACAGACAGACAGACAGACAGACAGACGGACAAAAATTTTACTGTTTGCATTTTTGGCATCAGTATCGATCACTAATCACCCCCTGATAGTTATTTTGGAAATATATTTCATGTACAGAATTGACCTCTCTACAGATTTATTATAAGTATATAGATAGATAGATTATAGCTTTTTATTTCCGTATTACACATTTTATTTACATTAACATCTTAATAATCATGATAAATTAAATTTATAGGTAGTTTTAATTATAATAATATTTTATTTCAGACCATCATCCATATAAAATTGTTAGTAAAAACTTAAAAATAAATGTTAGTGTCTTTTAAACACTAACATTAATTTAATTTTGTGTGTGTAATTATAAACTACACAAAAAAATACAATCTACTTCAATGTCTGAAGTTGGTCTTTCTAGTTTTGTTGCTTCGTTATTTACACCGACTTTTTTTATTCGACTTCCGAAATTAAATTTATTTCAAACTTTTTGCAATTTTTTTTTTTATATTGAAGTAAGGATAACAATAATAGTTCTTTATTTTAATAATAATAATTCTTTATTTCTAGGCAATTAAGGCCCATAGTCAAAAAACAAAGAATTGAGGATCGAATTAAAAAAAAAAAGGATTTTTAGGAATCGGGTTAAAACTAATAAATTGTAATTTAACATATACAGGGTGAATTTGAATCAATGCGACAAAGTGAAATGGGAGCTTCAGTTACAGTAACATAGTAATTATAAACTGTTTTTTCTACAATCTAAATCGTTAAAAAAATTATTTGCGGAATATGGATTTGCGGAAGGCGCGCGCGACTGTGACCTACAAACGTTTTAGGACGAATAATGAACGATCAACGAAGGAAGGATGGTAGGCGTAAGGCCGGTCGCCGGGAAGGGATGTCAGCGCTGGCGCTCATGCGAGGTTTGGCAACGTCGCGCGATACTTACATTAGAAAATAGGCAAAATAATTTCGTAATTTTTTTAACGATATAGATTGTAGAAAAAACAGCTTATAATTACTATGTTACTGTAACTGAAGCTCCCATTTCATTTTGTCGCATTTATTCAAATTCACCCTGTATAAAAAAATAATAACAATATCAAACCATTTGTAGTTATAGTTATTATTTAAAATATTTGAAACTATTTAAGGACTCCTTGAAAAAAAAATGGAGGATTTATCTCTACTGTTTGCCTTTGTAACTCAGTTGTTTTCATCCTTTTTACATATAATAATAATATAATAATATTCCACAACTATCACACAACGCCGTCTAGTCCCAAGCTAAGCAGAGCTTGTGTTATGGGTACTAGACAACTGATAAACATACTTATATATTTCTAAATACATACATATCATAGATAAATTACACCCAGACACAGAACAAATGATCATGCTCATCACATAAACATTTGTCCTGGGTGGGAATCGAACCCACGACCTCCGGCATAGCAGTCAGGGCCACTAACCACTAGACCAACAGGCCAGTCACATCTTGTCATATCTTGTCTATCCATTTTTCTTTTGACTTCTTCTTCTTCTGTTAACTGGGTGGTCTCAGCCTAGTATCTAGTTAGTGCTTAAGCTTTATTATTCATACGAGCAACATATCTTCACTTCCATTTCAGTTTCATACTACGTAACAGTTTCGAATACTTTCGTTTTAGATGATTAAATGCTTAGATAATAATGGTAACAAGGTTTTGAAAGTAAAAGTTGTCGGTTTTAAAATAACTTGACCGGTCTGGCAGAGCATTGACTCCGATTCATTATTTTATTCACGATGTTTCTAAAAATAATTATGTATCAGGCAAACATAGATGCGTGTTGTTTGACTGCTTTTTATTCCAATATCTACAAAAAGTAGCGAATATCAATGGACAGCTAAAAATCTTTAGAGCAGTGGTGGCCGAGTGGTAATAGCTCCGACTTAAGAGTTGTAGGTTGCGGGTTCAAACCCTGCCCGACGCATTACTTTGTGTAATTTATTTCATTACCACTGCTCTTAAAACGGTGAAGGAAAACATCGTGAGGGAACCGGCATGTCCTAGGACTAAAAATTAGAAAACATGTGATTTTCACCAACCCGCATTGGCCCGCGTGGTGGATTACGGCCCATAACAAACTAGTAAGTAAACGTATGTTAGTACATCACACTACAATTACACTAATATTACAATTACATTATGTCGATAGTGTGTTTGTGTGTGAACTTGTGTAGGTATGTTTGTTATTCATTCTGGCAAATTTGTAAACCATGCCTGAAAATAGATATAATTAATCCCGGGAGTACATTCCATAACTAATAATGATATACCTAAACTAGTGCTTGACTACTATCAAGAGAAGATAAGTTAAGAAGATACCCAGGAAATAAAAGACCGCAGCAGGCAAATTGTTCCAGTCCTTCGATGTACGCGGTATAAACGACGAGGCGAAACGCTTTAGTCCGGAACGTAGACTAGTGTAACCTTATTACTGGTTTCAAACCCATCTCGAGCTTAGCTCTATATGAGCTATCAACCAGGTTTTAAGCCCGGTTTAATTTCAGCTCTAATCAAAACGCCCGTATTGCGTAAACAAATACGCACGTACGAGGTATCCAGGAAGATCGACTATTACGTATCCAACTTTTTGGATCAATATGTAATTAATAACAAACGTACATTCCGAACAATATTACAACTTGATATAACTGGACGATGTTCGGCATTCAACACAATCATTTTCGAAGAAACAATAAATGAAAGAAATATTTGTGAGATTGGATATTGTATCTACTTTTGTTTGTGCGCCGTTTATGAGTTTTATCAGAGCAATATTAAAAACTTTTAATATTAAGAACAATAAAACAGACGTGTGCAAAATATTTAGTAGTGTGAACCTAATAACAGTTATTTATGATCAAATTTTTCGTGTGTGTTGAACATGTTTTATTCTTCGTTAGTAATAAATTAGAAATATTTTTTTTAGTTTTTTTTTTGTGATGATTTCGCTTCAAGACGCACCGATGCGCATCGATGCTCTTCATCATTATGTTTTTAAAAACAATAAGATTAGAAACTTAATCCAGTAATTATACATGCAGACATGTAATATATGTACAAAAAAAAACTTTCAAAATGTTGGGTGGTATTATATTAAAAAAAAAAAATGAATATGAGCAACCACAGAAAATAGAAAGACAACTGTTCAGTCAAATAAATGATAATAATAACATTTTATTCAAGTATAAAGTAAGAAAAACTATGATTTACATTATACATTAAGTACAATCAAGAAAAATAAATAATTGTAACTGTAATATGTATAAACCTGCCTGATCTAGGTTAATGAAAACCTGTGTTTAACTAGGTTTCGGGAAGTTTAAAAAGTAAATTATTGTTTCAGCCGAAAGATGTCAATTGCTGGACATAGCCATACCCCAAGTGTCACCATAGCAACTGTCTTGTCCGTATTTCATCCATCGATGTGCATCAATGCTCACCGTGCTTGATCGATAATGTGGGCGACCACACTCGCCACTCTAGATCCTTCCGGTCTCATAGACTAACTGTTACGCAAGCAATGTGCCCGAGCCACAACCAATTACGTAGTTTAGCGGAGTAGGACGAAGGTCTATAAAAAGGAAAAAGAAAGCTTGTATAATAGATTTGAGCAAGTTTAACCATGTTATTGATAAACAAGAAATTCCGATTGCACACCAATTTGCCAACGTGTTCTAGGACAGGCACTGATCTATGCCGTGTTCAGAATATTTCGAGAAATAAAATAAAATGTTGAAATTGAGGGAGATATATAGCAGTGGACGTTTTTTTATCGTGATGATAAATTTGTGAAGGTATATTATCTTATAACGTTTGCAAATTACAATTTTAGAATAAAGAAAAAGTTGTAGATACAATTATTGCTCTTTATATCTTTTTACTAGCGACTATAATGAAAAATTATATTTATTTTGCGGATAGGTTTTTAAAAATCACGTTAATGTTTTCGTCAGTCTTTAGTAGATGAGACCGGTGTTCCCTAGCTGACTACCTTGAGAAAAAACACCAAAACAAAGTTAAGGGTTAATTAAGGTCTCTTTTAAAGTCTATACAGAAAATAACAGACCTCATAATGAACAAGAAAACCTTTTTATAAAAAAAAAAAACATGACTGACTTCACTAAAATATTGAATTGAATTTGAGGAGTTCTCTCGATTTCGCTAAGATTCCATCGTTAGATCCCAACTTGTCAAATCGGTTGGCAAGCGACGAAGTTATGCGCGAACAAACATAAAAAAACCATCTGAATTGAGAACGTCCTCCTTTTTTAGTAGTTGGTTAAAAAATATGCAACAGTCAAACCCTATGAGAACCACGCAGATTAGCATCTGAGCTGGTCCTTTAAAGATAGAACCATACAGATTTGACCTATCCAGTAGTGCAGTCAGGTCAAGAATTTGTTAATATTCATCTAAGTAGCTGAACTTAGATTCGCACGTGTATTACAAGTCTTTGATATTCTTGACTGTTTTCTAATAGGTATACTCGTAAAAAGTATGGACATATCGTCACCTGTATGGCAAAGTTGCAAATCTGCTGTTTAAGCAAACGGAAAATTACCAACTTTACCATGCAGTAAATAAAGTTTCTCTCGAATCTGCTGTTTACCGAAACGGCAGATTCGCAACTTTGCTGTACAGGTGATATTATGTCCATCCAAGTGATTGTAAAATATCGCGAGAACTTGTAAACAATTTTTTTCTAAATGAGCCATGGTTAGGTACATTGGAAAATAATGAAATTAGTAGTGATTATTTTATCGTATACAACAATTTTCCCTCACTGTATCGAGAAATTATAATCTAATAAAGATTTATTACAACAATTTAACCTTATTACGGAGTCTGCAATTTTCCGATGATATACGAGTACATTAAAACTTTCCTCATGAACCACTGCCTATTGGTGAAAATGAATAAAATTGGTTCTGTAGACTATCGCAAACAAATCAAAATTGGTGAGATAATTTATAATAATTATGTACCTAAGGGTATGAAAGGGATAGAACCCTTTAGTGATATTTATCTTTGTTCCAGTTAACAAAAAATGGCAGGTCTTTTAATTGTAAAAGTTGAGCATATTCATGAGTACTTTTACCCTCCCTATGAACGTTTGTCAATGAGTAAAAAGTTACATTGAACTCATTAATTAAAACTTTAAATCAAGCTGTTTAAATGCTGTGAATATTAGATAAGCAGCCTCTAGCTTATCACCACAGCAAAAACAAGCAATGCTAGATTTTTCAAAGTATATTAGTTAAAAATATACAGGATTATTTGTAAAACACTAATAACTTTGCTGGACTTTATTACTAACATCAAAAACTTTTGCTTGGTTCTTTCCTCAAAAGACCATCTAAGACACTAATCTGCATGGTTCTCATATGATTTGACCATTACATGTTCTTTACTGTATGGACTTTAAAAGAGACTTTGACCCCTGATTTTGTTTCGGTGTTTCTTCTCAGGGTAGTCAGCTAAAAAACACCGGCCTCATCTCATTAAAACTGACTGAAAACAAAATTGACGTGTAAAAGTATTTTTTGAAAACCTATTTACAAAATAAAGATCATTATCATTTGTTCTATGGTAATTTTATACTGCGGTCTAACTTCTTTGTCCTAACTGGTTCATCGTAATGGATAAAAGTAGTTTTTTAAATATTGTGACCACACCTTACTGTTACATTCTGCATACCTATATACTAAATACAACAGTCGATGTTTGCTTCTATTGATTCGATAATTAAAATGACGTTTGATTAGTTGTTACTAATTATTACAAGCTTTTATTTAGTTTCACCTGTCCCGATGTTTGTAATCAAATCTTGCAAATTAAATTTGATCCACTTTCCGGTTACGGTTGACCTTGACAAATTATTATGGCTTGGAGATGCTCTGGTGATGGAACCGGAAGGCAGATAACCCATGAAAAAAAATCACTTTAAAAGAAATCAAAGATTTTAAAAAATAATTAACATATATAAAAAAGTGGTTTAATAAGTTCTGCACGTTATTCTGATCAAACTTTTTTCAGGTTTTGCCCACTTTGTATTAATAATTGAGACTTAGCAAGTATTTTTGTCTATTACCAGGTACCAGTATAGACAAAAATATGAATACCGCTGAGTAAGTACTTAGCGGTATTCACTGAGGGCTATATAGCTAGTTTATACCTACAAATAACCATAAAGTCTATCTAGACTATACGGCAGTTAACCAAGAGTTTCTAACCAGTTTAATACAGGTCTATTGACTGAATTAATGTGCATTCTCCAGTTGCATTACGTGGATACTCATGCAAGACCAGTTTTGTATGAAGAGAAACACAGCTGCTTTTAAGATTTTATTTTTGGACATGTATCTAATATATTTCCGTGAATCTTTAAGGGGCATCCTGATTTCCAGACAGTAAGCAATGGGTATCTCGCCGTCCGACCGTCCGTTAATCGCCCAGAGTTCCGTACCGAGCCCAAATCTTCGACGGCGCGTAGTGATCCACGCGTGCTTCAAGGAGTTTTCAGCAACCACAAGGGCGCAGCAGAGTCGAAGCCTTTTGGGGCCAAGGGTGATGCGAAAGAGATCCCCGGGGCCGGGGCCCCGGGAACATCCGGGATTTTGTTCCAGGGAACAAGGGCAAGGAACAGCCATGGGTTTTTAGTCAGTAAAAGTCTGACACGCATCAATTTGTTGTCCGTCACTTGCGACCCTTTTTTTCAGGAGTCTGTGGAGGTACAAACCTGAAATTAGTACGCTCATTTCTGTTACCCTTGACATCGTCAAAAAAATTAAACTACTAGCTCAACGTAATCTAAACTTATGGCCGTAACTGCTCTGTTTAGGTGCATATTTTTACATTCAGTAGGAAATCAAAACCTATAGGGACCGTTGACATTGAATCCTGGAGCATTACGCAAGGTCTCATAGCATAAACATAGAAAGAAAAGTGAATGCTCAAAAAAAACCCAGCTCCGACAGAAACGAGATGTCTCTCAAATGATCAATAATAGTAAGTAATAAAACAATAACCTGCTATGATCGTGATCCTTACTTCCAAACAAAAAAAAAATTGCAAGTTTTATTAATCAGGCGTTGACTTTGAAACTGCTTAATTACAATTCAATATTCATTCTTTTTAACTGAATTTAAAAAAAAGGAGTAGTTTCTCAACTTGGTTGAATTTTTATACTTATTTGTTTATTTTTTTTTAATAATTTTGTTTTTTTTTTATGTTGTTACCTCGGAACTCCGTCGTTTATAGACCGATTTGCAATTTTGTTTTTTCTCATAAAAGGATATGCTTCCAGGTTGGTCTTATATTTTTTAAATCCAGTTCTGATGATGGAATCCATGAGGAATAAAGGGAACTCCTCAAATATTAAATAGGCAACTATATGGCGATTTTGATATTCTTTGGAATTAAGCAATTTTTAAAGTCGACGCCTGTTTAATAAAACTGAATTTAATTCTAATTTTTTTTTTTGTTTGCAAGTAAGGATCATGATAATAGCTGGTTATTGTGTTATTACTTATCATTATTGATAATTAGAGATATATCTCGTTTCTGTCGGAGCTGGGTTTTTTTTCTATGGAGCAAGAGCATTCTCCTTTGAAATCTGTTTTGTAGTTAAATCACAAAAAAAGCATTGTAATTAATAAAAAATCGAAAAATCTCTGAGACTCGATTCGGGAATTAAACTATTTATATAAGTTAGTTTGAATGAAACCCTCAATGCGTTAGTCCGACTCGCGCTTGTCCGGTTTTATTTTTTATTTTGGGCAGACGGCGTAATAAATTATTTTACAACTGTCAATCGAGGGTGATCTAAATCCTACGCATACAAGTTCATTGATTAATTTATAATTTCTTGTGACAGGAGAGGTCTTATTTTTATTCGTTGTTTTTTTATTTGGATTTTGCACTGAAATGCTGGCTGGTAGAAACTTTTTTCCTAAATTTGACAGATAAATCAAATGAAAACCAACAGTCTACCTTTCATTTGATTTATCTGTCAAAATGGTAACACAAATAAGATATTAGCTATTTGGTAGAACAATAAACCAAAAAATAAACTGTACCCAAGACGATATACAGCTGCTGCCTTGTTATTTATCTCTTTTGACCTTACACAGATTTTAAAGTTATCTTTTTATTTTTTCATACTAAATTATATGGTATTTTCTATGTATCCTAATTTAAAAACAGTAGGATTTTAAATTTAAATGTATGTGTGAGGTACTAATAAACGTTTTTCTTTCTTTCGTTCTATATTAATAATAGTTACAAAAAAAATATGCTGGCCATTTTCTATTTCTAAGAAAAACAAACTACTATTTTTTACCCATAAACTACTTTTCTACAGATCGAGCGTCACTATTAACCCTTCAGATACCGTCAATTAGAGACACAATAGTAAGACAATAGATGCGCGGCCACCGGTGGTCGCTTGGGGATTCATGAATTAAGTAAGTAAATAAAAAAATAAAATATCTAACCACAACGTTAGAGGTTCGGAATTTTAATAAGCGGGCGTTCAGAATCAAAGCTGGGTAAAATGTAGATAAGTTGACAACAAAAGTATCTAATATCAGAATTCGTTCGGGAAACATTCCAAGTCTCTCCCTTTACAATAGTTTTCTACATTTATTTGCGTATTTTTCCTATAGACGTCAATATTTTGTGGCTTTGAAAACTAGTTAAATATAAGCGTAGAAAGTGCTACATTACTTTTATTAAAATATAATATTCCACTAGTACTTATTATAAAAGCGAAAGTTTAATATAAAAGTAGGTACAACGTGTTTTTTATATCCCAAAACTCTAGGGTGTGAATGAGACCATAACAAAGAAGCAACTGGCTATGAATTATTTTTCAATTAACTGTTTTTTGGTTTTCATCTTTTTTTTTTTTTGTCGACGGTGAAAATCATCTTTGACGAAACCCGCTCTTGGGTGGAGCGGGAGACAGTGTCAGACTCTTACTGACTAAAAACCCCGCGCCGTTCCTTCTAGCCTTCATACCGGGGCACGAGCTCCCTTTCGGACAACCCTGTCCCCAGTAGGCTTCGACCCAGCTGGGCCCCTCCTGCTGCTGACAACTCCTTGAGGCGCGCGGGAACAGTGCGCGCCGTCGACGTCTTGGACTCGGTCCATTACCGGACGATCGGACAGCGAGCTACCCATGGCTCGCCGTCCGCGAGCCCGCGTCTACGGTGGCCGGAAATCGGGATCGGAATCCTGGCGACGGCGGCGAGGGCGCCGTTGCCTGATGCGGTCGGCCTCCTCCTTTGCAAGCATTACTGCTTCGCAGAAGGAGGCGACCGCCTGCCATTCCTCCTCGCTCCGGACCATGGCCTCGACCAGGGCCCGGCGCGAGAGGTCTCCGCCACCGATCGCCCCCACGAGGGCACGGCGATGCTCCGCCCAGGCAGGGCACACCTCGACGGTGTGCTCCACCGTGTCCTCCGGGCGTTGCGCACAGTGGCGACACCCGGGCGTCTCTTCCACTTGAATCCGATGCAGGAACCTCCCGAACTTGCCATGTCCGGTGAGGACCTGCGTCATGCGGAAGGTAAGGACGCCGTGAGGTCTTTCCAGCCACGCCTCAAAGAGGGGACTTACCGCCATAATCGTGGCGTGCCCAGCACTGGGTTGCGATAGCCGTTGACGCCATTTCACCATGAGATCCCGCCGGAGCTCTGTCCGCCATGCCTTGACATGTTGCGGCAGTGGACTTTCACCCCGGCGTTGCATCTCCACGCGCATGTCGTGCATGTGTGCAAGGACTGTTGCCTCCAGATTTGGTTTTCCTCTTGTATATAAAAATCAATGCCACTTTTCACCTATCCAAACCAAATTTTTTGGCTTTGTTCGGACTATTTAGAAGATGATTTATGTGAAGTTCGGTAGGGTATAGTAGGGTAGAGTAAGGTAGAGTAGGGTAGAGTAGGGTAGAGTAGGGTAGAGTAGGATAGAGTAGGATAGAGTAGGATATAGTAGGGTGGAGTAGCTAAGAGCGGGAGCGAAGCCGCGCGGGCCAAAGCTAGTCTTACATACAAAATAATTCGTTAAATTTACGATTATTTATGTAATACATCCTTATGTGAAATGTGACAGCATTATGTAATGTTGTTTGTTTATTTGCAAACTAGGCATTTTAGATTTCATTGATGACTGACAACACCACAAAAGTAAAAATTAGTCATACTGGTGTAAATTGGACTTAAATAATTATGATTGTTGATGTCTTCGAAACGATGCATTTTTGGACCACATGTTCTAGTACTTTTAGTATTATTTTTTCCTTATAGAATACTAGCTTTTAACCGCGGCTTCGCTCACGTTAAATTCGTTAAATTCCCCAAATTTTAGTGAAGTGGGGGGTTAGCAAGAGACAAAAAGTAGCCTAAAAAATCACGTCAATTCGTCGCTCCGTTTTACCGTGAAAGACGGACACACACATTTTCCCATTTATAATATTAGTATGCATAAACCTTGAGTATGGATACCAAAATCAACACATTGTATTTATGTGTGTGTGATATTTTTTGCCCCTGCGCGCTCAAACAGATAAACAAAGTATGGAAATTGGCACGCGGGTAGACTGTGTCCTGGTATAGGAATATTTTTTACACCGAACAATGCTCCCTTGGAATAATTGATTTTTAATGGGGGGCAAACCCGCTTGCAATGTATTTTCATATTTATAAGTAACTAGCTTTTTCCCGCGGCTTCACCTGCGTACATAAAATGCCTATGTCACTCAGGAATAAAGCAGCTTTCTGTCAGTAAAAAAATTTTAGCTATCGGACCAGTACTTTCAGATTACCTCCTATAAACAAAAAAACAAACTTTACCTCATTATTATATTAATATAGTGTAGATGGAAAGTTAGTTTCTTCTGTGTTGTGGGAATAAAAAAAATCTCACGCTTTCGTGCAAATTCTAGGAGTGTGTCAGGCTTTTGTAGCATCCCGTTGAGTTCTAGACAACTGAGGGAAACAAGATGCTATTATGTGGACCAACTGACAATTACTATGCACTGTTGTTATTATCGTGTAAATATACATGATATATATGTTAGTTGTTGTTTAACGATAGTTTGGACAGGCCGGGTGTGGGAATCAAAGAATTATGTTTTTTTTTTCGGTGGGTAAAATCATCCAAATGACATCCACACCACACTTTCTCCCGCTCCGCCTAAGGGCGGGCGCCCTAGAGCAGAACGGGAGATACTGTTAGACTCTTACTGACTAAAAAACTCACCCCTTCCTTCTTGCCTTTCGTACCGGGGCCGAGGTTCTCTTTTGTATAACCCTGGCCCAACCGGGCCCAACTAGGCCCCTCTTGCTGCTGACAACTCCTTGAGGCCCGCGGGAACAGTGCGCTCTGCGCTGTTAACGACTTGAGCTTGGTCCAGTTACCAGACGGTCGCACAGCGAGCTACCCATTGCTCGCCGTCCGCAAGCCCGTGCCGGAAATCGAGATCGAAATCCCGGCGGTGGCTGGGGGCGCTGTGAACGCCGTTGCCTAATACGGTCGCATTACAGCTAATCAGAAGGAGGCGACCGCCTGCCACTCCTTCTCGCCTCGACCATGGCCTGTACCCAGGCCCGGCGACAGCCGGCGGCCACGAAGGCACAGCAATGCTGCCTAAGCACCGATCGATCAGCTTGCAGATAGCCAACCCAAACCCACTGATGCCGGGAGCAATGGGAGGACTGGATGGAGGCCAGTAGTAAAGGGTATGATATTTTTTTATTTCTATCTGAACGCTGAGTAATTTTGAATGAATCTGAACAGTGAGTGCACTGTTGGCCGAGTGATAATAGCACCGACTTACGAGTTGTAAGTCACGAGTTCAAACCCAGCCAGGCGCATTACTTTGTGTAATTTATTCCATCACCACTGCTCTCAAAACGGTAAAGGAAAACTTCTTGAAGAGACCGGCATGTCCTAGAACCAAAAATTGGAAGACATGTGACATCCACCAAACCCGCACCGGGCCCGCGTGGTGTATTTTTTCTTTGGCTTTCCCTCTCCTAGAGAGGAGCCCTGAGTCATAACAGTGGGAACATTATAAGGCCGACTATGCTATGCTATGAACAATAAAGCCGGTTTTATGTAACTCCTGACATGATATATTTATTTTTGCCTACCTCTCCTTCTTTAACCATACCTATACTTGAAACTACTAATACTTACTATTAGGTACTACTACTACTAAACTACTATTACTTTCACTAGTATACACTCATAACTCTTTTATTGACATACCTTTCCTCCAGGGGCGTAGCTACCGCCGTATCTGCCGTATCAATTATACGGGGCCCCCAAGCTACAGGGGCCCCAACTTAGGCCAAAATTTGTAACATGTTGTCCATAATCTCAAATTCTCTTGGACAATAATGAATGAATATTGACCACTCATAATATGATACTCTGTAAATATCTTTTAGCACGCTCCTTTCTTTTTAGCATTTTCTACATAATAAAAACTCAACCAATTTTAGTACGTCCTACTAAGTGATCCATAAAATGAGCTCATTTTCATTTTTAAGGCCTCTCAAGGCACTTTTTCTATATTAGTAGAAGCTATTTCGCACAAAAAAAAACTTTAAAATATATTTGATACGGGGCCCCTGAGGGCCTAGCTACGCCACTGCTTTCATCCCTTCTCTTCACAAGGAACTCATATTGTAGAGTAGGTATCTAAATAATAGAGCTTTGAAAATAAATAAAGAATAAATAAAAACAGGTACACGAAATCATTCTAAATAGGAATTGTATTCGCAAATACAACAAAGATATTTTCCAGAACTCTTTGAAAATTAAGGGTAGGTACCTGAGCAAATAAAAGATACTAGGTATAGATATTAATGTTAATGAAAGCCGATGAAATGGAAAGGAAACAATTCTTTTTACTTACAGTTTTTTTTTTTACATATTAATTTTCTATTATTACGATCTTTCGATGAATAATGTTGTTATTTTTTTTTTCTAATTACCCTCCAGCCTTTCATTCCCCTACCGGGGTCGGGGTTATCCGAAAGGAAACTAGAGCCCCGGTATGAAGGCTAGAAGGAACGGCGCGGGGTTTTTAGTCAGTAAGACTCTGACACTGTCTCCCGCTCCACCTAAGAGCGGGTTTCGTCAATGATGATTTTCCCCGTCGAGAGAAAAAAAGCCTTTCATTCCAGTGCGCACAATTATGCCTCTCGCACTTTCATTCCGCATCCTGTATATTTCTGTCATACACCTCCTTTCTTTTCTATGGGTTTCTTTTTCCGGTGGGAAAATCATCTAATAACATCCCGTGCTCTTAGACGGAGCGGAAGATAGTGTCAGACTTTTACTGACTAATAACCCACTCCTGTTCCTTCGTTTCCTTTCGTACCGAGGCTGAGCTATCTTTCGAAACTAACCCTGGCCCCAGTATGCTTCGTCCCAGTTGGGCCCCTGCTGTTACTGACACTTTGTTCTTTTCTATGGGTGGAATAACTCCCATTATAAGCTTATGCTTATTTGCCCTATCTGGGTCTTTATTTTATAATTTTTACTTGATTTACGGGAAAACATTTCTTCAGCTTGTTTTTATTTACTATAGTTATCTAGTAGTACGAGTAGTACTAACAATGTATTCCGCTTTAGTTTAGCGATTATTTGGGCTACTTTCGGTTATTTTGGTTTTACTGTGAATATCTTTACTCCTGGTTCAATCACGCAAGGAAACACCGAGCATAGCCCTTCCCATTGCCCTTTGGTTGCCTTTAATCCTTCTAGTTATTGAGCGCAACCATGTTTCAGGTATCAACATTGCCAATAAAGACTAGTCATAAACTTTCGTCTTGAGATACTATGGTATAACTTATTTATTATAACTTTATGCAACATAAAAGTACATAGGCGAGGGCATTCATTCTGGTATGTATGTGTTATTTGTCCCACCCTTACGCAAAATACGCGCATTAGTCGTGGAGTTGCGGATAACAGCCCGTTTTACCTATACCTATACCTAACCTACTATGGTATGCCGGACGAGAAGATACCACGCAGCTTCCCGAACGCGGCCCAACTGACTCGGATTTCCACAGACCACTCGTTCTTGGGATTGTCCCAAAGCTTGACCGGTAGAAGATGCCATGTTGCATTAAGTCCGCCTATCTACTACTACCGTACACGAAGGTTAAATAAAAAACGGAAGACCGCGGATAAACAAAAAATCAACCAGCAATCTCTACTTCTGTCTATATCAAGCAACAGTGCAAGTGTGTCTAAAAGCCTCACCCTAGAAACCTGATTAGCGTTAATTAATATCCAATGAATACCAACAGTTTCCTTAGTGCTAACAAATCCGAAACCCAACTTTATGTATATGAGCCCTTTGAAGAACGCTTGCTACTTTTAAATTACTTAATTAACTTAGTTAGAGTCGTTTACTTTGGGATTTCTATTCAAATGTTGGCACCTCAATGAGCTAAGGTTGTGATGGAAATGAGCATCTACTAAACTTGCCCGACTAGGCAACCACGCTCAAATGGTCGAATTATTAACTGAGTTGTGATCGACAATTTAGTCAAAAAGTAGGCTTTCGCTACCAGTCGACTAAAATCTAAAATATTGTTTTATTGTAACGTTTCACGCACTGTTAAAAGGCTGATTTCTATCTTAAAAATATGCTACGTAAGGTACAGTATAGTCTGTCTAAAAGTCAAATGACTTGGAAATTTTTGAATCCTACTTAATATTATAAATGCGAAAGTTTGTGTGTATGGATGGATGTATGGATGTGTTACTCTTTCACGCAAAAACTACTGAACGAATCTCGATGAAACTTGGTACACGAGTAGACTATATCCCAGAATAACACATAGGATACGTTTTATCCTGGGATTATGTACGCGGGTAAAGCCGCGGGCAAAAGTTAGTATTAAATAATTTAAAAAATACTTAGGTAGAGTCTGTCTAAAAAGTCAAACGACTTGGGTAATTATTAGGGCAAAGTGAAATCTGATGTAGTCAACACTGGTTGGTTAAGAGATCTTGATCATTGTAGAACCATATAAAAAGTATCGAATGTATTTTTTGAATAATTAAATATTATACAAAATTCCCAAGTCGTTTGACTTTTAGACAGACAACATATTCGATACTTTTAATAAGGTTCTTCTATTAGTGAAAAATGATCAAGATATTTTAATCAACCTTGATTATTGAACCAGTACGAGAATTCGACTACATTAGATTTCATTTTACCCTAATAATTATCCAAGTCGTTTGACTTTTTAGACCGACTTTATTACCACTATACTTGTAGGAGCAGGGCAATAGTAGTACTACAGGAGCAGGGCGATTCCCGGCCACGTAAGGCCGCCTTTGTACTTTTATATTGCACTAGCTTTTGCTCGCGACTTCGCCCGCGTACGTAAAATATAGCCTATGTCACTCAAGAATAAATCAGCTCTCTATCAGTAAAAAAAAATTTAGCCATCGGACCAGTACTTCCAGAGATTACCCCCTACATACAAAGTCACAAATTTTACCTCTTTAGTATAGATGAAGTTTTGAAAAATAAATAAATTAGTAGATACTGACTATTTATTGCTGCTGACTAATCGACAACTACAAACTACAAAATATGGTCAAATAGTTAGTTTTTCTGAGTTGCCGGTACATCTCTACTATGTACTAAATACAGGTGTAATGGATCAGAATGAACTAACAACATTGCAGCCCGGGTTTGCTGCGCTTCAGTGAGGCAGGTGGCCTGCCGACGTGCTCCACTTCCACCGTTAGCTACCATTTGCACATCTAGATAGTGGTCTCGTATTATTGTAATTTGACATTAACTGCTTTGTTGCCGACTTCACTACTCGAAATAACTAGCATTCAGCTGCATTAATTTTAAACTTACCATAATACACATTTTTTTTTAAATTATTGGTAGGTTCGCATTTGATCACGATGGAACACGCTTGCCTAGAAGTAACCTATTCACTAATGACTTAAAGATCCCTAAGTTGTAGCTATCAGGAAACACAGACTCCAGCACTTTCACTTCTTGGCAGTACGCACAATAAATATAGTAATAATCCTTACTAATATTATAAAAGCGAAAGTGAGTTTGTTTGTTGGTTTGTTACGTCTTCACGCCTAAATGGCAAAACCGATTTTGATGAAACTTGGTTTAGTTTAGTTTATTAATAATCAAGTACATTATACATGGTTGTTAGAACGGTGATCCCCAAACTAGACGTTAATCTGTATCTTGGGGATCAAAAATACGGATAGAACATGTCCTGGAATAGGACATAGGATACTTTTTATCCCTGAAGTATGTTCCTTTTGGGATAAATTTCTGCTATTACGCGGGTATAGCCGCTGGGAGCAGCTAGTATTCTATAATTATCACATAACGCCGTCTAGTTCCAAGCTAAGCAAAGCTCGTGTTATGAGTACTAGACAACTGTTAAACATACTTATATATTTTTAAATACAAGATATTATAGATAAATTACACTTAAACACAGAACAAATGATTGTTCTCATCGCACATTTGTCCTTGGTAGGAATTGAACCCACAATCTCCGGCATAGCAGTCAGAGCCACTAACCACTAGACCAACAGGCAAGTCAAAAAATGTGTTCCCAAAATGTTTTATGCGTGTGGTGGGATTTGTCTGTTTACTTAAACGAATTAAACGCAAGTAACAGAACACGCACACTTAGATCGCTAGTTTGCTATTAGTTGTGTCAATTATGAGCATGATCATATTTTGAGGCACGCCCGCCCCGCCCATTCTAACCTCTTTCATCTTTTCTGTTGGCAAACAGGCAGACATTGTGATATACTTGCTCTGGGAAAACGGTTAAGTATTCAAAAAATTATGATTATACTAGCTGGCCCGGCAATCGTTGTTCTGTATATTTTTATCAAAAAAACATAAATTATCAAAAAAAAACCGCAATAAAAAAAAATTAAGAGTGGGTAAAGGAAGAAGAAAAATATAATACTGTACGACCTATTCTTATACCTATCAAATATATAAAATCGCGAATGAATAGCGACCACAAATACTGTGATATTTGTGGTCGCAATTCATCCGCGATTCTCGTACGAGATATAATTTGTATATAAGATAACTGTAACTGATCGCTGGTCGAGACTAGATTCATAATTTCACTTTTCTGCGATCGATTTGGTCGGTGGAAATTTACCTGTATACTACTCAGCGTCGTCCAATTATATAATATTATGGAATTATACAGTTATTCATCGTTCGCTTCGTTCGTTTTCTAGATAGACAAGTGTTATTTATTATTATTGACAAATAAAAGGTTAATCCAATTTTTAAGGTAAATAGGTAGCATCCTTACTAATATTATAAAAGCGAAAGTGAGTTTGTTTGTTTGTTACGTCTTCACGCCTAAATGGCAAAACCGATTTAGATAAAACTTGGTACACGGATAGACCATGTCCTGGAATAGGACATAGGATACTTTTTATCTCGGAAATATATTCCCTTGGGATAATTTTCTGCTAACACGCGGGCGAAGCCACTGGGAGCAGCTAGTAAATAGATAAGAAGCAATAAAAATAAGTTTTGATTGATTTTTTATTATTAGCCCATTCACCTGTTATACAACGTGTAACGGTAGAAAAAAACGCAAAATCTGTAAATAGTTTAATCAGAATAACGAGCAGAATCAATTCTTGAACCACTTTTTACTAATGTCACATTTTTCAAAAAAACCTTCTTTTAAAATTTTGCCCAGTTTATTTATTAATAGGATAAGCCATCACGTGCGCAAACCCGATAAAATAGGTAAACAAACAGAAATGGTTGTCATCCATTTAAATGTTCTTATACGCGGAGAATAAAAGTAGTTCTTATTTCAATGTAGATACGAATCCTTTACATTTTTTTTTCTCTTACTATTAGGGCAATTGAATTAAAAATCATTTGAGGTATCTGAGGTTTAGCGCATTAAACGTTACAGTTATAAAGGGAAACCTGTTGTTGTCCACAGATTACTCAAGCCACAACCAACAGCTACAACAAAGTACTTAATCTGAAACATACTTTGTTGCTTTGTATAACGGTTATAATAAAGTAAATTATCAGGAATTGATGATTATACTGTAATACTAAACCGCGCCACGTTCTTTGAACAATAATTTATCACTCTGCTCGTTGTGATTAATTCATGAATCCCCAAGCGACCACCGGTGGCCGCGCATCTATTGTCTTACTATTGTGTCTCTAATTGACGGTATCTGAAGGGTTAATCACATAGAATTATAAACTCTTTGAGCGTATTTTAAGTCACAGCCGTCTTCAAGATTTGAAGTCACTCGTTTCAGTAAACAATATTTTGTATTTAAATACGCGTTTAAACTGGAGCTTTACACAATGATTAAATAAATAGTACAAATATATAATTCTTATGAATTAATGAAACAGCAAATCAACTCAAACTTTCCTTCCCCGATTGCAAATTGTGTGTAAAATTACGTTTCACAAAACTAGTCAAATTGAATATTGAGAGTTTGATCGTGGAAAACGTAGACGCGCTTTAGTTAGATCAGTTTAGGGGTACGGTAGAAGGTGTAGTGGGGAGCGCAAGCGCAGGTGCACTGCCCAAACGACCGGCAGAATGGACGCATCGCAAACGTCGCGGTTTCTGTGCCTTTTTGTGCTCCTTACAATCTGTGCTGCGTCTGCGCACAATGTACCAACAGAAAATCACGTGGAAGATGAAAGGATGGAATTGTACGATGGTGTTTTCGTGAAAATACCTAAGGATAATAGCACGGGAAGGATGCTGTCTTTTGAATTGGATGATGATACGAGCTTAACTGAAGGTAAGCGTTATTTTTTTAAATTTATTATGATCGTTTATAAATCACACAAATCCTATTTTTAAAAGCTCTGAACTGCTTAACACTTTAAAGCTGATTTTAAAATCAAATGCTGTGCACGGGCAATTTTACTAATCATGTTTGACCGGTGCAAGCCATGAGATTTAAAAATAAATGAAACTGTAAATTTTGGAGCACTATAAAGTATTATTAACCCTTAATTCATGAATCCCCAAGCGACCACCGGTAGCCGCGCATCTATTGTCTTACTATTGTGTCTCTAATTGACGGTATCTGAAGGGTTAATAAAATATCCAATAACTAAAGAAACTTTGAATTTCAAATTATAATTGTTGTGAGTAAATCTCATTATTTTCGGTTTTGTTTTTGTACTTGCAAGAAGTATTGTTTTGTTATTGAAATCATATGAAATTATTATAATCAGGCCCTTAGGATGCGATCGGATATTTTATTCTGAAGACATTTAGTTGAAGCTCACCTAATAAATATTTAAGGTTTCTAAATCCATTCAATAATTTTAGGTAATTTATTGTTAATATTTGTTTTGGTTAGTTTATAATTTTTTTTTGTATGGTGTTTAATTCATTAAACCCCAAGCGTTCGCTTTGGGTTTAATGATGTTTTATGTTTGCTCATAATTGCAACCTTGCGATCTAAGTGTGCGTGGTCTGTTACTTGCGTTTAATTCGTTTAAGTAAACAGGCAAATCCCACCACACGCATAAAACATTTTGGGAACACATTTTTTGACTTGCCTGTTGGTCTAGTGGTTAGTGGCTCTGACTGCTATGCCGGACATTGTGGGTTCAATTCCCACCAAGGAAAAATGTTTGTGCGATGAGCACGATCATTTGTTCTGTGTCTGGGTGTAATTTATCTATAATATATATACGTTTATCAGTTATACCTACTCATAACACATAAATATTTAAGGTTTCTAAATCCATTCAATAATTTTAGGTAATTTATTGTCAATATATGTTTTGGTTAGTTTATCAATTTTTTTTTTTTTTTTTTGTGTTTAATTCATTAAACCCCAAGCAAATGCCGGCGTTCGCGCACCGGTTGTCTTTCTTTTGTGTCTCTAATTATCAAGATTGAAAGGTTATAACAGCTGTTCTGCCCTATTTAACTATCATAGTTTAAACTTAAACGTAGAAGCATTTACTGAAGATGTAATTTCCGATTTCTAAAGTCATAGATAACCAAGAACTTTAATTCGTATTCAAGTAATACAGAGCCCAACAATCTCTCCCACAATGTTGGCATATTCTAACTTATGCTGACTGGTGTGTTTGTTTGTTTCACATAGAAAGTTACTTAGACGGGACTTAGACACTTAGATTACGTCATTGGCGTCCTAGGACTTAATTGAAACTTACAAGACGAAGGTTTAGCTAAAGTGCTTAAAGACAACTGTGGACATTGTGTATTAGACCGTTAGTCAGTTGATTGTATGTTGATCGAAGTTGAGTTAGCTTGGAGTTGGGAGCAATATCAATAAAACAAGTGGCCAATTTATACGGGCTTTTATTTATACTGAAAGTCAGGATGTCGACGAAAATGTACCTTCAGGCTTTGTCAAGTTGTTATTGTACAATCGTTAAGGCTAGTAAATAATCAAATGTATGGGAATGACGTCATCTCAACAAAATCGTAGCTAAGTTTACATCGTTCAAAATGACAGAATGAAATGTAATCGTTTCTACAGATTTAAAAAAAAATCAAAATTCAAAATATTTTATTTCACATTTGCCTACATGGGCACTTAAAAAACGTCAGAAGCTAATGCACGGTTCCGAATTGGTTTTCGTTTCCTATGGAAAAGAACCGGATAGAAACTCCATGGTTAGTCTTTTAAAATAAGTGGTTGATGTTAGAATATTACATAATACATATTATTTAAGAACAATGTTCACCACTAAATTTATGGTATAAATGCTACTAACGCTGAAGCTTTATCGATTGTAAATACCTTTTTATAAAAAAAAATAACCGACTTCACTGAAAAATGGAATTGAATTTGAGGAGTTCCCTCGATTTCACTAAGATACCTTATCTGATCCCAACTTAGTACTCGTAACTATGGGACCATTTGGGAAGTTATACCCTTTACAACAAAAAAAAAGATTTTTTCAAATCGGTTGGCAAGCGAAGAAGTTATCCGCGAACAAATATTAAAAAAAAATACTAACATCTGAATTGAGAACCACCTCCTTTTTTTAGAAGTCGGTTAAAAACAAAATCGACACGAAACAGTCATAACTTGGCTAGGCCATAGTGTATACTTGATTTCTAACAGAATTTAAAGTGTTCTTATTCACGCGTACTTTATTTCCGCATAAAAGTGGTATGTACATAAGTTTGGGTTTAAAGATATTTATTTCTGTAAAAAGTCGCAAAGTCACTTAGGTGAGAACAATTTTTCTTCATATTACACTAATATAAAACATGGATTCATCATCCTGCACGTATGTTTGTTTTACTCATCATGTGCATTTTGTAATTGTGCAAGTTGGTTCTGGAATGCATTGAATTAATGTAAAAAAAAAAATGCCAACTTTAGTTTTCATCTTTTGGTTTGCCTGCTCCGGTCTTCCCGCCATTTTGATTTAGGTGTCGTCAAGGCTAGAGTAAATAGGCTTCATTAAACCCCAAACAAACGCTGGCCTTCGCTTACCCATTGGCTTTCCATTGTGTCTCTAATTACCGTATTTGAAAGGTTAAACTAGTGCACCTCACTATCAACAGTTGAATAACTGCTTACCATCAGGTGAGATCGTAGTCAAGCACTAGTTTATATTAATAAAAACAAAATATTAGAAAACTGGTCCGGCGACTGCTACGTTGTTTTATTGTTTTTACTGTAGTAAACAATAGGTTAGTATGGTAGTTTTGTTGAGAGCCTTATGTATAAAATACATGCATTGTATACCTAATAAGGCTTTCATCTTTCGAATACCGTAATTAGAGACACAATGGAAAGACAATGAGAGAGCGAACGCGATCGGTTGGGGTTTAATGAATTAAGTCTCGATACATTTTTGAGTCCCGAGACTAAAAAATCGAGACTTCGTCCAGTTTCGGGATTTCTATTAGACTATAAAAAAGAGACTTTCGAAATGGTTAAAAAAAATGAATTATATTTTAAGTCAAGATTGAATAGGTTACTTAATTCATGAATCCCCAAGCGACCACCGGTGGCCGTGCATCTATTGTCTTACTATTGTGTCTCTAATTGACGGTATCTGAAGGGTTAAGTTGGGTTTTTGGAGGTATGTGGAACAGAGAGTAAAGTCCGTAATACATAAATATACATAAATACCTCCTTTGAAAAGGGAGGATCTTCAGACCAGACAGGTGTTATAGTCTGGTGGGCGACTGCCCGATAGTTGATGTCGGGCTGTCGAATATGTTCAAATCGCGTGGAGAACTTTGATTGCGCGATGCAGGATTTCTTATTTTCTTTGTAGTTCTTATATGGCGTCATAGATGTCGCTACAGGTTCAATCGTGAGCCTATCAATAATAAAAAAACAAGTTATGTTTTAGATTTCCTGAATTTACTGGATAGTTATTAGATGGCTTTATTGGTGGTCTCTATTGGTGATTTATTTAATCGTTCGTGTATTGCTTTAAAAGATTATTTATGATGATGATTATTATTTCGACATCATTGAGAGTTTGAAAGGATCCAACTTTCTCTTTCCAAAAAAATTTAGTATTTTGTTAGAAATCTAATTTTGAAGTTTAATTCATTAAACCCCAAGCGCAAGCCGGCGTTCGCGCACCCATTGTATTTCTATTGTGTCTCTTTAACACGATTGAAAGGTTAAAACGATATATGCTGTTAAGTGTTGCGTTGTACTGTTCAGTGTGCAATATCAGGTTTAGTAGATTTTTGAAAATCTACGTAAGTCTTAAAAGTCTCGTTATCCGAGGCTGGAGGTATCAGACTCGATCTCGAAAATAATAATAATATTCCACAACTATAACACAACGCTGTCTAGTCCGAAGCTAAGCAGAGCTTGTCTTATGGGTACCAGACAACTGATAAACATACTTTATATATTTCTAAATACATACATGTTATAGATAAATTACACCCAGACACAGATCAAATGATCATGCTCATCACACAAACATTTGTCCTAGATGGGAATCGAACCCACGACCTCCGGCATAGCAGTCAGGGTCACTAACCTCTAGACCAACAAGCCAGTCAAAAATGCGATTAAATTGTTGAGACCTTCTATATTTTCGAGAATGAAACTCTCGGGATGATAACTTTAACCTAGGTAGCGTCGTATATCACTATTTAGTCGATCGATATCCAATATAACACTTCAATAGATGCCTAAACATCATTAATTGCCCTAGCAATTGAGCTCACTCAACGCTAAAATCCCCACATTGAACCCAGTGTACCTACGTGTGTGTTAATAGAGATTAATCCTGTAATGACAAAGTTCCCAATCTTGTCTGAACCGTGAAACAAAAAACTTCAACCTTTTAGCTGTCATTTACACTAATATTACAAAGTTTGTTTTTTTTTGTTTGTAAGAGGTAATCTCTGGAAAGTCTGATTACTAAAATTTTTCACCGATAGAAAGCTGCTTTATTCCTGAGTGACATAGGCTATATTTTGTATACGGGCGACGCCGCGGGCAAAACTATATACGCGACTATAAACGCGGGCTAGTTGAGAAATAAAGGGCTGTATAAAATATATAAAAGTGTAATGTAGACATAAGTATGTATACATTCCACACAAACTCGGACATAGCAGTCAAGGCCACTAACCATTAGACTAACAGGCCAGACCATTCAATGATACCTACATGTGTATTATAGGATATATTTTATGTTGTATATAATATCTAAAATATAACCTACCTAAGACCGCCATTGTATCCATGCATTTAAGTTGGTGTTTAAGTGGTGCAACTTTTTTGATGTACAATTAAGTTTGTTCTATTCATAGTGCAGGGACACGTGTATGTATGTAAGGCAGAGTGCAAGGTTAGGTTAGGTTTACACTTTGTATGTGACTAGGCGTAATGCTAAGAAAAAAATTGTAAAATTTTAGGGGGAAGTAGTGTAGGGATACATGTAATGTAATGCAGAGATTAGCAAATTAAATGCTGCGCTTTGGTCCAGGCGAACGGTTCTCTCTCTCTGGGTTCACGCGAAATATGTTCGGTCAACATAACCCGATTCTCATTGAATCCAGAACCCCGATCCTGTAGTAGCAGTACTCAAAGCAGGGATTACCGTGAACTCTCACGTTGTATCATCCCTAAAATAGTTTGGCAAATACTGCTCTATCGGATTTGCCAACAGCAGCATGATATTGGATTTGAGTAGAATGTTCGAGCACAAAATGGGTACATAATAGCTTCATTATGTACCCAGCTTTAATGACGGAGGTTTGATTAAGGCTCTAACTCCAGAACAGTGACTTTCTGGAGCCTACTCCTCGGTAATAGCTAAGTAAATGGGTTTGAAAAAATATATGTTTGCTTAATTCTTGTAGAACATTATCAACAAATGATTTTTTCATAAGACTAATACTTTTGCCAAAAATAAAAATCTAACAACATAAGTTATATTTGTACGCGTTTCCCCTATTCCTTTCAAATGGATTTGACCTTTAGAAATACGTTTGCATAAAAAAATTGCTAGTTAAATGTTCTTCACAGTTAAATCAATCAAAATTTTGCAAAAAAAAAATGGATTTTAAGATGAACGGGAATCTATCAGGACACAGCTGGCCGGAATTAAATGTACAGATACTCGTCTGCCGGCTAGGTGATAGGTTTCGTCTACGAAATACGTGAAAGGTGAAAGTTTGTATTAAAAAACACGAATCTTTCAGTGGAATTACTGGGTAACATCCAAGTTTAGACTTTGGTAATTATGTTTATTAGCATGTTTTTAGTATTTTTCATTTCTTTAAGAAATCATCAAATAACCGCCCACAATGGGTGGAGTGAAAGGAAGTGTCAGGCTTTTACTGACTAAAACCCACCCATGTTCCTTTAGTTAACTACTTTAAGCCCTAAGTTTTTTCAAAAATTACCGATGGTTAATCAATTCAGAAACATGGCTCTTAAGTTACTAAATGCCAATTAGACAATATGAGTTCGTTTCATGCTGTAAGAGTTGTGAGAGTAGTGGTAGCCCAATAGTAATTGTCCCAACTTACGAGCTACACGTCGTGGGTTAAAACCCATCCAGGCGTATTACTTTGTGTAGTTTAGGTATTTCATCAACATTACACTCAAGACGGTGTAAGAAAATATGTTCCAGAACTGTAAATTCGAAGACATGTGACATCTTCCAACCCACAATGGACCCGAGTGGTGGATTTACGGCCCGTTCCGTCTCATAGAGAGGTGACCTTCCAGCAATGGGAACATTAAAAATTATCGACTTCACTAAAATATTGAATTGAATTTGAGGAATTCCTTCGATTTCAAGATTCCATCGTCAGATCCCAACTTGGTGAACTTGGGACCATTGGGGAGGTAAACCCGTTCAAACAAAAAAATAATTTTTCAAGTCAATCGGTTGGCAAGCGACGAAGTTATTTCGCAAACAAACATAAAAAAATACAAACATTAGAATTGAGAACCTCCTCTTTTTTTAGAAGCCCGTTAAAAAGACTGAATATATGCTATATAAGAAACGTTATGCTCTATACAAGATATAATTGACGTAACAGTACATTCCGCATTAACGAAAGCATCTCAAGACGATGATGTATGACAAGTGCGTGCATGAAAGTGATAATTTGCTAAAACTAAAAATAACGTTGAAAAAAATGCTTTTAACATTCATGTGCATGCTGCAAGTGATCAATTATGGCTAGACAAGAATAGACGTACTAAAGTAAGTGCCAGATAAACGTGGAATAACGGCCATTGACCCTCTTACATTTGTTGACATTCTTATTTTGAAAAACAGAAATAAAGACAAGCTGTCTTGAATCGACATATATCGTGATCTTTTATATGATCTGGTAATGAAAAGCAATTTAATCGGTCGGTCAAAAACAAAAAAGTGAAGCTAAATTGCACGTTCCAAAGCAAAAATCTTTATGGAGAAGAAAGTGCAAGAAACTCCATGGACACTGGAAAAATTAAAAGATAAAAACTGAATTAAGCCACTGGCAGCTAAGAGATGACCAGTCTCAACTGACGGCACCCGTTCACGAACATGATGCGTGCATCAGCCCCATTCAGCTCAACCATTTTCAAGGGAACTGAATAACCCAATTACACGTGCCACTAACAGCGACACATTTAAGTGAGCATGACAAACTCTTAACTGCCATGCTCTTAATGTCAAAAATAAAAAGAATAAAAAGTCGTAACCCAATAAAAATGCTCCATGGTACCAGACATTCACAAATTGGAAAAAAGTGTTTCTACATTAAACAATGCCATAGTTTTCAAAAATAAAAGTAATAAATGATCATAAGTTTAAACTATGAACATTGTAGTACTTATAAATCTAATGGAAAAGAAATTTGATCAGCACCCGCCCTAATTCACATTACGGTTCATAGATCGTACCTAGAAAGTACAGTGAAATGCGTACGACATACAAATAGGTAATAATCAGAGCGGTGACAGACAGCTATTTGATATTTATTGGTAGAGCAGTGATAAGAATATTCAATAGAGTACGTTCAATCACCTCACTATAAAAACTGTCAAAAACCTCGTTTCTTGGTGAAAACGAGAGCTACATCAATTAGGTAGTTACTAAGGTAAGCATCTACCTGACCGGAAATTATGTATTATGTATCGTTAATTTTGCAGTTTTTTTTTTATCTGATATAAACTAGTGCTAGACTGCGATCCCACCTGATGGTAAGCAGTGCTGCAATAGGTAGTTGATGGTGAGGCGCACTAGTTTATTAAAAGCCTTTTCACTCTAGCCTTGAAGACAGCCAAAATAAATAGAATAAATAGCGTAATAAACCTGTACCATCTGCTGATACGCAGGTCTAGAAGGTGGAATGAACTGTAATCCAATACATTGCCAGAATGCGTGGTTGGAATTGGTGTTATGAGATACAGAAAAAAAAACAATAGGTATTTTTTATTGAACATAACAGCGATATGGAGGAGTACTTCGATACCTAAGTGTACTTTATATTTTTGTATTATATTTATGTACAGTTTTTTTTCCCTGACATAAAACTAGTGTCAGACTTTTACTGACTAAAAAATCCCATCCCAGTCCTTCGTTGCCTTTCATAGGAGGGCCGAGCCCTCCTTTCAGAAGCAGACTCTTGGACCCAGTACGCTTCGAGCCCGCTGGGCCCCTACGGTTGCTGACAACTCCTTGAGGCGCGCGGGAACAGTACGCGCCATCGACGACTTGAGCTCGGTCCGGACGGTTACCCGACGGTCGGACAGTGAGCTACCCATTGCTCGCCGTCCGCAAGCCCGCGTCTACGGTGGCCGGAAATCAACGTGAGCGCCTTTGCCTCATGCGGTCAACATTTTAGTGTTATAATGTAGATATTACAACTTAATAAATTCTAACAATTGTAAGCATACACAGAAAACACGCAGTTAGAAAAATCTAGAAATAATTTCTAATGTCGTCGTCCTACCGCTTTGTGTGAAAGTAATAGAATATTTAATAATGGCCACAGTTTTTATACGCCAACGCTACTTGTACATGTGAACCGAAATTGGAGCACTTGAAAGTGCGGCGGTCGCGAGTAAACCAGTTTGATCGAAGGACCATGGACTTGAATGTCGTTTTTTATTGTAGGTATAATTTGTGAAAGGCAAGATACAAGGCACAAAATACCTACTATCTACACTAATGTGTGATGCACAGGACCGGTCGTTGTGGTGGCGCTTGGGGGAGGCCTATGTCCAGCAGTGGACGTCTTTCGGCTGGTATGATGATGATGATGACGCGCTTCTTTTTTTGCATCTATTGATTACATTGTTGTTGTTTTTTTAGGGTTCCGCACCCAAAGGGTAAAAACGGGACCCTATTACTAAGACTTCGCTGTCTGTTCGTCCATCTGTCTGCCTGTCTGTCATCAGGCTGTATCTCAAGAACCGCGATAGCGAGACAGTTGAAATTTTCACAAAGTATGTATTTCTGTTGCCACTATAACAAAAAATATGTACTACTAGCTTTCCGCCCGCGGCTTCGCCCGCGTGGACTACAGTTTATATCGCGCGGGCAGAGACCCGTGCTCAGCATTGGAATTATAGGTAGCCTATGTGTTATTCCAGTGTCTCTTCTACCTACCTACCAAATTTGATCTAAATCCGTTCAGTAGTTTTTGCGTGAAAGCGTTACAGACAGACAGACAGACAGACAAACAGAGTTACTTTCGCATTTATAATATTAGTAGGGATAGTAGGGAAGTAGGGATATACAACAAACGCGATTTAAAGAGCTAAGTTCCTAAAGACGGTACGGACCCCTCGTGCGCGAGTCCAACTCGCACTTGGCCAGTTTTTGACTATCGTATTAGCTGCCCCGGCAGACGTAGTCGTCGTAATTGAATGTTTTTTTGTCAGAAAAAAAAATGAGAACCCGATCGTAGCGCAATCTACCGGGTCTAATTGCATTCAAACCATTCAGGGGAATATACATCGTGTTTGTAGACTCACGACGTGTAACGTCATACTTCATGATGATGCGCTAGATAACCGTGGACTAAAGTTCATTGACTCTTTTCTAATATCTCTGCGTACCTACGCCGAAAAAAAATAATGAACTGTTTTTCATTACTAGATCATCTAAAGGATCACGGACACATGTCGATTCAAGACACCTTTTTGGCTTTATTTCCGTTTTTTAAACTAAGAATATCAACAAATGTAGGAGGGTCAATGACCGTTATTCTGCGGTTATCTGGCGCTTACCTTAATGTCTGTAGACTTTTCTATTTAAATTTTTGACTGGGGCCTACATAAACTGAGTAACTTATGTGCTTCTATATGATAAAAGCACATAAATTAAATATTTAAGTGTAATTTATACCAGCATATTTTATCCAATACACTTACTCAATAACTCGATGTTATCCCTACCGCTTTTAAGTACGCAATTTACTGTTTTTTGCACAAGTGCGGAAAGTTCACTAGCTTTGCTTCCCCTGCCACAATTTATTACATTTATCGTATTAGGCTGTGCGATTCCCACGAGTCGCCCATCAATTTCCATTTATTCATGTCGTCGTAAGTGTATTGAAAAACGTCGTTTGATACACGTGTTTTGTTACTGCAGCAGTCGGCTTCATAACTTCCTCACCAAAATCCACAAATTCCACCTCGGTCGGAATTTCGTACTTTCTAATGGCTCACAGAACCAGTCTCTCCGCGAGGCTATAGTTGAAAGCTTGAATTTGTCCTTAGAGGCAGTCTCATATTGGAACGATGCCAATCTGGTCAAGTTCAAAGCAACTAAAACCTAGGCGTGTCTTTTTTCCTTTCCATGTCGATAATATCAGGGGTTGTCATTGGATGATTTTCCCTACCATAAAAAAAAACCACCTTGTACTTCTTGGGGTATCACTGTCGTCTACTCTCAATTTCGACTCCTACTTTGAGGCAAATACTCAACTGGCTGCCAAAATTTGGGGATCTTAGCAATGGTGAGACGGTATTTCACGCCGGAACAGGTGCTCAATCTCTATCAAGCGCAAGTTCAATTGTGTATAGAGTACTGCTCTCATCTTTGGGATTTGTCTGCCTGTCCACCAGCTGATGCACTGAAGTCAATTGAGAAGTCCAAGTCAATCGGCAATAATGCAGTTATCAAGTTAAAACTCCAAAGTCGAGCATATGCAGTGGGATTCCCTGTCAGAGTCTGTGTTTCCTGATAGCTATAACCTAGGGGTCTTTAAGTCAAGATTGAATAGGTTACTTCTAGACAAGCGTGCTCCATCGTTGGTCACATCATCGCTTATCATCAAAAAAGATAGTGGACAAACGCAAGTCTATCTATCATAATAAAATAAACTTTCTCCACATTCATCAAAATGTACTATTTTTGTTTCAGCATATCAATAGCGTTTCATAGACCCCATCATTCGATATTCTCATTAATTCATAAGAGGAAATATACACAAAAAGTTATGATCCTTAACATTTTAGAGCAAAACGGTATTCGTTTATTATTCTAGTTTCTGCGAAGAGGAAGGGGTCAATGACCGCTGTAGTCATGCTAAAGCGAAACCACTATAGCTGTATTATATTTAACACTAGCTTTGCCCGCGCGGCTTCGCTCCCGCTCTTCCCTACTCCACCCTACTATACCCAACTCTACCCTACTCTTCCCTACTCTACCCTACTCTACCCTACTCTACCCTACTCTACCCAACTCTACCCTACTCTACCCTATTCTACCCTACTCTACCCTACTCTACCCTACTCTGCCCTACTCTACCCTACTCTACCCTACTTTACCTTACTCTACCCTACTCTACCCTACTCTACCCTACTTTACCCTACTCTACCCTACTCTACCCTACTCTACCCTACTCTACCCTACTCTACTCTACCCTACTCTACCCTACTCTACCCTACTCTACTCTACCCTACTCTACCCTACTCTACCCTACTCTACCCTACTCTACCCTACTCTACCCTACACTACCCAATTTTTTTTTTCTATAAGAACCTTCTCCTCACAATAACAATCACAACAAAAAAAAATCAGCCAAATCGGTCAAGCCGTTTTCATGCCAAGTCGTGACAACGGAAAACGGGGGTCATTTTTATATATATAGATGAACATTTTGAAATAGAGCAGAAAATTACTTTTACAGACGATAAAATATCCGTAAATTCTATTATCTATTTGTGGCATAAACTTTTCGGTTAAATATAAGATAAGAACTGAAAGCAGTAACTATTGAAATAAATAATGTGAAGATAGTAGCCTTGTATAGATAATGCAAATGCCCCAACAGCGTCGCAGTAGGTTTTACTTCTACAGATTTATTATTATGAGTATAGATGGGAAAGTGTGTGTTTGTCCGTCTTTCACGGCATAACGGAGTGACGAATTGACGTTATTTGTTTTTTTAACTGGAGATAGTTGAAGAGAAGGAGAGTGCCATAGGCTACTTTTTGTCCCTTTCTAACCCCCCACTTCCCAGGGGAACCGTGTTACCCCGAATTTAACGCGAGCGAAGCCGCGGGCAAAAGCTAGTTTATAATATTAGTATGGATTTATTATCGCACAAAAGTTCTTGTCTAGCTTAGTATAGGTAGGTATAGGTAAAACGGGCTGGTATCCGCAACTCCACGACTAATGCGCGTATTTTGCGTACGGGTCTATCTTAGTAATATCAATACATAAATATAGACCATCTTAGTAACAGCAATAATGCAGTAATACTAAATAACGATGGTTATCACTCCCTGTTACCCCTTCCCACTACACTCGTGGTTGGACTCAAATGTACAACATTTTTTCGAACTTTCCTTGTGTAGTTGGAATCTATCACTCTTTTTTTAGTTATCACTGTCCTTTGTGCGCACGTTTTTAGGTTTCTAACAAAGGTATATCAACTCAATGTAACAAATAGCCGATTTTTTTAACTCTTAAGTGGGGACACCTATTGTGACGGATGGGATACCACAGAACCCTACACTTAGCGTGGCCGTCACGCTCTTGGCCGGTTTTTTTTTTATATAATAACGCTAAGCTATTATATAACATGTCGTTTCAGTTTTATACGGTTTGAGCTATCGTGAAAGTTATACAGAGTGCATAATGTCACGCAAAAGTAACTTTCATGTCGTTTTTCTTAGCGAAACATAACTGTAAGATTTTTAATCAGCTCACAATGTCGGTGATGATGCTAATGGAAAAAAAGTATCGTATCCGCTAGTCCATTGCGTATTTTCACTTTATTTGCAAACAATGGCAGTCTTATACTATAAAGATCGTAGATAATCACGTACGATGCGCCGAATAGTGGTTTCATCGAATAACCGAATACCAGATAATATTCGGTTAAGTTCTTACCGAATGTATCGCCTGATAATTCGGTTCCCCGTTCCACAATTTTATTTATTTATTAAAACTTTATGCACTAGTAAAAACTGTACAAAGGCGCACGTAATGCCTTATGCATTTTCTACAGTAGGTGGCGCAGAAACATATCATATTAGGTGCAACTGAGTGATTCGGCCGAATACACCGAATACCGAATATAAAAAGAATATTCAGTGCATCTCTAACATAAACCCTTCACAAATACAAGCTCTACTACATTTTTATCAAAAATCACTCGCTCTTTTTGGTTTAGCAACCTTCCTTTTTGTCAATATTTAAAATCTTATCCCTTTTGACAATATTTCAACTGTTCAATTATTATAATATACAGTGCGTTTCACTTAAGAAGTTCCTTTGGCGTAATGTTGGCAATACGGAAAAACAGTGTTGCAATATTTTTAGCAATTAAATTACTAAATATTAGGGAGATTATAGTAGTTAGTATATTTCGTTACGTTTAACAATTGCGTTTTTTTGTTTTTTTACTATTTTTGAATAAAGTATAAGGCGCTGAGCTCCATTTCGATTGTCCTGCAATTCTTTAAAATACCGAAAACGCCACGCCACAATCCCGTTCCTCTCTATAACAACTTCCTTTTAGACCTGCTTTTTTAAAATAAAATCCCATTCCTCTCATAATTCTCCAAAAAGTGCTACAACTACCCTTAAAATCGATTTCGTTGCGCATTTCGGGGAACAATTTTGGTAGAGTAGGTAACTCTTTCCTTATTTCCCTTCTTTTTTGTGTAGACAGACAGGGGAGTCAACATTACGCCGAAGGAACGGCTTAAGTGAAACGCACTGTACTATTTTATCATTTTTGTATACGCACATAACAGAAGAACCTAAGACATTGTGTTTTTAGTGTTTATTTATAATGTACTAGCTGCTCCCAGCGGCTTCGCTCGCGTGATAGTAGACAATTATCCCAAGGGAACATACTTCCGGGATAAAAGTATCCTATGTCCTATTCCAGAACATGGTCTATCCGTGTACCAAGTTTCATCAAAATCGGTTTTGTCTTTTAAGCGTGAAGACGTAACAAACAAACAAACTCACTTTCGCTTTTATAATATTAGTAAGGATTATGTTTTCTAAACCATCTAAAGAGACCATGATGAAAGATCTCCGTAATACCTACCTACGTCAACTTTCATGATGATAATGATAATATAATTGTGCCTATTTGTGCCTTCCAAACGAGCCATGTAACATACATTTGTCTGCATTGCTTGAAAACAGCATTAAGGCCGATTATAAAAAAATCTTAATATTTATTTTCACGATCTTCTTCATCTCTATGGAGTAATCTCTATTACGCTTTAGATCTAGTTTTACTCGTATCTTTCTGACCAAGTGACCGCCCGACTTTTGGAAAAATCGAATGTCTGTTCTCTAGATTCGATTTGTTTAGAAGTTGGGCAAATAGTTTAACTAAACATAATATACTTAAGGTTTTATTCTCTTTTTGTTTCAGGTCGAGGGAAGAAAAAGAGCATGATGCAGAAAATCCTACCGATGTTCATAATGCCGTTCATCTTACAGTCTGCGATAATGCCTCTAGTGATGGGCATGCTCAAGTTCATGCTACTAAAATCCTTCTTAGTAGGAAAACTAGCACTCACCCTTATCATGATCAATGCGTTTAAAAATCACAATTCATTTAAAGGAAGAGACGCTGAAATGGCCAGTGCGCACTACGGGTACCATGATAATGGAATAGAGCACTACACTTCTTATCTAAATTAAATTACTTTTCTTCTCCATATAGCTTTTTCCAATAAGTAGGTACTGTAATATGTACTCGGTGCAATGTTTTAATGTAATCTGTTAGAATTAAGTTAAAGTAGTTTAGTATTTATTATTTATTTATTAGCTAAGTTATTGTATACCAAGAATATAATAAAAGAGAAAGATAGAAAGTAGATGTTGTGAGAGATAAAGTTACATAATTTTATGTAAAAGTAGATGACTACATAATGTAAGCTATAATTATTACGTCTAGACGAAAATAAAGTTAACTGAATGTGTTCTTGACGACTGATTAATTAACATAAATAGTTATACATAAATCTAACTTCATACCGACTTAAGAGCGTCCTTTTCGAGGAATTTTCATACAACTGTACTAACGTGATTATGATGTGATTACATATTTTTCTAGAAATATTTTGGATGCACAGCAATCTGGTCAGAAATCAAAGTACTTTGCGAAAAACTAATCTAGTCTGAAAATCTGCTTTTTTACGTGAATTTTGGCCCTCCATAATGTACTCATATATTAAAAATATAAAAATTACATCAATAGAAGCCTTGCACATTTAATCGAGATTTGAATGACGACAATTTTTTGGTTAAAACTTTTAAGAGTTTAAAAAAAGACACGTATTTTCTGGAATAAGTTTTGTGAAATATTCGAGTAAATCACGAAATTACCGAATGCCAACAGAGTTTTCAGGTGTTGTTGGATTGCGTTAGATGAAGCAACAAGCTTTTATACTTGCTCGATGTTAACGATAGGCGAGTGGAAAAGGACCCTCTTAAACTTTTTATATCTCAATGGCGATATTTTAGTAAAATTGATAAATTCAATGAGCCTTATGGCTTCTATAACCTTGAAATTAACAGAAAAGGAGATATTTTCGATCATTAGGTGTTTATTTTCTTCGATTTCTTACGTTCAAAATATTAAGACAATGATTATTTAAATATTAGTCTGTTATTACTAATAGTTCGATTATTATAAGCCTATGTATAGACTTAGGCTTATAATAAGTAAATTATAGGTTTAGACTTATACGTAACAAACTGCACTACAGTTTGTCAAAGGTTTTGTGATTTATATTTATGTAAAAGTTCTTGAAACAATAATTTGAAAAGACAAACCAAAATTAACTAAAAGTATATAATCGAATTGTATTGGATTTTTTTATGAATATTTTATATAAAATATACCCACGACCATATTAGTGAATTGAAAATATTTCTATGTTTTGTTATTTATTTACTGTACGATTATTACGATATAATAATTAATGTATTGATGCAGTTAGTAAGTTTAATGTAATTTTTATTTTAATAAGTTTGTTCATGTATTTAATTTTATACTTCGGTATTTTTGTTGTTTTATATTAGCGCTAGGTAGTCATATACTCATAAGTACCGATTTGTTAGTAACATTATTTATTTTATTTAAACATTAAAATTATATTATTGAATGAACATCATCACATTGATGACAAATGTTTTAACTTATTTATTTATTTTAGTCGTAATTTATCCTAATTGTTTATATTACCTGTTGACTGTTTTTAACTGTACTGGAGTTTTTTTTTTTGTTCTTTATATTTGCTTATATTATAACAATTGACATCAAATTGATACATGGGATTTAACGGAAAGGTATGTTTTTATTTAAATAATGGCTTCTTTCCCATCAAACCGTAAAATTTTCTTTAAGAAAGCTTATTCCCAATAAAAAAATAGTGATTTCTATACTATCTTCGATCGGCTAATGAGACTTTCTACCGAAAACCATTTTTTTAATACTAGAAAAAGTTATTGAGTCCATTTTTTCCTTGGACAAAGTTATTCATTTCCACAGATGAAGTTGTTGAATTACGACCATATAATTCTGCTATTATCCAATGTGTAAAGTTAAATGCGCAAAACCTGAAAATTGTTTGATCAGAATAATGAGCAGAATCAATTGAACCACTTTTTAACATAGAGTAAATTTTTCAAAAAGATCATCATTTAAAATGTTGCATAATACATGCTTATTTATTGAAATTGCAGTAACAAATAAACAATGCCAAGGCAAAGTCAAAGTTAATTGTTTTATAATAAATAAATTGAAATACCTATTTTATTGTAGTAATTATTATCATTTTTCCCAATGTTTTAAAGAGTCCTGAACACGGATATCTATGGCTGAACACGTAAATAAAACCACCCGATCGAATTTCGATCACAGTACACAATCTCAAGAGAGATTAGTCAAGTATCCAACAGATATTATAGTGCACAAGTGCGTGCGCAAACACTGTTGCAATCTTAGTTCCTTTAGGTGATTATTACACTGTCACACATCACGCTGCATGTTGCATGTCAACGCACTTACGCTCGTACATGCGAGAGTGCAGATTTGCATCATCATGAGGCGTTTTTTACACAATCACGCGCGTAGTTCCGTTTTATAGATTCACGGCGGCTCTGACTCATTTTATCCAAAATCACGCACGGCACTACGAGACTCAGTGTGACATACCTTGCGTCTCTCCCCGCATCCACGCGCGTGTGCGCATGTTTCTCCGCTTGTAGGCGCGTGACCTGCATGAACGCGCGTCGATGCATTTTCTGTGTGGGTGCCTGTACCAAGGCCCGGCGCGAGAGATCGCTGCCACCGATCGCCCCCACGAGGACACGGTGGTGATCTCCCCAGGCCGCAACGGCGCCTTGCGACCCTGCGCCCTCCCGACGCCTAGGGCGTCTCCTGCAGCAGCGTCTGGGCCGTGAGGATATCTTCTCCCTCACGGTCTAAGCTACCCCACCTTCATTAGCATTACTGCTTTGCAGAAGGAAGTGTCTATTTCCCATTACCTCTCGCTTCGTACCGCGGTTTGAACTAGGGCCAGAGGACGCCTTAATCCCAAAGTCCCAATAATGAGAATTTTATAAGGTTAAATTACGCTATGATATTATAGGAGTAGCTGTAATATATTGTACTGTACCTATATGTGAGAGCAGTGGTGGCTGAGTGGTAACGGCCCCGACTTGCGAATTGTAGGTCGCGGGTTTAAACCCAGGAAGTCGCATTACTTTGTGTAATTTAGTTCATCACCACTGCTCTCAAAACGGTGAAGGTAAACATCGTGAGGAAACCGGTATGTCTTAAAACCAAAAAAAAAATCGAAGACATGAGACTCCTACCAACCCGCACAGGGCCCGCGTGGTGGGTTACGGCCCATTCCCTCTCCTAGAGAGGAGGCCTGAGCCCCAGCAGTGGAGACATTAAAAAGGTTGATGATGATGATGTATGTATGAATAAAATATTCTAAACAACGATTTTGTTATGTAATTCATAATCAAAACTTTGTAAGCCGTTTATCATTTACAAGGCTATGAATATTTATTGACTTTGATTTAATTTTTATTTTACTATTGATATGTTGATTGGTATTACGTAAACTTATGAAATGGGTTTTTTTTTGTCGACGGGGAAAATCATCTTTGACAAAACCCGCTCTTGGGTGGAGTGGGAGATAGTGTCAGACTCTTACTGACTAAAAACCCCGCGCCGTTCCTTCTAGCTTTCATACCGGGGCACGAGCTCCCTTTCGGACAACCCTGTCCCCAGTAGGCTTCGACCAAGCTGGGCCCCTCCTGCAAACTTATGAAATGGGTAACCTCGAGTAGCCTCGCTTATAATATTACAACCACACATTATATCACCATGTATAGATAGATAAATACCTGATTTAGTTCGCCCATTTTTTTTACGATACCTATATAAAATAATATCGATACTTCGTTGGGTAAGATTTCTTAAAAAAACAAAAATGCAAAATTATCTGTTAGTGGACAATATACAACATGTAATATAATAAACTCAAATACTGAAGCTACCAACTAAATCGATTTTAGCCATTTTTAACCGACTTCGAAAAGGAGGAGGTTCTATGTTCGGCTGAATGTATGTTTTTTTTTTTTTTTTTGTATGTATGTTCACCGATATTTCGGTCAATTGTGGACCGATTTCGAAATTCTTTTTTTATTTTTTATTGAAAGGTTATGCTTCCAAGTTGGTCCTATAGAAATATTGTTATGATCTGATCATGAACTTCGAAGATATGGAACAGAACTTCTCATAGAATCATAGCAGAATGGTCGTAACAAGTAAAATTGCTTTGTTTATACGTGTAGTCGATGACTGACTCAAAGAAAAGGTGGAGGGGAAAGGGGGGGGGGGTAAATTCATGTAATATTTACCGTATTTGGGATTATAAGAATCGTTATGAGATGTACTCTGGCTATAAGGTAATTTATGATTAGCTGAAGGGTAGGTACTTTTTAGTGGTGCTACCATAACTAAAAAGTGAAAAATAAAAAACTTTTTACAAAAAAATTTTAAACCGACTTCAAAAAGCACAAAATAACTTTAATTTCGGTTTAATTAAAGTTATTTTGTGCTTTTTGAAGTCGGTTTAAATTTTTTTTGTAAATAGTTTTTTTTTCTCCAAAATAATTAAGAATTATTAAAAGATAGGAATGGCGTCCGCGAACCGAATGACGCAGCGTTGGAAGGTGGACTGATGCGGGACGCACAGGATCATTCATTGTGGCGACCCTTGGGAGAGGCCTATGTTTATTCAGTTTTAGGTTGCAAGCATCGGTTACAAATACTACGAAGCGATATTGAAGGTGTAAAGGCAAAGGGTTGCGGGAATCCGATGGCTGCGAGATGCACAGGACCGTTCATTGTGGCGGCACTTGGGGGAGGCCTATGTCCAACAGTGGACGTCTTTCGGCTGAAATGATGATGATTATGATGAAAGGCAAAGGTTGTTCCAAAATTGAGCAGAATCATATTTAACTTGTACTGCGATTTAGAAATAGGACTTTTGATACCTTGTCTAAGGAGATGGCGAGATAGACCAAGACGTAAGTAAATAAAACTGAGAAGTGAGTTTATGAGGAAGTTTAAAAGTAGCGCCAGTGCCTGAAAAGTTGAAATGGAATCTTTTGTCTTGATATGACTTTTGTTTTTGCGATGGGGAAAATCATCGTATGACAAAACCCGCTCTTGGGTGGAGCGGAAGATAGTGTCAGACTCTTACTGACTAAAAACCCCCTCCCGTTCCTTCTAGCCTTCATACCGGGGCACGAGCTCCCTTTCGGACAGGGTTGTCCACACACCCTGCTGCTGACAACTCCTTGAGGCGCGCGGGAACAGTGCGCGCCGTCGACATCTTGGACTCGGTCTATTACCGGACGATCGGACAGCGAGCTACCCATGGCTCGCCGTCCGTGAGTCCGCGTCTACGGTGGCCGGAAATCGGGATCGGAATCCCGGCGGTGGCGGCGGGGGCGCCGTAGCCTGATGCGGTCGACCTCCTCCTTTACTAGCATTACTGCTTCGCAGAAGGAGGCGACCGCCTGCCATTCCTCCTCGCTCCGGACCATGGCCTCGACCAGGGCCCGGCGCGAGAGGTCTCCGCCGCCGATCGCCCTCACGAGGACACGGCGATGCTCCGCCCAGGCAGGGCACACCTCGACGGTGTGCTCCACCGTGTCCTCCGGGCGTTGCGCACAGTGGCGACACCCGGGCGTCTCTTTCGACTTTATCTGAAACAGGTACCTCCCGAACGTGCCATGTCCGGTGAGGACCTGCGTCATGCGGTAGGTAAGGACGCCGTCAGGTCTTTGCAGCCACGCCTCAAAGAGGGGACTTACCGCCATAATCGTGGCGTGCCCAGTCTTGATATGACTTATAACTAAAAGAATAAACGAATTTAAATGTAGGAGGATGACGAGAAAGAGGGGGAGCCCAGAGAAAAGATAGATAGATTATATGAGGAGTGCTGAGAAAGAAAGTGGGTAAATGATATCGTGACGATTGCCAGGATATAATGGAAGAAAAAAACTGGATGCGCCGACACCTAGTACCATAAGACAAGGGTAAAAAGATGACTTGTAAAGTATTGCAGTACCTACTACAGTAGTTTAAAATGATGCTAATGAAATATTCCAATGTTTGAAATGTTGACGATTTTTATTTATTAATAAATATATTTGAACCGAAATAATTACATTATTCACACCGAATTACGATATTATAGAATGTTCCGCAGTACATCAAATCAGTTATGTACCAAACATAGCGTGGATTACTTTATTGTAACCTTACAGGTTTACATAGATTCAACATCAAGTTGAAAATCGATATGTGAAAATAAAATAATGTGAAGCTAATGGAACAACGATTTAGCAAAGTTCTCTAATCGGGCAACTACTGATAGCTGCTACTTTAAACCACGTAGCGCAACGTAGCTTTACGTAGCACTGCATGATATTCTGTAGCATTGCGTAGCATTGCGTAGCGTTACGTAGCATTGCGTAGCACTACGTTACGTACTCTGTAACATTGCGTAGCATAACGTTTTGGTGATTATCGGAACTTATTGCATATGTTAACGGACGGATTGCTTGCAAAAACGAAAAATAGCTATATGTACTATGATATTGTTTTTCAGTTTCTTAAAAAATAGTTGGAAGTATGAAAAATCATACCTTTTATCCATTATTATGGTTCGATTATAACCTCAAAACTTGATACATTTTTTTAATTATATCGATTTATTTGAAAGTAGAAAGCGTCTAATGTTAGAGACTACAATACATAATTTTCCGATGTTCTCGGGTCCAGGACGAAGAATGTAAGAGACTGAGCAATGTAGAATGTTATATCTATATATAGTAATTCCTAATTTAGCACAAGGATTTCTTTTTAAATAATGGTCCTGAAAGTTAAAATAAGAAGGTAGATTGATAAATGCCTAATGTAACCGTAAAATTTTATGAAAAACTAAAAAGACAGATTAAGATAAATATCCCGAGAAAAGGTTCTGGGAACATTTACCATAACCTGTCTTGTTTTCTTCGTGTATTTATGTTAATATATGGAGGATAAAAATGTTCTGCATAAGACAAGACTCACGCTGGAATACGAGTGAAACTCTTTCTGCCCCATGGTTCGAACATATGCGTAAAGTTTCACTGACAATACTTTTGAGAATTTTGATTTTTAAGCAAGGTTCTAGCTTTATTCAAACTTACAACATGTACATGGACGATATTATTGAACAAAGTTGGGATAGATTAGTTAAGATGTCCGCCTGGGGCCATGGATTATTCGAAGCATCTAAAGATAGTTTCAGGTCCGTGGTAGTCTATGGTCCTGAAACAATATTACTAAAGGTCTAATGAAGGAACACTAACGTGTTTTAGCCTGTTAAATAAATGTCCGACACTCCCTAAAGTTATTTGATGATTTCACGAAAACGGTATCTTTAGAAGCTGTCGTACTCGACTTCGTCAGTGTAGTCAAATTTCTACCCGACTACGACTTTTCTTTGTGTTCTATTCTTGTTTAATACTCTTTCAACGGTTGGGTACTGATGTACTCTTTCGGCGTACTTAAATGGACTCAAACAGAACTAGACGCCCTGGATTGACGGGTCCGTACACTGCATACCGAATGCATCATCTACGATCGTCGCTGATGATGCTGTATGTATATCCCGCGGAAGTATGGGGGTCGAGGTTTTTTGAATGCTAAGACCCTACA
This sequence comes from Mythimna lalbum, assembly GCA_949319445.1. Lineage (NCBI taxonomy): Eukaryota > Metazoa > Arthropoda > Insecta > Lepidoptera > Noctuidae > Mythimna > Mythimna lalbum. The sequence goes on along the minus strand of OX439351.1, from coordinate 9,236,897 downwards.
CAACCGTCTCAGGGAATATTTCCTAGCTTCCGACGTGGGAATGCATTGAGATGTAGTGACAAGGGAGTCACCCCGCTCTCCCTGGCTAACGAGAACTAGCGCAAATCGGTCGTAAGTACTTGACACTAACTATTGCAGGGAAGTATGGTAGAGCAAGGCAATTCACGGACACTTTTTCCGGGCCCGATGTAGACCAGTTGGCGTCCGTAGCCTGGCGATGTTTCAGTGATCTCTTTGGGGAACCCCAAAGTTTTGTCTAAGCAATTATGGACGAAGTTATCATGACAAATAACAACCGAAGATTAATTGTGAAGGTCAGCACGGTTGACATCTGTCAGGCATGTCACTGTCCGGGAGAATCAATTCGTTACATTTAATCTGATTGTTCTCGTCTAGCTAACGGAGAATACTTGCATAGGCACAACCTAGTAGCCAGGATGATCCATCAGCAATTGCTCTGAAATACTCTCACAATCGGAAGTACCATACTACAGGTATGAGTCCGACCCAGTTCTTGATAATGGCCATAATATCACTTTGTACTGGGACATCATCACTGACAGGATTATTGTAGCCAATAAACCTGATAATGGTGGTGGACTGAAGCGACAGGCGTGCAATGATTCTTGACATTTCAGTTCCACATGGCGAGAACCTCGCAAAAGCCGAGAAAGATAAACAAATTAAGTATATTGGACTTGGCTCGCGAGGTTGTCGGCATGTGTGATATGGACTCGGCGATCATTGCACCGATAGTCGTGTCGGGCAATGGCTCGACCAAGAGCCTCGACCAACACCTTAGGAGGCTTGCGTTAGGCGGCTGGATCAAGGGCTTAATTCAGAAAGCGGTACTCCTGGACACGGCTCGTATTGTTAGGAGGTTCCTTTCTCTGGAGGTCTGACCGCAGCGCAGGTATCTTGCATGAGCGTTGCATACCCTCACGATACCTCCTAAACTAGGTACGCAGACCTGTATCTTAGGAGTCGGAGCAGAAATTATCGTAGCCCTCGCAATAAGGCAGTTGAAGGAACATTGCGGGTTCAGTTAGGTTCAGTAAAAGTCTGACATTCCCTCGCGCTCCACCCAGAGCAGGAGAAGTTATATATTTTCCCAGTAAAAAAAAAATGGAAAGTACTACCCAATCATTCAAAGGTAGCACTGTTGCATCACAAATGGTTGGAAAATAATAGTCAAATAAATAACTAATACTAGACAAAGAATTGCATTTTTGAGATGACTTCCTTAGTATTTAAATTGAATGCTAGCCATTTGTTTTTAAATTAATTTTAAGTGTTGTAGCTTTAACTCGTTTATAGCCATAACTGTTTTATTACTATTAGGTAACAGCTGAATGTAACTCAATCGTAAAATTGAAAAAAAAAAATTGTATAAGAAATGTTAGATATTTGTATGTAAAAAAAGAAAGAGGAAAAATGTTTAAACTTTACCTTTTTTTTTCTTAATTTTTACCACATTAAGAATCTTCAAGTTTCAGATATTTACGAAGGCTGTGAGTTGGTTTGTCAGTCAGTCATCAAGACAAAGCAATTTATAAGTATCTATAAGTAGATAAATTCATTGATAGATACCTACACATAATAATGTATAGATAACAAGTACTTAAATGATCTATGATGGATAATGGTGATGATCTTTTTGCATGTCATAATTACGGCAGTAAGTCCCCTCTAGCAGCAGTGGCCGGAGCGGCAAAACGGTGTGAAAACCTTCCGCATGACGCAGGTCCTCACCGAATATGGTAAGTTCGGGATCAGCTGTAAAACAAAATTAAAATGCGTTGTCCCATTGTCGCACCGCTCACATGTGTGGGCTCCTTTTCAGAGTGCCTAGTGCGAGTTTGTTTTACCTTAACGCGATCTACATGCTTATGACGTTCGACGCTCCTATTGGTCTGCTGCAAGCTTTTAACCAATCAGAGAGCCAAACGCGGTAAACGATTCGACCGCGTTAACGTAAAAACAACTCGCACTCAGCGCACTGAAAACAATGTACTGATAATTATTTGAGTAAACTTGTTTCTGCTGCTAGTACCCATAAAGATGAAGGTTAAAATGAAGTTCAAGTAATAAAAGCTTTGATAGGATGATAAAACGTTACAATGAGCAAGAAACATTTTGTTACTTTTAAAAGGCGGCTTTCCATGGTGCTTGATTCTGTAGAGTTTATGACGCACAACTGATGACCACGGACTAGCACCACCCAGCACGCACCGCGCACAAGGTAATTGCTTCCATGGCGCGGAGACTGTCTGCTTCGAAGCACCAATGTGAAACATTATCATACTACACTATCACTATAATCACTTTTGTTCTGTTTCACTGCTCATGTGGTATCACTGCATAGTATAAAACAAAGTCGCTTTTTCTGTCCCTATATCCCTATGTACACTTAAATCTTTAAAACTACGCAACGGATTTTGATGCGGTTTTTTAATAGATAGAGTGATTCAAGAGGAAGGTTTAATTCATGAATCCCCAAGCGACCACCGGTGGCCGCGCATCTATTGTCTTACTATTGTGTCTCTAATTGACGGTATCTGAAGGGTTAATAACATCCATTAAATAGTGGAAAAACACCCGAGCGAAGCCGGGGCGGGTCGCTAGTTTAGTTATAATTGTATCATATATTCAAATAATAATAACGACGACCACTAGACGAACAGCGATGAGCCACCGGTACATGGTGGACTGTATACTTTGGTAATTATTTTAGGAGTTTCCGAAACGCTCAAAATATTTTGTGAATAAGTTTATCGTCGATTACTCTCAGGTGAGATAGCGGTCAAGTGCAAGTTTATTAAAAAAAAAAAAAAAACTTTTACACTACGGACTTGTCTGCGCTTCTAAACTCGACAATGCCTTTAAAATCCACGATGTCAGCTGATCTGCGTCCGTCTGCAGAATCACGTACCGTGAAAAGTCGCCTTAAGATATCACTGACGCCAATAAAACTAAGGGCTAATCTCTGGAACATAAATGATCGATCGAAAATTATATTACAAGTTAAACACCTTTGACCAATCCCGCAGCCGAGAAGGCAGATTGTTTGACTTAACGGCTGGGGCCCAGCTGGGCCGAAGCCTACTGGGGCCAAGGTTAGTCTCGAAAGGTAGCTCAGCCCTCGGTATGAAAGGCAACGAAGGAACTGGACCTAGACCATGACGTTTAAAGTAATATTGTTTTAATCTTGTTTCAGCGTAGGTAAGAGACAGAGCTATACAGGTTGTCTAGCACCATCTCTTACCCACACTAAAACAAGATTAAAACCATATTACTTTGAACGTCATGGTAACCCCGCTGGAGTTGGTTTTTAGTCAGTAAAAGTCTGACACTATCTCTCGCAATGCCCAAGAGCGAGGGATGTCATTAGATGACTTACCTTCCCACAGAAAAAAAATAGACTGACTTATTCTTTTATAAAATCTACCAGTTCCAGTCAATATTGATGAGACGATTAATAGGCAACATAATAGTAAACAACTATCTTGTATCTATGTACGAGTAGCGTAGGAAAAGCGTAGTTCAAAGGCTAAGCGTAGCATAAAGTTAGAAATTCTAAGAGCCTGTCCAGAAAGCGCGATTTACGCGCGAGTCCACTCGCGCGTTTTAATTTGTATTGCGTCCAGATGCGGCGAAATCACGCGCGTATGTGATGAGACGGATTTGGTCAGTTATAAAAATGGACTCGGATACAGCGGTTGTGTTGTGGCTTGCATACCGTCGAGGGAGACGTCGTAAACGAAGACAAAGTCGACGATTTAACGTGCACCCAATTCTACGTTCTCTCAATTCTCTATTGGAATAGTCTGATGATTCCATATCCCATATGGCTACTCTTTTTTCAACTTTGTAAATAAGAAGTTCTGAGTCGAAGTTATCACGCTCCATTTGGAATTAAATACGTCCACCCGCAACGGATTCGCGCGTAGTACTGGACGCTGCAACGGCGCCGGAGTATCTCGACTCGCGCGGCGCTCGCGCGTAAAACGAGTGAGTCGAGAGTCCCGCTCATTGCAAGCGTTTTACGCGCGAGTGAGGTAACGCGCGAGAGCATCTGGACGGAATGTATGCAGCTCTAGTAACTCGAGAACGCGCGAGTGCCTATGCGCGAGTGGACTCGCGCGTAAATCGCGCTTTCTGGACAGGCTCTAAGCGTTATTAAATGAGAAAACTGGTTGTGAGTTCATGAGCACTCGACTACTTTCATTAGGTAAGTAAGGAAAGATGTACCATGCTCACATAGACTGTTTCTGGAGGTATCTGGTGTCTTTCGTGGAGTTTGTAACTATTAAAAAGCTTTTAATGAAAAATATTTTTTTCATAGCAAGCTTTTATAGCTCGGTATACCTATATAATTAATACTCGTCAAGACGAATCATACGAACCCAAACTCGATGGGTTCGTGTCATTTAACTACCAAGATCCTATAGCCACCTTCCGGTTCCATCATCAGATCAGCTCCTTGTCATAATAATTTTGCATTGACAATTTACAAATGCATGCAAAATTTCAAATCAATCGGTAACCGGGAAGGGGGTCAAATTTAATTTACAAGATTTGATTACACACAAACATCGGGACAGGCGAAACTAAATAAAAGTTTATAGCGGTGAGATAGCGGTCAAGCACGGCCCTTTCAACAATAAAAAAATAAAGGTAAGGTCCTGATGGTCTATACGAAATAAGTTCCAAGGTAAGGAATCCCAAAGAAATTCTCTAGCTGTTTTGAATCCGAAACTAATTTAATCAGAAAAAACAGTAAGTAGGTGTAAAAAATTATAGAGGTTCACGCCGTCTTATGTAGCCATAATATACTCGTAATTTTCACAGAATAATCGCGTTACCATGTGACAAGAAAATACAGAAAGAGGTTTTTAGAAACAGTTCTGATGTTTTTTGGGTTCCGTATCCAAAGGGTAAAAACGGGTCCCTATTACTAAAACTTCACTGTCTGTCGGTCTGTCACCAGGCTGTATTTCAAGAAACGCGATAAAATTTCCATAAATTAGGTATATATGTATTTCTGTTGCCGCTATAACAACAAATATCTACTAAAAACAAAATACAATAAATATTTGGCTCCCATACAACAAACACGATTTTTTTGCCGAATTTTCCTAAGGACGGTACGAAACCCCTCGTGCGCGAGTTCAAATCACTTTTCACACGTTCTTTTTTATTATGATAGGTTCTCGCTTGACCACTCTAGATATCAGTGATTTCATCTGATGGTAAGCGATGATATAGTGATTGACAGATTTTTTTTGAAGGTGGGAAGTCATTTAATGACTACTCCCGCTCTAAGACAGAGCGCGAAGGTATGTCAGACTTTTACCGACTGAAATCACACCTAAATTCCTTCAATTGTTGCGCCCTTAGACCACAGGTAGCCCTTTCAGAAGTTGACCCCTGGCCCTAGTAAACTTAGACCCTGCAAGGCCCATACGGTTTTCCTGACGGCTCTTTGAGGCTAGTAGGCGGTGGCTGGTGGTCGGGGTTGGAGCCTCGGTGGGTGGTGGTCGGAGTTGGAGTCTCGGTGGCTGGTGGTTGGGGTTGGAGTCTCGGTGGCTGAAGCATGAGGATATCCGGTCCCTCATTTATGCAGCTGTCTACTTCGCTAGCATTAAGTGATCGAAGGTGGAGCACGCTTGCTTAGAAGCAACCATTCACTCTTGATTTAAATACCTCCAGAAACAGTCTCCGGCAAGGAATTCCATTCCTGAAATAGAGTCCTGTGAATTTCATGGCACTTTCACTGGCCTGTTGGTCTAGTGGTTAGTGGCCTTGACTCCTATGCTTGAGGTCGTGGGTTCGATTCCAACCCAGGACAAATGTTTATGTGATGAGCATGATCATTTGTTCTGTGTCTGTGTAATTTATCTATAGTTATATTTAGAAATATAAGTATGTTTATCAGTTGTCTAGTATCCACAAGCTCTGCTTAGCTTGGGACTAGACGGCGTTGTGTGATAGTTGTGGAATATTATTATTATTATCAGTTTTTCGACCGGGTGACGAGAACCCAAAAAGAAATAAACTGGATATAATGGTTACAGTTCGTCATCGCTCGCAAGTTCGCAACAGAATAAGATTTCCCAAAGGTATGTTATACAATACGTTGTATTCATTTTTCAACGTTAAACTCAGAACAATATACCTGTATAATTAACTAGCTTTTGCCCGCGCGGCTTCGCTCCCGCTCTTTACTAATCCACCCTACCATACCTTACTCTACCCTATTCTACCCTACCCTATCCTACTCTCCCCTACTATACCTTACTCTACCCTACTCTACCCTATTCTACCCTACCCTATCCTACTCTCCCCTGCTCTCTACCCTACTCTACACTACTCTACACGACTCTACACTACTCTACACTACTCTACATTACTCTACCCTACTATACCCTACTCTATCCAACCAAACTTCACATAAACCATCTACTAAATAGTCTGAACAAAGCCTAAACATTTGGTTTGGATAGGTGAGATAGGATTGATTTTTATATATATTGATTTACTTTAAAGTCGGTATACAGGTCTATGTAAGTACTCACAGACTGACAGACTATTTCTGTTAGAGTTAATTCAAATTTATATCACTACATTGTTCTCGTAATTATTATTTTCTAAAAAACACAATGTAAATAATTATTTTTCTAAAAACAATAGCGCTGTTTTAAATACCGAATTACGTTGACCATACTTTTTTTTTACAAGCTTCTATTTCACTTGCAATCTATGTATTTTTAATTATTGATGTTTTTTCGGGCGAAATCAATCTGAAATCTAAAATCAAGCAAGGGGATGGGCGTGGTTTTAGTCAGTAAAAGTCTGACACGCCCTCACGTTCCACCCAGAGCAGGAGAAGTCATGATTTCAACCCATAAAAAACTTGAACCCCTGACTATTTAGGTTATTAACACGCTTTTATTAGCTTGACCTGTATGTTTGCTTGTAATCACTGCCTCTCGATTTTGCCCAACTGTGGGCTATCAGATTTTCTTCATACTTTGCACAGTTATCAAAGACCGATGACAATGCAATAATACATTTTTTTTTGGTGAGCACACCCCGCTTTTTTCACAATAAGATTAATATTTTCCGGTTATTAATATTTCTTTCTGAAATTTATTTTACACTTTTTAGTTTGATATGCTATGAAAGCGTTTTTATGAGTATTTTTAAAGTATATTTTTTTGTTAAAGACTTGGAACAGAAAATTGACAAACATGTCACGATTTTTATTATTTATTCTAAGAGCGAAAGTCGTTTTATAGCATGTCATAAAGAAACTTTAGCTTTGCTTTGATTTTAAAGTGCTATTTAGGGATGTCATACCTTGTCATAAACAAAGATAAACTACATAGACGGGACATTATGTTTTGAAATTCTATAGGTATAAACAAGGAAAAACTGACTGACTGGCATATCAATGCACAGCCGGAACTATTAACACAAAATAATATATAGATACAGAAGTCAATCTACATACAAAGCACGCTCGAGCAACGCACACATAGACACCGCTCACGGACACAATATCTCAGAGCGCCTCGGCCCGCTCGTCGACAGTTCCGGCTCAAACGCTCATTAGTGTGCGTCCACCGAGCGTAGGTATAAAAACTGAAGTACATACATGAGATTGTCTTTTAGGTCTAGGAACGTAAAATTTTACACAAGGTTTCATTTTATGATGGAGGCAAGCACTAAGGGTTTTTGAAAATTGAACGCCTAATGGGACGAAACGGGGGTCTAAAGTTTTTATGGAGAAACTTTCCACGCGGGCGAAACCGCTGGCAGAAATTTGTTTATATTTAGTTAATTAAATTTATATACAATCATTTAAAAGAACTTAAAATTCGGCTATGATGGCACGACCTAGTCAATATTATGACAGCTTCTTAATAAAGATAAAAAAAGACACGTCATTTCAGCCAAAAGACGCCCACTGTTTGACACAGGTCTCCCCCAATTATCACCATGACAACCGTCCCATGCGAGTGAAATTCATCTTATTCCCGCGATCCTCACTAGGTCATCGGTCTACCTTGTAGAAGGTCTTCCAAAGTTGCGTCTTCTGGTACGTGGGCGCCACTCTAGAACTTTTCGTCTCCGTCGACTATCGTTCTACGAGCAATGTCCACTGCCACATATGTTGTAGTACCTACAATACAAAATAATACCTTTTTTGCAATTCGGTAAAATCTTCCTGACTGGATTCAAAAATCGAACTCTCAGAGTGCCAGTACGACTCGCACTAAACTGGTTTATTTTCTTACGGCCTCAATTCCCCGAAGGGTAGCAAGTAATATGGCCTCAGTTATGTTTAAGTTTAAGCATTTATAATAATGATAAGGTTATATATACTTATAGTATAACTTAAAATAATATTTGGTTGGAATAAAAAATGAAATCTTCATGAACTATAAACAACTGCTGTAGGCTGCTACTGAGAAATTATAGAAGGAAAAGTAAAGATACCGCTTGATCAAGGAATCGAAATTCAGGACTTATTTTTCAGCAGTAACCATCATTCACCCACTAAACTAATGAGGTAATCTAAAAAACCAGCTCAAACCAGCAGAAAACCAACTAAATGAATTTATAAATATTAAACAAATGGCTCGATTACCTATAAGTCCTGATTATAAATCCTACTAGCTTTTGTCCACACGGCTTCGCTCCCGCTCTTCCCTACTCTACCCTACTATACGCTATTGTACCCTACTCTACCCTACTCTACCCTAAACTACTCTATTCTACACTATTCTACTCTACCCTACTCTACCCTACCCTACACTACTCTACACTATACTACTCTACACTACTCTACCCTACTCTACCCTGCTATACCCTACTATACCCTACTATACCCTACTATACCCTACTATACCCTACTATACCCTACTATACCCTACTATACCCTACTATACCCTACTATACCCTACTATACCCTACTATACCCTACTATACCCTACTATACCCTACTATACCCTACTATACCCTACTATACCCTACTATACCCTACTATACCCTACTATACCCTACTATACCCTACTATACCCTACTATACCCTACCAAACTTCACATAAACCATCTACTGAATAGTCCGAACAAAGCCTAAAAATTTGGTTTGGATAGGTGAGCCCGTTCTCGAGTTATAAAATAACAACGAAAAGTGGCATTGATTTTTTATATTTATGAATGGCGACGGCGCGCACTGTTCCCGCGCGCCTTAAGGAGTTGTCAGCAGCAGGAGGGGCCCAGCTGGGTCGAAGCCTACTGGGGACAGGGTTGTCCGAAAGGGAGCTCGTGCCCCGGTATGAAGGCTAGAAGGAACGGCGTGGGGTTTTTAGTCAGTAAGAGTCTGACACTATCTCCTGCTCCACCCAAGAGCGGGTTTTGTCATACGATGATTTTCCCCATCGCAAAAAAAACCCTGACTGTGATGTGTTCGCCAACGAATGGAAGACGATCATGTCAGTATAGGTATCGACATGGATCTTGAGCGCTTGGCTTTAGAGTGGTTCACTTTGTGCATTCCATACATTGGCGAGTCAATCGTTGTCATTGTGAGATACATGCAGCAAGCGCAGGGAACGAATCACGAGTGACGTCTATGACGCAACATACCACTAAATAGGCCCGATATTTGACTTCTGCGCTACTTGAAGCCAGTGCTCAAGATCCGTGCAGGTATCTATACCGAGGTCTGGAGTTTTGTGAGATGAGTGTGTGATTTTTTTCTTTTTGTCTATTATACTTAGATAGTCTTTAAATAATGTAATTAGAGGATAGCCAGTTTTGTTAAAGTAAAACACTAAATAAATTAAGTAATCGCCCGAATGCTAAATCAGCTTTTTTTAACTACTTAAGAGATTTATGACGAGATGTCCTTACATAATTCTAACGAGCGTGACTGAAAAGTAGGTGAGAGCACGAAAAACGAAAAAAAACTGGTGTTTTTAAATTAAAATAGGAGTCATAACAACATGGTTACTTTATTTTGTCAAACTATTGCATCCAACTAGAGTGACGGTCGCTGCGAGCAAGTGAAACTTATGTCGTAATATCGATAGTGCGAGCATTTTAATCGTAGTTGTGGTTGACTCCGTCGGGCCGTGCTCGCCACATCTCCGGTCCTTTTGTTTGTAAATAAATATCAAATAAATAATAAGTTTGAAGTGTCCTACTTTGTGATATAAAAGTTAATGGAAAAGTGAGAGGAAAAGAGTATTAAGTAATTGGTTTTCTGCAAGGTAAGGTTTTCATTATTGATAGTATTGATATTGGACAGTGCTGGGAATACCTAAGTGTAGGTTTAGGTACAAAGTAGGGTTGAGATATTGTTCGGAAGAACCACTGCCGCTGAAAAACCACGGGAGGGTTTTAGTCAATAAAAGTACTTAGGTAGTGTCCCGAAGTGGGAGAAATTATTTCATAATTTGCCACCCTAAAATGTTCGCAATAGCATAGATATAGATAGATACGAGGTGGGGATAACAATACGGCTATAGGTAACTAGCTTTTACCCGCGGCTTCACCCGCGTTTTTTTTTATTATTGGTAGGTTTGCGCTTGACCGCTATCTCACCTGATGGAAAGCGACGATGTGGCCGACGATAGAACGCGCAATAATTAATATACTTTACTCTTTCTCCCCCTATTGTCACTTTTAAAATAAAAAATTAGCCTATGTCCGTTTGGTCCAGGGTACCAACTATCTCTGTACCAAAACTAATCAAAATCGGTTCTGCCATTTAGGCGTGGAGACGTAACCAACAAACAAATAAACAAACTCACTTTCGCTTTTATAATATTAGTAAGAAAGTTGTAGGGACCTCGTGATGACATACCCTTCCAGTCAGTATACAATAATTCAAACAGAGGCCGATGAAATAGCCAATACTTTAATCAATATTTTACAAGCAGTCAAAGATGGAAATGTTCGCGACCCTAGACCGCAAAGGGCAACTGAAGGAACGCAGGCGAGTTTTTATCAACAAAAGTAGGGAAAAGTTATTTCCCATCTTTGAGATTTGCCCCTTTTGAAGACGCAGTCAAAGATAAGCAAAACTATGGTTTCCAATACCGGTAATTCGGGATTCCGTAATACCGTAATCACGGATATAGGCCCTTTTTTAACCTAATACCGTGGTTACGGTATAACTAAGTTTGTTGTAATATACAATAGGAGGTTGTATTAGTCATAGTCATAGTAGTTTATTGATAAGGGATTCTTACAAGTCATATAGCTACAGATATTTCAAATTACATAATAGTTAACAAATGATACTAATATTAAATAATAATGATAAGTTATTGTTTATGATATTATCTATTCCTATATAAATAAAATTTAAGCGTCTGTTTATGTGTCACACGTTTGCTGTTAGGACTTTAAAATAGATACTTTGACCTATGAGTTTGTTTCGATGTTTCTCCTCAGAGCGGGCAGCTAAGAAACACCATTAGTTTAAAATAACAAAAAAAAAATCGCCATATTAAAGTGTTTTTAAAACCTATTTGCAACATAAAAACGTTTATTAACAATGCATAGCCAAATATGGACACAAGCTGATTTTTTTAAAGTCTCAAACCTTATTGAAGCTATGGTCAATATCGTGATCACGTGATCACAGTATTGATCATACGAATACTTACCGGTATTAAAAAAATCCGGAATTTTAAAGTCCTAGACAAAACCCAAAGTGAAATCTTGAATTTTTTTTTTTTTAAATTCAATATAAATATTTATTTAAGTTTTAAATTACTCATTGCCAGTATGTTTTACACAATTCGCGCTTTCATCACAAATTATTAAATTATATTATTAGAGTAGTGACGAAGAGAGCGAAGTAAGAAAGTTAACAGACAGTAGTGAGGTGACACAGTTTATTTAGTTCACCTCTAATGTAATTATCTTTCGAGTGCCTTTATTATTCTTAATTGCTAGTCTGTGAGTAATAGTACAATAGTCTAATCTGTTTGAAAGGTCATTGTGCTATTTACCAGGAATACCCACAATTGACCTACAAAATGGATGAGTTTATTTACCAAAAATAAATTGGAAAGGGAGCATAATTATAGAATGATTGTTTAATTTATTAATTTAGTTTATAATGATTTATTATGTATTGTGTACTCTGTCTACCTCAATTATCACATAGGTAGCAATAAAATCTGTATGTTATGGTAGGTATTAAGTACCTACCTAATCGCTATCGGTCTGCGAGCGTAATATATTGTTTACATAAATTATAACAAAGTATGTCAATATTGTGTTGGTAATCACTGGTTTTACCTATACACGGTTTGTAAAACACTAGCAACCTCATAGGACTATTTTACTGTGACGTTTAAAATTTGTCATACTTTTAGGCCATCAGATTTTTATACAAAAATAAATATTTAAATTTAACGTTCTAAATATTACGAAGTCTATGCGAAGCAAGCGATATTACAATAGCGGAAGAGAGTGGGGATCGGTACTAACGATTTTTTCTTTTTTTTTCAGATGAGTAATTCTAAACTAAGAAAATGGACTAGTAATAACAAACTACTGATATTCTTCATACTGGCCGCTCTAAGCCTATTCGTGTCCACCGTTGCTTTGGCGACCATAGACAAAAACACATGCGCACAGTCCATTGAGCATGAAGAACGTGAAAGTAAGATGACGGAAAAAGTAAAAAAGTCTCCAGAAAAGGAGGTAGGTGGTTGGATTTGGACGGTATGATCTAGTTCAATGTTGTCTATTTGTATACCTTAAGTAGGTACCGATTTCGAGGAGGAATTTTACAAACTTTTTAACACTTTTTAATGTCAGAAATCAGTAACGTACTTTAAGTGAGATAATAATGATTGATACTCGATATCATAATGTTGAAACAAAAGCTAGGTAGGTACGGTACACGTTCCACTCTGTGTACCGTATCTCAACTACGGTAATAATATCATACAGTAGGTATTCCAACTTCAAACAAACGGACGAAACGCGAACTATACCTACGCACCTCGGTTGTAGCATGGGCTCGGCATGTAGACAGTCGCGACCGTCGCAACTGTGCCGCAGTGACGATTGGACACGACGGTTTTTTTTAACAATAATCGCGCGATTATTGTTAATTTGTATAATTCAAAGTAAAGACGTGGTATTTTATTATTAATAATAGTGGTTTATTGTACTATGTGTATGAATTATACTAGAAAACAGCATTTTATTTAAATCTACCAATCAAAAAACAACATGCATTTTTATTGAACCACAAAAACACACAAAGTGAATTCAAACCACAAAGTATTTTGTTTATATAAAAAAGTGTACATTTACAATCACAAAACTAAATGGAAACACAAAGTAAGCAAATGTAATTAGAATGCCGGAGGCGGGCAGCCCTATCGCATGTTTACATACCGCGCGGCTGTAGGCATTTATTTCAAAGATACGGCCGAGTTACAATACTGTATGATGCTATTACCGTGTCTCAACCTAGCTTTAGCCTAGCACGTGCCAATACGTGGGAACCGTCAAAATGTCGATGTTTCGTGTTATGCCGGTGGGAATTCACAAATAATGCTTGTTCTACAACATTATTTTTAGTTTATACGAACCCTGAATAAAGTTTGTTCAAAGAATGGATTTCAATAGTTTTTACATCGTGTTATATTTTTTCCCAAAAATATTTAAAAAGTTTGGTTATACTTAGTGGGCATCAGGCGCCAGCAAACAGTGCAAAACAACCACTCAGTCACCAGGATGGCCCGGTGACTATGTGTTTTTGCTGTCTTACCAAGCTTATAACTTTGTGATTTTTCATGATACGGTTTTGATAAATTGTAATAAAAATACTAGACACGTGTTTAAGGAGTGGCACATTCTCATCGACGCATCAAAATCGGTTCATTCGTTTGGGAGCTGCGATGCCACCAGACTGACAGCATAACACTCCTCTTTCCCGTAGGAGGTTAAAATATATATTTGTAAGAAAAATGAGCAAAGAGCACCAGAACACCTACCTACCTATCTCAATAACTAAATATTTTATTTTATTTTCAGGATAAAAACTATTACCGCCTACCAAGAACAGTTGAACCAAATAATTATAGACTTACGTTGCATCCTAACATGACGAATAATACTTTTTACGGATCTGTTTTAATAACGTTAAGAGTAAAACAAACTGTCCAAAGAATTATGCTCCATACAAATAATTTGACGATTCATGCAGCAACCTTGAAAAACAGCAATAATCAAAGCATAGCAATTTTATCTACTAACATGACTTTAGATAAAAGGGAGCTATTGATTTTTAATTTAGAGCACAAAATACACAAAGGATATTATAGACTGTTCATTTTATTTTCTGGTAGATTGGATAACAAAATAGTCGGATTTTATGGGAGCCATATAAAGAATGGTGGGTAAGTAGACAACCTGTTGGCTACATTTGCCATCTACATAATTTTTTACCTATCATATTTTAAACTGGTCTAACGTGGCATGAAGTTTTATTAGATTGCGATCATGCATGAGAGCAGTGGTGGCCGAGTGGTAACGGCCTCCCACTTACGAGTTTTAGGTCGCAGGTTAAATCCAGCCAGGCGCATTACTTTGTGTTAATTGATTTCATCACTATTGCTCTCAAAACGGTGGGAAGGAAATCATCGCGAGGAAACCAGCGTGTCCTAGAACCAAAAATTCGAAGTCACGACTTCGAATTTTTGGTTCTACCAACCCGCACTGGGCCGGCGTGGTGGATAACGGCCCATTCCTCTTTCTTGGAGAGGATGCCTGAGTCCCAGCAGTGGGAACATTAAAAAGCTGATGATTGATTGATTGCGAGCATGCGGTTCTAAGTTTTGATTTTCATACTAAAAAGGCAAAGTGCCAGTATCTTTGCCTGTGCTAGTGTAAAAAAAACTAAACTAAAACTGACAGCTGTCAATATGACAGAACGAAGATGATTATTGATAATTCAAAACATTGATTTCTGTTCAAATCAGCTGTGAAAGTACAAATCAAAATAATTATATAAAATAAGTTAAAAGTTTTTGTTATAATTCATGTTATGTTCTCGTGGTTTATTTATCAAAGAGGTTTTGGTCCGCATACCGCTTCGGCGCCGCAATTGCCGGCAGATATTTCGTTTCACTGATATTGTAACTCAACCAAACCGGGTTGTTTCTGCTTCTGATACTAATTTAATAGAAGTTATGAGTCCAAATAAAAAAATACCTGATCGGCTCTCGCCATTAGTTCGTCCTGTGAACTACAACCTTAAACTTAGGCCGAATATGGAAGAAGGCGAATTTCAGGGAAGTGTGAAAATAGATGTTATGGTTAAGGAAGAGAGAAAACTTCTTTGTCTCCATTCAAAATATCTGAATGTTACTGAAGTTAAGGTATTTAAAGGAACAGATGAAATCCCTGTCTCAAAGTTTTGTGAGATGAAAAAGGTGGAACAATTATTCATACATTTTGATTCAGTCCTTAAAGCAGGAAACTATAAAATCTGTATTGAATTTAATGGAGACCTTACCAGAGATATTGTTGGGTTCTATTCCTCACGTGTGCACGATGCTAGGTAAATTAGACTTGTATGATACCTATCTATTGCCTGTTAGCAGCATGACTTGCTAGTTTTCTTTGGTTTGTCTAAATGCCAACTTTTTTCTGGGCTATACAAAAAATTACATGAACTTTTCCCAACAATAAAATAGAAACCAATAGATCTTCAGTAACAATGGTTTTGCATGGTGTGTATGTTTCATTTAAATAACTGTTACATATGAAATTATTTTTATTAAATAATACAAAGCTGTAACAAATGCTACTTATTTATGACCATGGTGCTTACAAGTTTATATGTTTCAGGAAAATGGTGGCCAGTAAATTCCAGCCCACCTATGCTCGGCAAACATTCCCCTGCTTTGACGAGCCAGACTTTAAGGCCACATATGATATAACTTTGTATAAGCCAACATCTTACATAGCACTTTCCAACATGAATGTAAGTAATTAGCAGTAAAATATGTATTGCAGAAAACTCCATTTAAATACTAATACGATGATATAAGAGCAGTGGTGGCCGAGTGGAAACAGCCCCGACTTAGAAGTTGTAGGACGCGGGTTAAACCCAGTCAGGCGCATTACTTTGTATAATTTATTTCATCACCAATGCTCTCAAAAGGATGAAGAAAAACATCATGAGGAAGCCGGCCTGTCCTAGAACCAAAAATTCGAAGACATGTGACATTCATCAACCCAAACTGGGCCCAAGTGGTGCATAACGGTCCTTTCCCTCTCCTAGAGAGGAGGCCTGAGTCCCAGTAGTGGGAACATTATAAGGCCAACTATGCTATGCTGTAATGATAATTATATTATTGAAATTTTATGAACCTGATGATGATAACCATATTATCTCATAACGAAATGGGATAATATGAAAGTAAATGCAGTATTTATTCTTTAAATACTCATGTTTTCATTGCAATATATATTATGACTTTTTCCATACAATTTTCAGGAAATATCATCAACATTTGACAAAGATACTAATATGGATCAGGTGACATTCGCAACAAGTGTACCCATGTCCACATATCTAGCATGCTTTGTTGTCTGTGATTTTGATCACAAAGAGACTGAAATTAACACTGGAGGTATTGGAAAGACCTTCACACTACGGTCTTTTGCTCAAAAAGAAGAATTGCATAAAATTGACTTTGCTCAAGACATCGGAAAAAGGGCAACCGAGTTCTACATCAGATATTATGAAGTGCCTTTCCCACTGCCTAAACTAGGTAGGTCTAAAAATAAAAATTGTACTTAGGCATCATTAAGGTTACACATAATTTAATTTGAGGTATTAATTTAATTTATTTCATTTTGTTTAATTAATGTAATAATTTTAATTTAATGTTTTCATTTAATTTTTTTTTTTTTTTTTTTTTTTATTGATAGGCTTGCGTTTGACCACCATCTCACCATATTGTTATTGTCATGAGTAATAAGAGCTCCCTGCTATTGTAATGTATACTCCAATTATGGCCTAGACTGTACTCGAGATTAGGAACTCAGGAGCCCATAGCACATGTTTCACCTAGTAACGCATCCTGTCTCCCGTCAGCAAACTTGTTCTTGTCAACTGAACAAATTATATAACATATAAGAGAAAAACGAATACTTTAACTAATTAACATTGGTCACATCAAGAGTCACTGATCAGTCACATCTGTGTTTGGATTGTATCAAAGATATTAAATATATGCTACCAATACACATTATAGTATAATACATAGCAATCAAAATTGTATGAGAATGATTGAAATGTAACGGACATGGCATGCCGGCCATGTCGTAGGTACCAGATATGACGAGCCGGACATGACGTGCCATAGGTATAGGTAAAACGGGCTGCTATCCGCAACTCCACGACTAAAGCGCGTATTTTACGTACGGGTGGGACAAATGGGTTACTCGATCCACCCCAGCTCCTCAAGAAAGGCCAGCAGCGCCTTGGTGTTGCCGACCATTTCACGAAGGTTACCTGGGTTACCGAAGTGCTTAGCCCTGTATCCAGCGACCACAGGGCAGCTTAGAAGCAGATGAGCTGCTGTCTCTTCTTCCTCCAACCAGGCTCTGCAGAGAGGACTATCCGTAACTCCTATGACATAAAGGTGCTTGTTAAAGGTCCCGTGGCCAGTTGTAACGGCCGTAATTTTGCGCAACTGTAGTTTCGTCAGTCGTAGGACCTGTTTCGTAAAGCGGACATCAATCGAGGGAAGTGCTTCTTTGGCCTGCTTGCACTCACCATGTTCTCTCCATAATTTGTGGTGTATGTCCCTGGTACGGTTCCTTACCAGATTGCGTAGATAACCGAAGGGAAGTGGCACAATGACGTGCCATACATGATGTGCCGGACATGATGTGCACGATTGACATATGGGATGTCTTACTATTTCTAATAAATTATATTTCTGTTATGATTGGTGACGTAATGGAACAAATGTGGCTATAAGAGCTCAGTTATTGTTTCACTAATATTACCTTATATTGTCGTGTTTCAGATATGATTGGTATTCCTGATTATGTATCAGGTGCCACAGAACACTGGGGTCTGATCACGTACAGGGAGACTGCATTCCTTGTAGACGAGGCTAAGGCGTCAGCTAGCAACAAAATTAGTGTTGCCAACACTATAACACATGAACTGGCCCATATGTGGTTTGGCAACTTAGGTAACAGCTGTTTTATGGTGTCCCTTATTATTTTTTTATTTGTCAGTGTCAGTGCAATGTTTAAATAAATGTTTTCAGTAACCATGAAATGGTGGGACGAAGTTTGGTTAAATGAAGGTTTTGCATCATACATGCAAGTCAAGGCTTTGGATACCATTGAACCAACATGGAAAGTTGTAAGTTATTTTTTTTTTTTTTTTAAACCGATTAGGTACTGAAAACGGGAAAAACAGAACCCTTATAAGATCACTTTGTTGTCCGTCCGTCTGTCTGTCTGGCTGGCTGTCTATCTATCTGTCAAGAACTAAACTCTCTTTATCTCGGGAACGCGTGGAGGTTTCGAGTTGAAATTAAAACCATATACATAGGTCTGTAGTCCCTTGAAGCTATGAAAAAATTAAACTTCTAAGTTAGCGGATAAAAGATACGGCCGTACATGTGACAAAAAAATTTCGACACTCAAGGGCTGACCTAGAATCCTGAAATTTTGCATAAAGCAAGGTCTTATAATACAAGTATAGGACTTGATCTGAAAATTTACTTTTACGCCACAAAACAATTTTTTGTTTGCAATTTAACCCTTCAGATACCGTCAATTAGAGACACAATAGTAAGACAATAGATGCGCGGCCACCGGTGGTCGCTTGGGGATTCATGAATTAAAAAAAAACTTCGAGACTGCAATCGGGAAATGAACTCTACATAGGTAAGTTTGTACGGAACCCTCAGAGCGCGTGTCCAACTCGCACTTGCCCAGTTTTTTTTTTGTATAAATATCGGTTTATAGTGGTTGTAATACGTGTTATTATTGCTTGTACATTAAATTTATGTGTTTCTTCCAGTTGGATCACTTCTTAACGAAAACCTTGCACCCAGTGTTGGTGACAGATGCTAAGCTCTCAAGCCACCCAATAGTGCAGACAGTGGACACTCCCGATCAAATTACGGCTATATTTGATTCAATATCTTATAATAAGGTTTGTTTAATCTTGGCACAAGGTACTATGCGCCAAGTAGTAGTCAAAATAAGGTAGGTATTGTATTGTCTATAATTACATAAAAGGAGAAAGTCACTGACTGATATATGCAATGCTCAACTAAAATTATTAAATTTTGTAACGTTGGCCTGAAGGGTTTTTGGAAATCAACCTTTCGAATACCGTAATTGGAAACACTGTACAAAGACAATGAGAGAGTTTGGGGTTTAATGAATTAAACCGTGAAAGGAGTAAAAAGGGGAATTTCTTTTGTGTGCGAAATCTTATTTCATGTGCCTAGATATATCTAAAAGGTAGCACAAATAATAACCAAAGTAAAAATAAGGGTTAATAATTTAACTTTTTTTAATTTTTTGAACTACCCCCAACAGAACAATTTAGAGTTTTAAAGATTTTTTGGAAGGGTTAGTAAACTTGAAACTTGGCTTAAATTTAAAACGATGAAGACTCATTATTCGCTTTTCGAAACTACCCAAAATGGTGCAAAATACGGTTCAGTGAACGATATTATAATTCTTTTCGAAATTAAATAAAGATTTTTGCCCACCGTAAAAAAAGACTTAAAATGGTTTGATTGATTATTATGTTAATTTCTGGATGTTCCCTTCATAAGCTTAGTTAAACGGTATTACAAAATTAAATCTGTTTTATTATAGTTACTATAAATACTCGATTCTTTTATTTTAATTTAAAACTAACCAATTAGAACCGAGCACTAGATTTATATCACTGTATAATATATAATACCCATGTAGGCATATGTAAAATAAAATATTTTCGTTCAGAATTTAAATCATAATTATTTGTGTACAGGGAGCATCAATCCTAAGAATGTTGGAAAGTTTCATTGGTCATGAGAATTTCCGTTTGGGGGTATCTGATTACTTGAAGAAGTTTGAGTTTGGCAACACTGTCACTCAGGACCTGCTGTCAACATTGGAACCTTATTTCAAGAAGGATTATCCTGACTTAAATCTTACGTAAGTACCCTTAGTTTTTTTAAGATCATTTCAATCATAAGCACCGGCCACACAGAACAGACGCAAGGCACGGACCCGTCGCGAACAATACAGAAAAGACGGCGTCCCGTCTTTTCTGTATGTTTTACGTCGCGACGGCTGTATACATTTTATATGCAAGTAGATTAAACGGGCGCCGCGACTGCCACGGGTCCGTGCCTTGCGTCTTTTCTGTGTGGCCGGCCCCATATAGTGCCGTAACTAGGGCGGTGCCAGCGGTGCTCGGGCACAGGGCGCAGTCCCTGGAGGGGTGCAAAATTTTCTATTTAACCTTTTTTGTGTCTTGCACTTTTGACTAAGGGCGCAGTAATAGAAGCTCGCACCGGGCGTACAAAGGGCTAGTTACGGCACTGCAATCATACAGCCACGACGATCAGCTACTGATAAGCTTAAGGCGACCATAACACGGCCATCCAAGCGTCAATTAATTCTATCAGTCATGAATGATAGTTTTCGTCATTCTGTACTAAAAACTATCAATCATCGCGATAGACGGTCGATTTTTCGTCAATCAAAGCTTTGACTGTGGCAAAACTGACATCAAAACCTACCGTGTAATGTTCGCCTACGGCTCATCTAGAATAGATAGACCACCGATTTAAAGAAAACTTAGGGCTCAACTCCGAGCTCAACTTAGGAGTTGAGCCCTAAGTTTTCTTCTTTTCGTTTTTTTTAACAATATCGCACTAGGCTGCGAAAATCGGGCAGTTGCCCACCAGACCATCACATCTGTCTGGCCGGAGAATACTCCCTTTTCAAAAGAAGGTTTGCGGGACTTTACTCTCTGTTCCGCCTACCTCCAGACCACCATATTAAGGGTCCATATGTGGGAGGAGTACAAGGTGCAAGGTTTCTCCCCATATGATATTCTGACCCGCTCGAGTATCCCACAAAATCCCTATCTCGCCTCCCCGACTATTATTTTCACATTTTCTAGATACGTAATGGATACTTGGACTCGTCAAATGGGTTACCCAGTATTGGAGGTGAAGATGGGTGACATGCCTAACACGTACTTCGTGTCCCAGACCCGATTCCTTATTGATGCTGAAGCGGAATACGTGAATGACTCACAGTTCAAGTAAGTTATCACTTTTTTTTCATTAAAACGTTGCTCTACACTACGAATTACTGCCGTAAGTAGGTCCGTTCACAAACATGTAGCTCATGTAGCGACATCTATGGCGCCACGTAAGAACTACGAACTGCATCGCGCAATCAAAGTTCACTGCGCGATTTGAATATATACGACCGCCCGAAATCAACTATCGGGCAGTAGCCCACCAGACTATAACACCTGTCTGGTCGTAGAATCCTCCTATGTCTTTTCAATGGAGGTTTACAGGACTTTACTCTCTGTTCCGCTTACCCCCCAACTCACATAAACAAAACACCCAAAACTGGAACATCTAACTGTAGGTTATATAAACATTTGTTCCGTGTGGGAATTGAACCCGCGACATGTATTGCAGTGGTCGCTTAGCCACCGCGCTAGCCACCGCGCTAGCCGTGCACTCATTTATGAACTAGTGTAAACCAATAGAGAGCAGTGGTGGCCAAATGGTAAGTGGCCCGACTTACGAGATGTAAGTCGCGGATTCAAACCTAGTCAGACGCATTACTTTGTGTAATTTAATTCATCATCACTGCTCTCAATACGGTGAAGAAAATCATCATGAGGAAACTTGTGGCATATCCTAAAACCAAAAAGTCGAAGACGTGTGACGTCCGTCAACCTGCACTTGGCCCGCGTGGTGGATTATAGCCCATTTCCTCTCCTAGAGAGGAGGCCTGAGTCCCAACAGTGGGGACATTATAAGGCCGACTGCTATGCTATGTGTCCCACTGCTACTCAATAGTCTTCTTCCAAATTTCTCTGGCCAAGTTTGCCCCGTGAACATGACCAGCCAGATCTGTGCCGGTATCTATGCCTGGGTAATGGAGAGCAGGCTGGTGTTTCTAACACGACCTATTCGCTAAACACCTTTGGTACTGCGCTCCATTGCCCTATGATAAATCTTGAGTTACACGATACATGTCCACTGTTGGAAATAGGCCTCCCCCAAGCGTCGCCACAATGAACGTTCCTGTGCGTCTCGCATCCATCGGTTTCCCGTAACTTTCACCAGGTCATCAGTCCACCTTGTTGGAGGCCTTCCAACGCTGCGTCTTTGGACTTTTGTTGTTTATTAATTGGCTAGTTTTGTTCACCGTTACTTTATAATATAATACTAATATGGTGCAATTCTCTTGGTTTTTTAGCTACCGTTGGTTTGTGCCTATAACATTTAAGACTAACACTGCAACAAACGAAGAGATTGTATGGCTATCGGATACTTCTCAAAGCGGTAAGAATTATCTAAGTAATGAAATTTTAAATTAAAGTTTTTTTATTTTTAGTAGGTACAATAGACATAACACTTTTAATTTTCAGTCAAATTAAGAGGGGATGAAGGCCATCGGTGGGTAAAGTTGAACATCAATCAAGTTGGATACTACAGAGTTAATTACTCTCTGCCCATGTGGCAGACCTTGATCGAAGCCTTGAAGTCTAAATCTAAACAGGTACGAGTAGGTATACACTAATACCACAAAATATATAGGTACAGAAAACAATCTCATGTTTGTACTTCACTTTTTATACCTACGCTCGGTGGAAGCACACTAATGAGCGTTTGAGCCGGAACTGTTTGACGAGTGGAAGACCAGGTTTGCGCTCCGTACGTAAGTATAGGGAGAATGCACATGCCCATAATTTTAATTAGCATATAAGAATGTTTAAAAGCAACTACAAGGAAGACGTCTTTGAATTCCGCCTCAGTTGCAATGACAAACTTTCTCCGATTGTATCAAATGTACAACATGAATTGTTTACAGCTCACCCCGGCAGACAGGTCGAACCTCATGGATGACATCTTCGCACTGGCCGAGACGCGCGCTTTGCCCTTCAACATGGCGCTGAATCTCACCGCCTACTTGCTGGTGGAGAACGACCTGGTTCCTTGGCAGACGGCTGCCTCTGTCTTCAGGAATCTAGCTGATAGACTGCTAAATACTTTGGCGTATGACAATCTGATGGTATATAAGATTTTTTTTGCATACTAATATTATAAAGAGGTAAATTTAGTTTTTTTGTTTGTAGGAGGTAATCTCTGAATGTATTGGTGCGATTGCTGAAATTATTTCACTGATGGAAAGCTGCTTTATTTCTGAGTGTTATAATGTACTTACTGTACTTTATTTTCACTAAATTTATTCATACATAAAAAGAACCTAAAAATGTAATAATGAGTCACATAGATTATAATTATTTTATGTACGCGGATGAACCCGCGGGCAAAAGCTAGTATATAATAAAGGAGATTGGTGAGTTGGGTACCTAATCTAATCCAAATCTTTCAAAATCTAGTTGTATGCAAATTATAGGTCTTATACCCGTAAGCTAATATTAAAGCATCGTTCACACTGCGATACGTTAGGACAGCTTACGCTACGGAGCTTTTAATGCAATACAAAGCAGCAACTGCCTCTGTTACCTCAACATAGTATAAAACATAACAAAAATAAGTCGCTTTCCGGGCCTATCTGTGAATCCGCTAAGGCTTGGTGTCCACGGACGCGTAGCTTCATACACTGGTCGAGGAAGTGGCAACGACACGAAGGCAGGACGTTGCCGCTACTTTGACAGACTTTCATATTTTTTTATGTAAACTTCACGCAGGCGTACGCCAAGCATATAGTTATGAATACGCGTCTATGAAGCTACGCGTCCGTAGACAGTAGGCTTAAATCTTCCTGATCCTGATTGTGATGCAGTTTTCACTAGTAGATACGAGGAAGGTTTTTGTGTATAATTTGCATCCATACATAACTGGTACGGATAAGTAGTTCATGATAACTGAACTATTCGTAAACAATCACAGACTAAGCTACCGAAGGCGGGGCAGTGCTCCGGGATCCCCGAGTTCGGGAAGGTCCCTAACCTTCATTAGCAAACCTTTTATCGAACTACCGAGAAATTCTCCCGCGTTCAAAATCTATATAAAATAGGTTACTATTTTATTCATGGTAACTCGTTTTGGTCAGTAAAAGTCTGACATTCCTTCCCGCTCCACCCAGAGCCAAAGACATTTGATGATTTCTCAAGTAAAACTAGGTGCTCCAGTTTTTTTTGCCTCTGTGATATTGTTTTTTGTTAGTTTACATAGCGCGCGATAGTGAACAACGGCTAATAAGCCAGATTCATAGTTAATTCAGAAATTTAATTGTATTCTTTTCGTTGCCAGAAATACGTGCAACGTATAATTCGACCAACTTACGTGAAGCAAGACTGGAATGCCAAGAATTTGCCCGTTCAAGCAAGGTACATGGCACAAATAAATTGTTTAATAAATATAAGTTTATAGGCCGAATAATCCAATTTAAAATATAAATATGATATTTGTTATAGTCTGCTACGAACACTGATATTGACACTGGCTGTGCGCTATCAGTTGCCGGACGCTGAAGAGAGAGTCAAGACTATGTTCCAAGTGTGGCTGAACAGACACGGCAAGACTGATAGCACGCCCATACAACAGGACCTCAGGGATCTTGTGTATTTCTACGGTAAGAAAACAGATCTAGACAGGTAAAGTAGTTACCGTCACAAAACTGACATGCATACCAAAGTGTAAACTCAAACTTAGTATATAGCATAACATAATATGTTATTCTGACATTGAGATCTTATTTTCTGCTGTTCAATCAACTTGTTCTATTCTGCCATATAATGTGACTAGTGATGTTCAAATCCTCTATAAACATAGACGCGCTATAGATTATTGAATGTATTTTTATAGCGCGCTATTTTATACGCTATTATAATAACACGTTATAAAAAAACTCGGCAGTAGTCTAAACGCGGAGACGTTATCATTTTATTCGGCAACGCGCTAAACGGGCACAATAATCACGATCGACGGGAGCCGACTGCAGTCCGAGTTCACGCGACGCACTACGGACGGGACGCTATTGCGCTATGTTGCTATCCCGTTTTGGCCTCGCTGTTGGCGTTTTGTTAAACAAGACGTTATATTATAACGCAAAGGCAGAGTCGATTTAGCAAACGCTATGCGCTTTAAAGAAATAGCGTGTTATATTTTGACGCTATACGTTATATTAACCACCACTAAATGTGACCACTGCTGGGACTTACGACCTCTCTAGAGAAGAAGTGATCTGTAATCCACCACGTTGGCCCAGTGCGGGTTGGTGAATGTCACAACTAGAGAAAGATATGTAATAAAGTCATAATCATGTAAGAGCAATTGTAAAGGAATAGTATCACGGGTTGGGCGCTTTAAATGAATTAATTTCTCTCACATGTTAAAGTGCCATTTTGCAGTGTTAGTATAAATTTCCGATGCAATACTTATATGACGATTTAATAGCTCTATTGTTTTTGCTTAGGTATGAAATCAGCTTCCATGGCAGAATGGGATGCTGTGTGGAATTTGTACCAAAAGGAGGAAGATGTGCAAGAGAAGGCCAAACTTCGTGCGGCTTTAGCGGCGCCAAGGGACACCACCATATTGCGCAAGTAAGTTGATAATCACTAGATTACAATGTATTTTAGACATGTTTTGTTTCGTTTATGAAATTTTAGATGCCATGTCAAACTATGAAGTCCAATTTAATATTTTTATAATTTTTATATATCGTCACATAGTATAAGCTGTGGACGGCTTTAATTGACATATTTACACAGACTTTAATGTCTATAAAATTACCTATCTGTATAAGAATTTGTTAATATGTCGTTGGTGTTCCTCATACTAATAAATAAATATAACTCATTATACATGCAGCTCTAACTTAGTATGAAAATCTACGTAAGGAGTAACCAATTCCGAATCCTAATTTTTGCACTCAAAAATGACCAGATAAGTTCCCTTTCACTAAATCTGCAGTAGCGTGAGTGGCTTCCGTGTTTCCGCCCCCACCAGGTATCGCGATGACACAAAGCGTTGAAGTGTTCATGTTTTTGTACACTACCTGAATTCAAGCATGAGGAATTAACAAACAAACATTACAAAATTTCATGCCGTTTTCCAAAAATTACAGACTCCTACTTTTAAGATCCTGACACACTCCTTTTACATCCTTTTAAAATTTCAAACTTTTAATACTATCATACATATTACAGATTCCTGCTAATGGCTTGGGACGAGACAAACATCCGCAGCCAAGACTACCTGAACGTGGTCGCCCAGATCAGCGCGAACCCGTCGGGCACAGCGCTGGTGTGGGACGACGTACGGTCGCGCTGGCCTCAGCTGGTGCAGAGGTTCTCGCTCAACAGCCGATACCTCGGTGGCATGATACCACAGATTACTTCAAGGTTTAATACGGAGCTCAAGCTTAAAGAGGTAGGTTTTGTTGTATATTTCGCAGGGAAATGCGAGCCGCGTCAGCTCGAGCGACGCATTTGTTTCGCTTCCAGTAGCGCCCGCGTGGGTACTAGAGCGAGCGAGAGAAATGCATGACGCGATTTTTATTCGGCAATATCTGCTTTTCTGACATTTTACTAGATTTAGTTTAGTGAAACTACATATCACTGATGATAAATTGGTGTTGTGTCATATCACTAGATACTTTTAGTAAGAAGACGTAATAAACAAGAATATTCGACATCTGCCGCGAGTGCGTGATATCCCTAGGGATTTCGCAAAATCCCTGCTATCCTCATTTCCCTGCGACATATATAATTTTTTTTTAATTATTATTATAGATAGGCTCGCGTTTGACCACTATATCACCTGATGGCAAGCGACGATGTTGTCGACCATGGATCACGCTTGTTAGAAGTAACCTATTCACTCTTGACTTAAAGACCCTAGGAGTCTTTGTAGCTATCAAGAAACACAGACTTCAGTAGGGAATTCCACTCCTTAGTTGCGTACGATGAGTGTGTTCCCAAAACGTTTTGTGCGTATGAGTGGGACGACCACCATGGTGCATGGCGTTATGCATGAATATTAAATACTAGCTTTTGCCAGCGGCTTCGCCCGCGTACATAAAATGCCTATGTCACTCAGGAATAAAGCAGCTTTCTATCGCTGAAAAAATTTTAGCAATCGGACCAGTACTTCCAGAGATTACCCCCTACATACAAACTTACAAATTTTACCTCTTTATAATATTATATTAGTTAAATATATATTTACTGATTTTATTTACAACCCTTATTTTATTTGCAGATGGAAGCATTTTTCGCTCAATATCCCGAGGCGGGGGCGGGGGAGGCCGCTCGCAAGCGCGCGCTCGAGACAGTACGCAACAACATAAGATGGAACTCGTATCATCTCAACCAAGTGTCATCATGGATCAACAACAACCATCGCGCTTAGTTCGACGGCAGAAGTCATAGATAAACTCCTCTAGATACCGCTTATTAAATATTTGTTCTGATACCGAGTTTTGGGGAGCAGAGGTTTCACGTTGAGATGACATTAAAGATTTTTTTTATGATAAAAACTAGTGCTTTAACTGCGATCCCACCTGATGGCAAGCAGTGATGCAATCGTTGATGGTGAATAGCCCTAGTTTATTAATAGCCTATCCACTCTAGCCTTGAAGACACCTAAATTATAATCGGACGAGAAGATCGCAGCAGGTAATTTTTTCCAGTCTTTTATGTTCGCGGTAGACCGTTGAGGTGTTCACAAAGTTAAGCCTAAGGGTTTATTTTTTTTCGGTGGGAAATATCATCCAATGTCAAAACCCGCCCTTGGGTGGAGCGGGAGATAGTGTCAGACTCTTACTGACTAAAAACCCACCCGTTCCTTCTAGCCTTCATACCGGGGCTCGAGTTTCCTTTGGGATAACCCTGGCCCCAGTAGGCTTCGACCCAGCTGGGCCCCTCCTGTTGCTGACAACTCCTTAAGGCGCGCGGGAACAGTGCGCGCCGTCGACGTCTTGGACTCGGTCCGGACAGTTACCAGATGGTTGGACAGCGATCTACCCATGGCTCGCCGTGCGCGGGCCCGCGCACGGCGAGCAAGTACCTAAGGGTGGATACTCGCCGTACGTCGGGTAGTCCGATAGTAGAAAGTTGATGGCGGAATTAAGTTTCAGCAATCAACTAATAACCATGTAGCGCCTACTCCTATCAAGATCGGAGACTCTACACTCGAAGTTGTGGAAGATTACGTCTACCTCGGACAGACAGTCCAGTTAGGTAGGTCGAACTTCGAGAAAGAGGTCAACCGTCGAATCCAACTCGGCTGGGCGGCGTTCGGGAAGCTACGCGGTGTCTTCTCGTCCAATATACCACAGTGTCTCAAGACGAAAGTCTATGATCAGTGCGTGTTGCCAGTGATGACATATGGCTCCGAAACGTGGTCGCTCACAATGGGCCTCATCAGAAGGCTTAAAGTCACTCAAAGGGCAATGGAAAGAGCTATGCTCGGGGTTACCTTGCGTGATCGAATCAAAAATGAAGACATCCGCAGGAGAACTAAGGTTGCCGACATAGCGCAAAGAATTGCCAAACTTAATTGGCAATGGGCAGGGCACATTGCTCGCAGAACAGATGGCCGTTGGGGCCGAAAGGTTCTGGAGTGGCGACCGCGTACCGGAAGATGCAACGTTGGAAGGCCTCCAACAAGGTGGTCTGATGACCTGGTGAAGGTTGCGGGAAGCCGATGGATGCGAGACGCGCAGGAGCGTTCGTTGTGGCGACGCTTGGGGGAGGCCTATGTCCAGCAGTGGACGTGTATCGGCTGAAATGATGATGATGATGAATCAACTAATATGTCTTTTTGCAACTGTCCAAATGGATGTAGCTGAGTACCTACCAATATTTTACATGGCATATAGTTTAGTCACTATGTAACCGCCACGACTGAGTAACTGCTAAACTAACGTCTTAACGCAGTTTCTAAAGCACGGAGGGGTGGGTCTCGATATGTAATGATGGCGTCAAATGTTGTGCAACCTTGAAAATTTAATATTTTAAGTAACAGATTTGAAAGGTTTGAAAGGTTTCCTAATTTACTTGATTTTGAACAGATTTGGAAATATTTATCTTATTTTTTTGCAATTTTGGATAAAGTTACTTTTTGATTATAATAATTTAAAAAAGAAGTACTCAGATTCAGCTACCCAACTGATATTTAGTCACAATGGTATTGAAGAAGCCAATCATTTTATACGACATTATTTTTAGTTTACGTGAAACCTGAATGTAGTTTGTTCAGAATCAGTAACTGAATGGATTCCAATAGTTTATACACCATGTTATGTTTTTTCCCAAAAATATTTAAAAAGGTCACAAGTGGGACACCACCGATACTCACAGGTCATTGCAGGTCATAGCGGGTGCCAGCAAACAGCTAGATGCAAATGCAAAACAACCCCTAAATCGCCTGGATGGCCCGGTGACTATTTATTTTTGCTGAATTAACAAGCTTATAACTTTGTGATTTTTCATGATATAGTTATGAAATTTTATACATAAAAATACTAGATACGTATTTCGGGTTTCGCATAAGTTGTATAAGTATGGTAGGAAACCTATTCGCTGCGATCCTAAACTACCTACAATGCGGTATCTATAGAAAGTTATCTGTATCTGTCTGCGTTAGTACTTAACGTCTGTGTACTGAACGTAAAACTGAATACTCGCGAATCGTTCACCATCTCATTCAAAGTATAATTTCTTTCAATAATATTTTGTCCTTGGTATCTCTGTTAGCTACCACAATCGAGAGTTTTGTATAGGAAACTGTTGGGCGTCTCATCAAAATGAAGCTACTCACGGAAAATTTGCTTGATAGTAATCAAGTGGAAAAAATGTACTAGGGATCCCGCTCTATAAGGTCTATATTTTTATTTTTACTTCTTTCGGGTTCGAAACTGAGCAAATACCAATTCAGTCAAAATGAAGGAGGCTGCCTTTGGATTTGGAAACTGAACTACAGGCTCATATCAATATTGACTTAAATTATTAACATGCAACACTAAATTTAAGGTGCGTTCACATATGCAATATGTGACGCCACAGGTATAGCTCCACCCCTTTAACAGTTTAGGTTGTTAAATGAATCGCGTTAATTCATTAAACCCCAAACGAACGCGTTCGCTCTCTCATTGTCTTTCTATTGTGTCTCTAATTACGGTATTCGAGCTTCTGTCTTTATTCAAATACGAAATCGCGGATTATTTTGCGAACGCAATGTAGACGTAGTTTTAATCATTGAAGTATTTTAGATGGTGTATCTTTGTGTCTATTATAATATACAGGTGTGCGCTAAGCGCTGTGTGGTTTAGATCCGATAAAATAAAATGAAGATGGAGGATAACATCTACGTAGGTTTTAATCATAAGCGTTAATATTGTGTGCGGTTCACTTAAGAAGTTCCTTCGCCGTAATGTTGGCTCCGCTGTCTGTCTATAGAAAAAAAGGAGTTGCCTACTCTAGCAAAATTGTTGCACGAAATTGTTTTTAATGGTAGCCGCACGACTTTAGGGAGAGTTATGAGAGAAATGGGATTTTATTTAAAAAAAAAAAACAGGTTTAGAAGGCAGGTGTTAATGGAGATGTACGATATTGTGGCGTGGCGTTTTTGGTAAGTATTTGAAAAAATTGTAAGACAATCGAAATTAAGCCCAGCGTCGTATACTTTATTTTAGATAGTTTTTACAGTTTCTAAAAGAAAAAAAAACAATTACAAGGCAATTGTTAAAAGTAACGAAATATTAGTTGTTCTCCCTAATATAAAGTAATTTTATCGCCGAAAATATAGCAACCCTGTTTTTCCGTATTGCCAACATTACGGCGAAGGAACTTCTTATGTCAAACGCAGTGTAACTATGTGTAAAAACGTAAAACTTTTTATGATATTTAAATAGTTCTTACCAAGTTTGGTCCGATTTATAAACTGTACACATACATTTATAATGCATTTATAGTCACTGAGGCATATATAGAAAATAAAACATAATATCAATTAAACAAAAATAAGTTACTTAAATTGATTAGACATAATTGTAAAGTAAGGTCCTTTTGATGAATTTTTAGATTTGTTATAGATACTAATAATGATGATGATGTTATAGATACTAATTACAACTGTACCCAGAATATGAATTTGGTGTATTTTAAACATAATTCAAATAGTTAAGTATGTCAAAAACAAACCAAAAAAATTAAATAATAAAAAAAACGCACAACCACAGAAAAGAATAAAGACGTTGGAAAGGAAATACTTTCCGATTTGTACTACAACGAGTGTCGCCGCTTGTCTCACACCCTTGAACTTCACTACAGGCAATAAACCAATACGAATGCGCATTACGCAACTAACACACCACGCACACTTAGATCGCAAGTTTGCTATTGGTAGTTGAACTATGAGCATTGTCCTACTTTGTGGCACGCCTGTTTCGCTCACAAGGCCATTCTAACCTCTTTCATCTGTTCTGTGATCACAAAATTTTTCTAGCATTTGATAATGAAATATACTTACCATCATAATTCCAGACCAAAAAAGGACGGCGCTATGACTTATGTTCTCTCTCTTTTTCTTGCACTGGAATACTGTCATAATAAAACAGCTGTTTTTACGATTTGGGGACCTGTCTGTAAGTCTGTATCTCTTTGGTTATGAAATAAAAGTGAAGTAAAATCATTTTGAACTTTTATTTGACATCGATTTACATTTTAAATATTTCTACACAAAACACACGTGACGACAATTATAACCTTTAACGATATTACAACTACTTTTTAAATGCTCGTGTAACTGTTAAAAATACAAGTACATATGAAGCTTTTTCTTGATAATCGTGCCTTTTTTGAATAGATATCTATGGGCTGGTTTTTCAAATGTCTTTTTTAATAATTATTGTATTAAAATATGTATTTTTTTTCTTGATAGACGGTTTAGCAAACGGATAGGCCGCCTACTTTTTTCACTCATTGTCATAAAAACTTCTACAATTGAAACTAAAACAATAATAGGTACTTCGTAGTACTTACATACCTATTTGCTACGAATGATGCCCAAACGAACACTGTTTTTTATAATTTACTCCGTTTTGGCCAATACTGCATAGTAACTGTAGGCGGCTCGTATTACCTGCAAATAATTTAAAAACACTTTCATAATTGAAAATTTGCATGATTTTGTTAAGGGCTTATTAGGGCCTATGCACACCACGTTTTTTAAACGCGCCGTCGACGCGCATTTTGAGAACGCGCGTCGCCGGCGCGTTGTTATCCTGTAGAGCAGTTTGTTGTCGTTTGTAACCGGCGCGTGTGTATCGATACAAACGCGCGGCACCAGCGCGTCTGTATCGATACAAACGCGCGGCACCGGCGCGTCTAGCGCGCGCGCCTTCCCTATGGACGGGGTTTCCCCCGCAACGAGTGAAAGGGAAGTGTGAATCTACGCTAGTAGCAATCGAGAGATTCGGTGCAACGCACGTCTTTGGAACAAAAAAATGAACTGTTGACGAGGTTCTGCTTAAAAACGCAAAATGCCAGCGCGTTTGTATCGATACACACGTGCATTTGCATCGCGTCTGTATCGCTACACACGCGCGTTTGCATCGCGTCTGTATCGCTACACACGCGCGTCTGTATTTATACAGGTGTGCAAAGGTCTACAGGCTGCGTCTGACTTGCGTGCGTATCGCGTCTGTATCGCTACAAACGCACGTCGACGGCGCGTTTAAAAAACGTGGTGTGCATAGGCTCTTACACTTCGCTGAATAACGCGTGCGATATTCAGACTCGTAATATTTTTCATTCATAGAAAGACAGTCTAACCCCTATTACACTACGCGATACGTCGAACCATAGACAAAACGATACTGAATAACGCGTAGTGTAATTGGCCCTTTAATATCATAATTAACGAAATTATACCTGTATAAAAGAAGGCAAGTCAAGAAAATTGAAAGGTCCAGCGTGCAAGTGTCGTGGATTGATCATGCTGGCGCTGAGTAACATCAGGTCGCGTCGGACTCGAGGACTGAGGCACCAGTGCGCCGCTGCGAACGGCCCTTGGCCCATGCCCATGGAGCTCTGATACAAAACAAGGATGCTAGTTAACTGAAGGGTCAGAGGTATCGTAGACTTATCCTCCCGGCGTTGAGCATCGTCAGGTCATGTCTGTTCCGAGGGCTGTGGCACCAGGACGCCGCTGCGAACGGCCCTTGGCCCATACCCATACAGCTATGATACAAAACAAGGTATGCTAGATTAACTGAAGTGAAGGGTTAGGTACAGGTTTCCTGGACTGATCATCCTGGCGTTGAAACCATGCTCAACGCCACAGCCCTAGGAACAGACATGTTCTGACGATTCAGGTCGTGTCTGTTCCGTGGGCTGTGGCACCAGGACGCCGCTTCGAAGTGTCCTTGGCTCATACCCATAGAGATATGTTACAAAGAAGGTATGCTAGTTTAACTGAAGGGTTAAGATCTAAGATCCAATAGAAATCCCAAGAGGTATATTGATTAACAATCGAATGTACCTACCTATACATTGGGTTGTTAATTCTATGTACTGCTCTCTCGACTCGTCGCTGCGGCCAGCGCTATGCTCAAGGCTGTTTTCTTAGAGAATAGCACCGCTTGTCTTTTTTTAATTATATATTTCAAAATAGTTTTCGTCACACTTGCTCAGAAAGTGACTATAATTGCACTACACTTAAGTATATACCTAATGTTGCTTGTAGGTAACCAAACTGTGACTTTTTGATTACCATTATGCACTAGTGTGATAATGTAGTGTTAACCTTTTTGTTAAACCTCTGTTCTCAAATCAAACTTTGAATTCGAAAAAAAAACACATTGGGTATTGCGTTCAATAGTAGGTACAAATTAGTATCTTACTTGCTTCTTTTATGCTAATTTGTGTTTAAATAAACTATTTTAACTTTTATCTACATGTTTAATTAATAACACCTTTCATTAAATAAAAATATTTTTCTGTTTTTATATAAGCAACCTCATTCTTATTTTTATTCAAACAGTCCAGCTAGAGTAGCTAGTCTATGGCCGCCATTTTGAATGCGCGCGCATAAGAAAAAAAAAACAAAATTTTTTGCCGCCATTCTA
Organism: Mythimna lalbum; assembly: GCA_949319445.1. Lineage (NCBI taxonomy): Eukaryota > Metazoa > Arthropoda > Insecta > Lepidoptera > Noctuidae > Mythimna > Mythimna lalbum. The sequence continues at coordinate 9,202,502 of OX439351.1, read as the reverse complement.
CAAAAAAAAAATACAGTTTTGCTGATAAAGCAATAATTAATTAATTTGTAAAAATGTCTACATCTACTGTGGAAAATGATTTGTGCTGTACACCTGTCCTCCCGATATAAGATGTGAAGCCCATAACGTCATGGAAAGTTTACTACCAGAAAACTCAAAGGAAAAATATCTGTTGGCGTAGCAAAATTTCATACAATGGAAAATCAACAAAAATACCCAGTCTTTTTTCAGAAAACGTATTCATGGCTTACTTTAAAGAATTATCGTCCATGTATCAACCTAGCTCTCTATGGTGTATTTACTCAATCTCGATCTCTTAAGATCCTCGCCTTCGGCTCGGATCTAAATACCGCCTCAGCGGTAACCTCAACATTATACACTTGTATCATAATGTACTATAATTTTCTGCATGTTCTGTATGTTTTATCACATATTATGACGTACATAGTCGTTTGCTCTTACTAATAATAATAATATATAGGTAATATATTCCACAACTATCACTGATCACACAACGCCGTCTAGCTCCAAGCCAAGCAGAGCTCGTATTATGGGTACTAGACAACTGATAAACATACCTATAGTAACTATATTTCTAAATACATACATATTATAGATAAATTACACCCAGACCAGAACAAATGGTCGTGCTCATCACATAAACATGTGTCCTGGGTGGGAATCGAACTTACAACCTTCGGCATAGCAGTCAGGGCTACTAACCACTAGACCAACAGGCCAGTCGTAAGTACACCTACCTCGTGTAGGACTGCGTCCCCGTACCGGCAAAACAAAAACAGTTGTGTCAGAGTACCACACATGTACTGGAGTAACGACACGAGCTGCATTATGCTCATGTTTTCCTGAAATGTTAAACAAGGGAAAATTGTATCACCAGATATAAACTTTAGAAAATATCAACTTTTAAAATTTTGTTTTAAGTAACCGAGAGTGAAGAGAGAGTTGGTTGCAGTAGAATTTGAACCTTGTTTTGTATGACTTTAGTTTGTTGTAAGTACAATGCGTTCCAAATGAGAATAGGATCGATGGCCATGTTGTGACGTCACGATTTACTGTTCAATTTTACTCATCTCAGAGTTCTTAAATTTTGACAAAATTTCTGCGATTTGACAGTACGACGTCACGTTAAAACATCCCAATCGATTCTATTCTCATTTGGATCGCATAGTACAAACACACAAAAACAAACAAAACTCAAAAATTATCTCAAAATTTATTTAGTGCGCTGCGGCACTGGAAAGCCTGATAGCATAACGTATTGTACCTATCTACATCTTAACATCTACTTACTCTTTTTAATCTGACAGCAACTGAGCACATTGTTAAAGTGGCAAGGAGGTAATACACTCCAATGATACTGCTCAACAACTTGTCAAGCTCAGTAATCGAACTGAAACAGACGAAGGAAATGTTAGGCAGATGTTAAGTCTAGAAAGAATGACATAGTTGCTAGTTCCATCAAAACACTAACTTCACAAGTAAGATATTTGTCTGATGGCACCGCACGATCCTGAAGTAAGCTCTATCGTCCCTTTTCCTTGAAATGTTGCAACGTTTCCCTTTGCCTCCGATGCGCGAGCTATAATCGCGGAGCAAAGAAAACTGACCACAAACAAATATCATGATCCCGATAGCTGTCATATCAAATGCAACGTGGACGCAAACGCAATAAACTGCAGATATAAATTCTCCTAAAACTGTTACAATGTACCCAAAAATGCTCAGGTCATCGAGAAGAGCCCAGACGGGCAAGATGTGAGGATATCTCAGACATTCAATTCCACGTATCTTGCATAAACAATATTCCACAAACGGTGACACTATGAAGATAATCGCTGTGAAGCTGTATATCCTGATCAGAATAGTTGCAGTATTTCTAAATTTGTTTGTGTAAATGTTGATTGAGTCTGAAAAATTGTCGCACTCCTCGCTGTCTGATTGATATTCTGCGTATGAGATAGGATTTTTGCTTAATTGTGTGTTTTCCAGCAATGAGATGTGATTAAGTAGTTTACGCCAGCTTTGATGGCATCTACGCAATGAATGCAGTTTGAAGACCCCCATGCAACAGAATGCGAGAACACTGAAGCATTCGAAGAGCCTTTCAGGATCGTCCTTGGCCTTGATTATTGTGATGACTTGAAAGAAGCCTGTTATCAAGAAACAGAACGTGGAAACGTTGGCCGCCCAATGCACTCGGTGGGTTGTGGCGTATGATGAGAGACCTATGTTGTGGATCAGTCGGGTTATCAGAGTGACCAGATTATCATTCTTGCCTTCGCTGGCCATCAAAATGCGAAATAAGCCTTTGATCTGCAACAGAAAATTTATATGTCTCGTTTTTTTTTTCACAGTATTAAAGTAAATTAGTCATTGTAGATAATTAATTAAACAAACCTTAGACAACATCTTGAGTGTATTCAAATCACGTCTTCAAGAGAATGCCTCCAGCTCTATAAATGTTTGATATTGTTTGTGAAAGTTGTACCTTCAGTAAACTACTAATTATGTGTTTACTTACTTTATGTGACGGTAAAAGTAGAAACTTTTTAATATCTACGAATTTCTACTAGTTACGGTGTTGGAATTTCTACAAAAGTCCTGAATTTTTTGTTAATGAAAATAGGATTTCCTGTAGGTTGTGTTATCTGGCACCTGTCATAACCACAAACTCGACATACCCACGTTTTTTTTTAGTTTTGGAGAAATGTATACACAAGATAAACCTACCTACTCCTGACAAAACTAGTTATCTAGGTCTTCCCGTCCGATTACAATTTGAGCGTCTTCAAGGCTAGAGTAAATAGGCTCTTAATAAACTAGTGCGCCTCACCATCAACGATTGCATCAAGGTTTTCCATCAGGTGGGATTGCAAATAAGTACTAGTTTATATCAGATATAAAAAAAAAGTTATCACCGTTACTATTATTTAGCGTAGGTACTTATCTGCTAATTTAATTATAGTCAAATTATTAACTTTTGTTTATTTGTTCAATTATTGTATAATGATGTCGCAATTATTAAAAACTTTTCTACTATCATACTAGTTATGTAGAGTCCAAATTTAATTATCTTTAATTTGAATTTTTAATTACGAGTAGATATGGTTAATTATGTAATTATGTTAAGTTAGGTCGGAAGTCATAACTTGCAGGTAATTAAAGTAGTTAGGTAACTACTTAATTGTTTTGAAGGTTTTATTATGAGAGAGGTGAAGTACCCAATTGACGTTGCGATCTATACCTCTGTACTTATTGGGGGAATACCGACTCGTCTTTTTTTCTGATTTGTCTAGACGACTTACCTGCTGCAGTATTTCTAATTGCGTAATTTTCTATTGCATAAGGGGCCATAACAGGGGGATATAACAGTAGCGACTCCGCCCTTTCCATGTATCAATGGTAAACAAACACTTCGCTGGTAGACACCTGCAAAATTTCCATGAATCACAAATCTTGCTAATTATGTTATCATCGCGTAGCAGTGGTGGCCAAGAATTATGAGTCAATCGTGGGTTCAAACCCAGCCAGATGCATAAGTTTGTGTAATTTATTTCATCACTACTTCTCTCAAAACTGTGAATGAAAACATCGTGACGAACATCGGCATGTCCTAGGGCCTAAATGGTGAATTACGGCCTACTCATATAGAGGGAACGAGTCTTAGCAGTGCAGCAGTGGGACCATAAGGCTTGCTTAATTCTTACATTATATCCTTGTAGACCTACCTAATCAATAATGAAATGACTTCATGGCTGAAATAACAACAGTTATACTGGTGTTCACATTTTAGCACAGGCATAGCTTTAGTTGAGGTGATAATTTTAGCTTATGAGATTCCTCCCAACCGTCTCTCTCCTTAGACCTTTGACAGTAGCATCCCTAAAAGGGGATGCGAAAACCACGGACTGGGACTTGTACAGACGAAAGCTCCAGGAGAGACTCCTAGACGTCCCTAAAACCATACGCTCCCCTGAAACATTGGATTATGCTGTCACTCAAGTTACTGAAGCCATTACAGCCTCTTACCAAGAGAGCTGTCCTCTAAGAACTGTGAGGGACAGAAAAGTGACATGGTGGAACAAAAGGCTCGATGTTTTAAGGGAGGAATCACGTAGGTTGTTTAATAAGGCTAAATCGACTGACGACTGGGATCGGTATCGGAAAGCTTTAACTACCTATAATAAAGAAATCCGAAAGGCGAAAAGACTTTCATGGAGAAAGTTCTGCGAGGAGATTACTAAAGTCCCTCAAGGAGCCAGAATCCACAAAGTCTTATCCAAATCGCCTACGAATCAACTGGGACTCTTAAAGAAACCAGACGGTGCCTTCACTGCATCAGCGGAGGAAACCCTGAAACTTTTGGCGTCAACACACTTCCCTGGCTCGGTGATGGCACAAGACATCATCGTACCATATTCACCTCATATCCGCCTCTCCAGGCCTACAAATGAAGACTGGAGAAGAGCGGCGAGGTATTTTAGACCAAACAAGGTAGAATGGGCTATAGACTCATTCAAGCCAATTAAGTCTGCAGGTGATGACGATATCTTCCCAGCTCTCCTGCAGCAAGGGAAGACTATACTCATCCCTATCTTAATCAAAATCTTCAGAGCAAGCTTTGCCTGGGGATATGTACCTGAGAAATGGACTACAGTTAAAGTCTGTTTTATCCCAAAGGCTGGTAAGAAAGACTACTCTCAACCAAAGTCCTTCAGACCAATAAGCCTTACCTCCTTCCTACTCAAGAGTATGGAAAAGGTTATAGACGAATGCATCAGGGATGGACCATTAAGGGCTAACCCTCTGCATCCGAAGCAACATGCTTACCAAAAAGGAAAATCCACAGAAACTGCTCTGTTAGAACTAACAGACAGGATCAAAAGGGCTTTGGAAGATAAACAAATAGCCCTATGTGCTTTCCTTGATATTGAAGGAGCTTTCGACAACGTCACCATAGACGCCCTTTCCAAGGGAATGAAGGCGAAAGGGATTGACGAGACAACTACTCGTTGGATCGAATTCATGCTCCTCAACAGAACTATCAGTGTTACCTTACACGGAACTACAAAAAGCTTCAAAACAACTAAAGGGTGCCCACAAGGAGGCGTTCTATCGCCACTTCTATGGCTACTCGTTGTTGACCAATTGCTGGTTGAAGCCTTTAAAAGAGACTTAGATGTACACAGTTATGCTGACGATGTGGTGGCTTGTGTTATCGGCCCCTGTCACAGCACGGTATCATCTATACTGCAAAGATCTCTGAACGTTATAAACACATGGTGCACAGAGAACAATTTATCGGTTAACCCGAGTAAAACAACAATAGTCCCCTTTACTAGGAAGCGAAAGTTGGACAAACTTGTAACGCCCACTGTAAAGGGGACTCGCATACCATTCTTCAATGAGGTCAAGTACCTGGGCGTAACTATCGACCAGAGACTGACCTGGAACACTCACATTAATAAAGTGATTCAAAAGGCTAAAATAGCTTGAATATGCTGTCACTTAGCAGGGACGAAATGGGGCCTAAACCCTAAAATCGCCCTGTGGTTGTACACCGCTATAGTCAGGCCGATAATAACGTATGCCTGCGTAGTATGGTGAAGGAAAACATCCCAAGTGACAGTCATTAACAAACTTAATGGTTTGCAGAGACTTGCATGCATCATATCAGCAGGGGCCATGTCTACAACCCCAGGAGCTGCTCTAAATGCCCTGCTTAACCTTCCGCCACTTCATCTATTAATTGCGAAGGAGGCGAAAGCGGGCATGTATAGAATAAACAGCACTGGCAAAGTAAACTGGCGCTCTCAAGCACTGAGATCGCTACACGAATCAGTGCTTGAACACGATCAGCTAGCTATGACAACAGACGTCATGCTTCCACAGTGTAGCTTCACAAGAAATTACACAGTGGAACTGCCGAGCAGAGAGGATTGGTCAAGCAACCTCATTACTTGCAAGGCTGGAAGCCTGATCTGGTTTACAGACGGATCCAAAATGGGTGAGAATGTAGGATGTGGAATATTTGGCATTAGCCCGAAATTCAGCAAAAGCTTGAATCTGGGTAAATATGCCACCATATTCCATATTTTTAAAATGTTTACACTCCCTCATAACAAAGCCAAGCATCTTCGATGTTTTTAGTGTGACTTTATCGATATGTTCGACAAAACTAAGCTTTATATCTAACTGAACGCCTAGGTCACGTATTGTTTCGACTTCTTCTAGCTGTTCACCATCCAATTTGTAAGTTGAATGCACAACGTTTTTTTTTTTTTTAAAATTTGATGTGATGGCATTTTTTTACATTCAAGGACATTTTATTGCAAACACACCACTCTGTCAGCCGGTCCAAGTCGTTTTGGAACAGTATCGAGTCTATAGGATTTCTAATACACTTTATAGCTTTTAGGTCATCGGCGAACAGGAATGTTTCTGAGTTCTGGAAGCATTTGTAGATGACATTTATGAAACGAGTGAACATCGGCGGACCCAAATGCGATCCCTGAGGTATTCCTGACGTTGCTATGTACGACTCCGAAGAACAGCCATTTACTACAACCCTGAGCGTCCGTCCAGACAAATATGACTGGAACCAACTTAGGAGAGGGTCTGAAATGCCTTACATTTTAAGTTTCTTGACAAGTATGTCATGGTCGACCGTGTCGAAAGCCTTGCTGAAGTCGGTGTATACAGCATCAACCTGCTCACGCGCATCAACCGCCTCAACAATGCCCTCAACATAGGTCACCAAATTGGTAGCCGTCTATTTTCCTTTCACAAATCCGTACTGGCTATCAACTATTAGCTGAGATATATGTCTAGCCAACACAGGGCATATGAGGGCTTTAAATACCTTTGCGAGTATAGAGAGAATAGCGATGGGCCTGTAATTGCTGAGATCGACCTGATCCCCGCTTTTAAAAATAGGCATAATTTTGGTTTCTTTCCAGATGGTCGGAAAAGTACCGCGCATTAGAGAGTGATTGAATACTATGCTTAATGGCAGTGATAGTACCTCTGCCAGCTTATTAAAAAAAAAAAAGGGTATACCATCAGGACCAGCACCTTTAAAAACATCAATTTTTATTTAATTCATTACGGATCTGATCCTGGGTTATAGTTATTTGGCCCAACATACAATTGCTTATGCAGCTATTCATGTTAACTACGCCCACTTTAGCACTATGCACATCACTACTATACACCTTAGAGAAGTGGGATGCGAAATAGTTACATATATCATTAATATTACTAGAGGTATTTATACCATCAGACATAGAACTGGGGTAGTTACTAGTACCGCCTCTCTTAATTTTTAGGTAACTCCAAAAATATTTTGGGTTTGAAGTTATTTTTTCCTCTATATCGGCGATATAAGCATTATAGCAAGCCGTAGCCATACGGTCGCATCTTTTACCAAGTAAATCCAATGCAATAACATCCATTGAATTATTGTACTTTTTAACTCTGTGACGTAGACGGTTCTTTTCATTAAGTCTTTTAATGAGCTGTCTTGAGAACCAGTACGGATATTTGCTAACTTTTAATGGTACTTGTGGAACATAGCATTTAATTAATTCATATAACTCGCTATAGAAGAAATTAACCATCCATCAATAGTCATGCAAGGATCAAGCTCTGACGACCAATTGATTTGCTCCAGTGCTGCACTAATTGATACGTAATCTGCCTTGAAATAATTTAACTTAGTCCTATTATTACAATTTTGTGGCTTATCGAAACGGGTAAAACAGATCTCACACAGTAAAGGTGGATGATGCAAATCTATTTTCTAGAGTACCTACATCTACAAGTGCACTTATGATAACATGATCCAAAGTGGTTAGGACTAAGTCAAGAATCCGGTTGTTTTGATTATACAAATAGTTACATTGTCTTAAATTGTTAAGTAAAACAAAATCCCAGAAAGTTTGTTCTAAGCCAGAGCAGGTATTTTGAGGAGCTCCTATGACATTACCATCTGTTCCGAGCCAGTTAATGGTTTTCATATTAAAGTCACCAACGATCAAACATTCATCAGCACGTTCTAAGACATGGTTTGTGTTTTCATCGAAGTGTTCCAATACTTTTGGCTGTAACGGTGACGGAAAATACACAATGCAAATAAAAATACTTTTAGATTTTTTACCCCCTTTAAGTGACAACTTGACCCAGACATCATCGCAAGAACTTTCAAATTTGAATAGTCTCTGTGATTCAAGTTTTGATGATACTGCGATAAGAACACCACCACCTTCGGATTTATTATTAAAAATATTTATGGATCTGTCTCGCCTATAAATAACGTACCGCCCATCCACGATCTCTGAGTCAAAGATACCATCCAGTAGCCAAGTTTCAGTAAACATTATAATATCATAAGAACAGCATGCAACTTACTTTAACTTACTCCATCGTAGCCAATAAGCCGGACATAGTGGTGACAGACCAATTAATTAGCGCGCCGCTCAATGATAGTCGATGCCACCAACCCATATGAAGAGAATCTCGTGAAAGCTGAGAAAGAGAAACAAATGAAATATCTCATGACATGTGGAATGTGGACTCGGCTAACATTGTGCCGATTGTCGTGACCGCCAATAGCCTCATAGCCAAAAGCTTCGACGACCATCTGTCGAAGCTGTCGTTGCGCGGTTGGATCAAGGGCCAGATACAGAAGGCAGTACTCCTCGATACGGCTCGCATTGTGAGGAGGTTCCTGTCTCTGGAGCCCTAACCACCGGTAGCAGGGGTCCAACCCTGCTTCCGACACCGGCGGAATTCTATTTTTTTAAATATTTTTTAATGTTTTTTTTTTTAATATCAATTTGTAAAAAATATTTAAAAATCTCCCTCTCTATCTTTCTCCATTCGTCAACAATTAGACTCATAAAGCTACCTATATTAGACCGACGCGACGTGTAACACGCCTGATTTGTATGTAAAACGACGTCGCGTGGCAGGAGGGGCCCATCTGGGTCGAAGCCTACCGGGGTCGAGCTTATCCGAAAGGAAACTAGAGCCCCGGTATGAAGGCTAGAAGGAACGGCGCGTGGTTTTCAGTCAGTAAGAGTCTGACACTATCTCCCGCTCCACCCAAGAGCGGGTTTTGTTAATGATGATTTTTCCCGTCGACAGAAAAAAAAAATGCATCAAGAAACATCGACTTGTAGAGACATAGAGACATCTATGTCTCTACAAGTCTAGTTTCCATATAAAATGTACGGAGACCGACCCGTCCAGGTTGGCGTGTGTGGCACACTTGTGAGCAGTGTAGTTCTACCTTAACTCTTTTAGTAGCACGCGTCTCAACCCTCCTCTTCACATGTCCATACCAAGACAAACGATTTACTTTTAATTTTTCCGTTACTGGCGCCACGTTCGAATTTCCAACACCTGTTTCATGTACAGTCACTACATAAAGGAGATGCCCGTGGTCCATAGAAACTTTGACCCACAGTAGACACATAGAGACGACTTAAATATTGATAGTCTATGAACTAATTAATCTAATACAGCTATTACACTTTTAAATAAAAATTGGAGAAAAAAATTACATCAGTTTTAATCTTCAAAAGGCGACGAAAACGAAACGAAACGAAAACGAAACGTATTTTTTTTAAGTTATGTTTTGTGTAAGTGTAACCAACAAATAATTTACTATTTACTTTGACTATCTGACACCGGTTCGTGAAGATTATCTTGCTTTCCAGCATAGGCCTCCCCTAGAGTTTGCCACAAAAAGCGGTTCTGTGCCTGTCTTTTCCATGTGATGCCTGCTATTCTTGTAACATCGTCCTCCCATCTACGATGTTGTCTCCCTTTCTTTCTTTTATGTTGTCTCGGGCACCACTCTGTTACATCCCTAGACCACTTATCCTTTTTACTCCTAATCATTATGTCCTGCCCACCTCCATTTTAGTGTTTTAATACAGTAAATTATATACTTACTAATTACGGTAATTTTTGTTTGTTTCCTTATGAAGCTTAGTTTTATTCTATCTTTTAATTTGATGTAGAGTATACTCCGTTCCATTCTATGTTGGCAAGTTTTCAATTTGCGTATATTATTGTTAGTTAGGCTCCATGTTTGGCATCCATAAGTCATGACAGGTAAAATACAAGAATCGAATATTTTGCTTTTAGCTTTCAATGGTACGAGAGGATTTTTCATTATCTCCTTAAGAGACCAGAATCTCTTCCATGCCAAACTGATTCTGTTGTAAATTTTTTATCTGTAAGGTCTCTCGGAGATATGATCTGTCCGAGATAGGTGTATTCCTCTATATATTCCATTGCCATTCACAATTATTGGGATTTTTTCCAGATTGGTCATTACTTTAGTTTTTGCCATGTTCATTGATAAACCCACTTTGTCACTTTCATATACAAGTTGCTCTAGCATTTCTTGTAAGCTACTTGGATCTTCTGAAATTAGTATTATATCGTCAGCAAATCTCATAAGATTGATGATGATGGGATGCAATTAAACCACTATTTTTTTTTTTTTTAATCTTGTAGATAACATTCATTACAGCAACCAACGCCAATGCGATGCTATCACTAGTTATACATACAATAAACATTCAAAGAAATATAACAAACAACACAAAACTACCATACATATTAATTAACCTGTAGCGCAGGTTATACTTTCAATGCACCTTTGTGCTGCTTCCGTGAACCGCGGGAGGCTGCAGTGAAATAGATCCACGTCATTAGCAATAATGTTCAGCATCCTTATGGCTCGTGCCAATGGGGCAAACTTGTTCAAGTTTGTCCGCGAAGAAGGCTCCAGAAGCGTGGGCGTGGGACGGCGCGCACCCCCGCAGCCGGGAGGCGCACGCAGCCTCAGCTCCGCCAGCAGCTCGGGGTGGTGCAGCCAGCCGCGCAGCACCTGGAACACGAAACTACACAAAGCGACGTCCCTACGTACCGCCAGCCTACTGTAACCAACCATCCCTATCACAAAAAGACTTGGGTACATGAGCGGGAAAAAAGGGATAGACGCCATACTGCCGCCAATACAAAAAGCTAGTAAATTTATTTTGTATTCTTTCCACCATGATGCATTCGTTTCTAGATGGCTACGGACTAGCGCATTATATAAGAGTTTTATTTATTACGGCTGTATTCTTAAAGTCCTTGCACTGCCTAAACTCAGGATTACGGAAGGACTTGCCGCTTGTTTCTACAATTGCTTACGAAACATCAATTCTGGAACCATCTCCACCCCCAGATCCCGCACATGCATGACTCGTGGCATGACCGCGGCTTCCATCTCATACTGATACTCTAGAGGTTTCCGCGCGCGAGTGTAGCTCATAATACAGCACTTGGAGACATTGAAGCCTAACTTATTATCCACACTCCATTACGCTACCCTATCGATATCGCGCTGAAGCCTTTCACAGTCCGAAGCATCTGCCACCGACAAATACAACTTGAGGTCCTCCGCAAATAACAAACACCTCGCATCCTGCACGACTTCAGGGAGATCATTCACCACCGGTATGAATCCCAAGGGTCCGTACCATATTCGTACCCTGACTCACGCCTGAAAACGTGAAATAAGGCTCGGAAACATATTCTCCATATTCAACGTACTGTCGGCGGTCGCTAAGGTAGTTTGCAAAGAATTTAAGAACATGTGGTGTGAATCCCAATGCTGCAAACTTAGCCAATAGCACATCATTGTCAACAGTGTCGAACGCCTTCCGGAAGTCAAATTACCCAGTGTCCACTTGCCCACCCGCGTCCACAACTGGTGCCAGGTACGTCATAAATGACAAGAAGTTACTCTCCGTACTTCGACCAGTCCGGAAACCGTGTCGAGCATCGGTCAGGCTAGAAGCAACTTGACCTGAAATACAATTGTGCAACACCGATTCAAATACCTTAGCAAACACCGACAGCACCGCCACCGGTCGGTATCCGCTAACATCAGATCCCGAACCTCCCTTTGGGACCGGAACTACTCAAGTGATTTTCCACTGGTTGGGGTGCTGACCCACTCTTAAATACAAATTTAAAATATGCAGTAAGGGATCTTCAAACACAGCGCTACAATCCTTTACAATATAAGGGGGTATCCCGTCTGGTCTTGAGGGGCGGAACGCGGCGCGCCGGTCGCGCCGGGCCGAGCTGGCCGATGTGCACGTGCGCCGCGCCCGCTCTCGCGCCCGCCGCTCGCTCCGCCGCAGCGGGGTCCAGCGCCGGCCGCACCTCATTGTACACGGAGTAAAAGAAGGAAGCAAATCATTCCGCACACTCACTGTCACTCAACTCCCTTCCATCTTTTGTGATTCGAGTTTTATTGCGCCCCGCTCGCTTGCTTCTAACGTGCTTATGGTTTAATTGTATCCCGTTAATATTCAGTCCATGATTATCCCACTCCAGACGTCTAAATACGTATTCAAGAACTGCCGAAAAAAGTTTGGGTGACATGGGATCACCTTGTCTCACGCCCCTTTTTATCGGAAAATAGTCGCATTCTCTTTCTGTTCATATTTTTGCTTTTGTGTTCTCATATTCTTCTTGTAACCGTATATCCGTCTTATTATCAATATATTATATTGATAATAAGACGGATATACGGTTAGTGGCCCTGACTGCTATGCCGGAGGTCGTGGGTTCGATTCCCACCCAGGACAAATGTTTATGTGATGAGCATGATCATTTGTTCTTTGTCTGGGTGTCATTTATCTATAATATGTATGTATTTAGAAATATACACATAAGTATATTTATCAGTTGTCTAGTACCCATAACACAAGCTCTGCTTAGCTTGGGACTAGATGGCGTTGTGTGATGGTTGTGGAATATTATATTACATTTATTACATTAAAAATAAAAATAAAAACTTAGAGTTTGTAATGAAAGTGTTTGATTACAGATTTAGTGTGGTAATAATGTTGAGTTTTATATATTTTTCAATACACTTGCTCGTAAAGTGACTTTTATTGCACTGCACTTAGGTATACAACGTGTAACATTAAATGCGCAAAACCTCAGACACGACAAATGATTTTTTATGCAAATGACGTAATTTTGTAAGAAAAAAAAACATTAAATTAAATTTACAGTTTTTATGTGCAGTTTTAGTTTGTTAAAAATTCAAATTCAAATTATCCCGCATATGAAAACATTTGATTGGACTATAATAATTTGTGTTTGTTTACCTATTTGGGCGGGTTTGCGATGGGAAGAAGAAGGGATGGCTTGACCTATTCATAAATAAACAGGGCAATATTTTAAATTAAGATTTTTTGGAAAATGTAACCTATATTAAAAAGTGGTTTAATTGATTTGGCTCGTTATTCTGATCCATGTTATACATGTTGTGTAATGGCACTTGTTACCAAACTGTGACATTTTGATTACCATTATTACATATTTCAATCTAAAAGTATTTTTCAAAATCGGACCACAATCGACCTAAAAATTGGTAAAAAAAAGCATAGATAAAACTTGAATATCAGACCTAATTTTAGACATTTATTATTAATATTTCAGGTGTATAACCAATTTTGTAAAACAGTAGTTTTACAAGCAACAGCGTTTATCTTCCGAAAAAAAAATCCTCCCAACTTAATTAAAACATCGATTCAAATGCAAAGGTAATACTAACTCCGTGAAGAGAACCATCTCGTAAATAAAAGTTATATAGAAAATATTATAAGTTATTGGGCATGCTTTAATATCCCTTATTGTAAAGCCTATTTTCATTAACAAATATTTAAGTGTGTAAATAAAACAGCAGTGTTGAATTTTCTATTGTGTGATTTACGAACCCATTAATAGAGATGTTGTTTAAGATGAGTGCAATCTGGAATCAGATAGATGGTGACTAAGAGTTAATGTAGTTGACGGTTTCCACGTCTTTTTCCGAGTTTCTTTCTTGTTAGAATTTCTTCACATTTTTTATACTGTTATTATTTAATATATTCTTTGCTACACTATACTTACTATTTTTCTTGTTTATTTACTGTTCTTTACTGTTAGTACTTTAATAACCTTATTATATATATCGGTATGTTAATTTGATTCGCACGTTCCATTTTTTTTCTTTGCTCACATCAATGATCAATGACTTTCGTAGCAAAGAAAAAAAATGAGTAAGGAAAGTAAGGATTGTAAAAGTTTCAATTAAAAGTATACACTTTTAATTGAAACTTTTACAATCCTTACTTTCATTTTACTAACCACGCTCTGCTACTATGTTAAAACAATGGATTGCTTTGGTAAAACAGTTTGTTTCTTTAGTCTTTATTTTTGTGGTAATTTGTGTGCAAGCCAGAACGGAAGAGAAGCAACGTAACAAAATATGAATGTAACATAGAACGGGTGGATATTCTCACCATTTCAACAATTACTCTTGTAATATACTTGCGCTGCCGCGCTAGCGATAAGAGCAGTAAGTATGTTTACGTGTTTTGAGTAACTGTCGCGCAAAGTTTTTGTTTTTTCGGACTTCTTTTTTTTAAGTTATATTGTGATAATTGGAACATGTAGCCCAAATAAAGTGCTTTTATATTCTTCACTCAATAGACTTGTATATATATTAGAATAGTTTTCAATGACGACAAAAATTTCACTTACTGCTAATATCGCTAGCGCGGCAGTGCGTATGTTATAAGAGTGAGTTGAATAATTGAAAATAGTTAAAAAGATATTTAAAGTAGACATATTATACATAATTATATTTTATTTTAAAGTAAGCATATATTTTATTATTTTTCATTGCAGTACACAGAGCATTACCGATGATGATAGCAATAGTTCCGATGATTCAAAACCTTCGGAACGTATTGAAAGCAATGCGGTGCTACTACCACATCCAATGAAACGAGACATAGTGTGGAATAAGGTGATAATCCATTTCTTGTTGCACGTCGGTGCTATTTATGGCGTTTACCTGTTACTGATGGGAGCAAAGTGGCAGACTTATCTGTTTCGTAAGTGTTAGTTATTTATTGGTTTAACTAGTTTTTACAGTAATGATACATAAGTGAACTTAATTAAATATATAAAATCAGCTTCACAAAATTAAATCTTCACAAATTGATTGGACAGTTTGTATGGCAAAGCCGATTTTTTTTTCGTATCCTGAAAAGAAATCTTGTGGAAGGTTGTTTAATTTTGTCTACTGAGCAAGCCCTTAAAGTTTGCTGAGGGCTGTCGCTTACACCCAGTATATTCTCTACTAAGACTGAATTACATTATTGAGGTTTGAGAAAAATATGGTAATATCCTAGTACAGGTGTCTAACATTGTCGTACATATAATAGGTCTTTACCTATGAAATTGCCGTACTGCAGTACTGGCCATTTCAATTCTAATTGCAAATTAATTTTATTTTAAAACATGGTTTTTTTTCCAAAAGTAGTCATTTGTTTATTGATTAGTGTTACATTTTCATCGCATTTCAATCTTTTTCGTCATCATGGATACGTTAAAAATTTGAGTAATTATGGAATATGAGTACCGTCGTGGCAGCAACGCGACACAAGCGGCACGCAACATCAACGACGTTTACGGAGCTAACACTACAAACCAACGCACCACCTGTTATTGGTTTGCTCGCTTCCGTTCTGGAAATTTCGACCTGAAAAATGAACCTCGCGGTCGTCCGAAGACTTTGGTCGACACTGACGAATTAAAGGCGATTGTGGAAGCTGATGATCCACAATCTACGGCTGAATTAGCAGCAGCTTTCGACGTTAGCATCAAAACAATATTGGTCCATTTGCGTCAAATTAGCAAGGTAAAAAAGCTTTTATTTTTTGCCTCCAGTCCAGCTGATTTCTTTAAGAAGGGCATCAATAAACTGCCACTACGTTGGCAAAGATGCATTGATTGCATGGGTGATTACTTCGATTAATACAAATAAAAAATACATGAAAAAAAATTGTTTAAATTTTTTCATACAAAACGGCAATTTCATAGGTAAAGACCTAATATTACAACTAAGATTAATTTTTCATGTTCCATCGTTGGCCACATCATCGCTTACCATCAGATGAGACAGTGGTCAAACGTGAGCCTATCCATAATAAAAAAAAATATATAGTTAATTATATATTATCAGATTAAAGTTTGAATGTGTTTGGTATTTTTTTATACATTTAATATTTCATATAAACCTACACTTTTTTATTCACATAATATACATAATTATGTAAATTTAAAAAAAAACTTAAATACTAAATAAACTATTTATACTAAAACCTAACTATGTACATAAATATAATACAAAAAGACAAAGCACGCTCAGGCGTCATAGTACTCCTCCACATCGTGGTGTCAACATGTGGCTCAATGTGCCCAGAAGACTGGCAGCATTGCCACGTTGAATAGCAATGCTAAATTCTTTGGGCGAAGAAGAGCCAGCCCTAGAATGACGTCATTGAGACTAAAGTCTTACTAACAGGCAGGCTAACTGCCTGCTAAGTGATAATAATCAAGGAGTTTTTATCCTACATAACGACACATTGATTTAATCTTCTCTCTCGCTCTCTATTTTTTTTTTTGCAGTTTTCTTGACGCAAATAGCCACAACAATAGGCATTACGGCTGGTGTCCATAGACTATGGACACACAAATCATACAAAGCCAAGCTGCCTCTACGCATCTTACTTTTAACGCTCTTTACTATGGCGTGTCAGGTATGTTTAAATCTTAACAAGTTTTAATTTGGTACTTATGTAATAAAACGTGAACTGATTCCTAAATACTTATCAAAATAAAAACTGGAAGATCAAGGCCAACCCTTTTTCTAACTGTTTGAATTAAGACAGCTTAAACAGATTGATAAATCTATTTGAATTACAATCTAATCATATTATTTGGTAAGACACACTACCAGCTATTAATTGAAACGCGTGATAATAGTTTGGGAGAGATTTAGTCAGTCCAAAAAATTTTTAAAACAGTTCAGTTTGAGAGTTTTTACCGACTTCCCAAAAAGGAGGAGGTACTACGTTCGGCTGTTTGTATGTTTTTTTTTTGTAGGTTTGTTCATCGAATACTCCGCCAAATGTGAACGGATTTTCAAAATTATTTTTTTGTTTGAAAGTAGATAGTTCTGAGATGGTCCCATTGTCACCAAATTAGGATCTGATGATGATGGATCTTGAAGAAATCGAGGGCGACCCTCAAATTTTATAGGCTCACTTATTGTTTTTCCCATATTTTATGAAGTATTTTGTATATTTGCGTATCATATGGTCTTCACCATCTCAGGTAGCTGGGCTGATGATGGAAGGTACAACTCCTTAACAGTAAGAAGTTACTCGTACAGGCAAGGACTGTTTTAGTAAATTGTTTTGATGTTTGATAGGGCATTTGCCACATTTGGTCTCATGATCATCAAGTCATGACCTGATGCTGCAGTCAGGATAGTCTGCAGAGTACCCAAGTCCGATCGAGTTTATGCTCATTGAAAAGGGCTCGATGTGTGGATAAACGTACTGCTAATAAAGAACACCGAAGTACATAAAGACCTGATGCTGAAGCCAGGAGCATCAGAAAAAGTACAAACCTTGAAATTACAGCACCGTAGTCGTGTTTTGGCTCATTTTAAACAGGACTAAATTTTAAGTTCAATGCAATGTTGACATAAGTCTGGCCTGATGCTACAGCCGGGATTATCAGCATCTAGTCTAATGACTGATTGAAAGAAGAGGGGGAGAGGATGTATCGAACTGATCAGATGATGAAGCCGAAAGGTAAATTAATGTAATCTAACCGTGTTTGGGATTATTAGAACCGTTATGAGATGCGCTCTGACTATAAGGTATTTAAGTTTGACTGAGGGGTACTTTTTAGTGGTGGTATCATAACTAAAAAGTGTAAAATAAAAAACTATTTATAAAAAAAAATAATCGACTTCAATGTTAAAAAAACACTTAAAAGTACCAAATAGTAAAGTTGGTGCTAAATAACAAAGAGACTAAACTATTATCGAAACACCGACTTCCAAAATTAAAGTTATTTGGTACTTTTCAGTGTTTTTTTAACATTGAAGTCGGTTATATTTTTTTTGTAAAAAGTTTTTTTTACAACACTTTTCGGAAAACGGTTTCATAGGAACTGTTACGACTCCGTGAGGTAAGAATCGTTTCGAAGACTTTTTCTTGGATGCATCCCCCGATAGCTTGAGGAAATGTCCTTGTTAGTGTTTGTTGACATTCAATGTGTTCCTAAAAAACTTTTTGTTATTCACAAAAAGGCAAACGAAGCAAATTTTTGAGGTTTGTCTGGTATTATATGAATATCAGTAGGCTAAGCACTGATCCCTGTGGAACACCGCTTAGCGCTATAGCAAACGCAAACGGAATGTTCTGTTAGTGTTCAAGTTTATGAATTTAGAACACTATTTGTGAATTTAATAGTTAGGTATGGTTCACCTTTTTCGATCCAACCGGCTAACGCTTGTTGGAGCTTAATAATAAGCCTGCGTAACCGGGAACCTGCTTCAAGCCCACTCAAGTAAGACAATTTGGGGTTTTGAAGGGCAAACACACACAGTTCTGTTGCCGTTAACCCACTTCACTGGATACATATTGCCCTTTTGCAGCCTTATGGATTTTGGATTGTTATCATCTGGAACTTGTACATGACTGGCCTTTTGATCTAGTTGTTAGTAGCGCTGAATGCTATGCCGGAGGTAATGGGTTCGATTGTCACCCAGGGCTAATGTTTGTGTGATGAGCACGATCATTTGTTCTGCGTTTGGGTGTAATTTAACTATGTATTTAAAAATATACGAGGCGTCTTTGATTCTGATTCTGGACCCCTAGTGGTGGGTTTTTTTGACGGCTTTTTCCTACACTATGATAAGTGTGCACTATAAATAAATAATACAAACAGAATAAAGTATCATTAAATTAAGTGGACTCATAACACTAAGCACTTAATTTTTTCGTACTAGTATTTAATACCTTAATGTAGTACATTTTATTTTTTCTGTAGTATTCCTGTATCACCTGGGCACGATTACATCGCCAGCACCACAAACACAGCGACACAGATGCTGACCCTCACAACGCAAAGAGAGGATTCTTCTTCTCACATATAGGCTGGCTACTGATCAAAAGACATCCTCAAGTCAGTGCAAACACTGTAGATTTGAGCGATCTCATGGAAGATCCGTTACTGCGCTTCCAAGACAAGTAGGTTATTACTAACACGAAAAAATTTTAAGAACGAATCATGATTCATAGATACAATATTAATATAACAAACACTTTTTTCCCAGATTTTACACCCTTCTACTCATCATCGTAGGTTTTATAGTACCTACTTATATCCCTACTCTCTGGGGAGAAGCCACAAAAGTCGCATTTTATGTTAGCGTCTTCAGATGCACTATCTCAATCCATTTGACTGGGCTAGTGAACTCTGTAGCGCACATGTGGGGCTACAAGCCTTACGATAAACATATTGAACCAGTAGACACGAAGATAGTTTCATTCCTAATAGTTGGAGAAGGCTTTCACAACTACCACCACACTTTTCCTTGGGACTACAGAGCAGCTGAGCTCGGCTATTCTCTCAACCTTACAAAGTTTTTTATCGACTTTATGGCGAAAATCGGATGGGCGTATGATCTAAAGATAGTATCAGATGAATTGATAAAGAAACGCGTGAAGAGAACCGGTGACGGAACTCACCCAGTGTGGGGGTGGGATGATCCAGATTTGTCAACTGATGAGAAAAAATTTGCAGTATCTAATAAAATATAACAAGAGAAGCACAAATAGTATTTTTACGTTCAACAAAATCTTGATATTCTTACAACAGCAATGTAATATACCGTTAAGTTTTTATAAACCAATTGATTATTCTAAATAAAATCTGTTGTTTCAATAATTTAAACAATTAGAAACCTTACCACATTATTATTAAAAATAATGAATAAGCGAAAATAAAAATTATAACCATCAATAAGACACATACCCTAAATAATATGAACATAGGGAGTTACATAATAGTGAAGTTTGAAAAACAAAAGACCCTAATTTTGATAAAAATCTTCTTGCAAAATTATCATCTGGACAAATTTGTAAAAAGGTTTTTGAATTCTTCAATGCAAACAGTGGGAGCCATATTTAAATTCATATCGATTAAGACAGCATTGAGACCTTTATGTATGATAAAAGGGATATCACTCAACACTAACGAGGTCCGAATGCTCAGGAATTGCTCTTTGATCATATGGCATAACCACGGGCATAACTATATAATAATGGACGTAACTATACGTTCTTAATTGAATTGATGTTAATTATTGTTTGATATATGCTAATAAAAATGAATTAAAATTGCAATGATTGTAAAAAGCTGCAAAGTCATAAGTACTAACATGGTATAACAATATCAACTTTGTATCTACACTTAGTTCTCAATAAACGTTTTGACTTTGAATGAATTAAATACAATAAATAGAAAAACAGAGGCTGTTAACCAAAGTGTGACATTCACAGGAACTAAGACGTGATGAGGGTCGTCATGTCACATTTCTGTTTAGCCACTACTTCTGATAAACTGACAACGAGAAAACTAGAATTAACGAGATGAATACTTCATTGAAACGGTTGACTCTACATACTGCGCTTGGTCATCAATATATGAGCTCGGTTGGGCCTAAAAGTGCTCAAGAATTCTTCTATTTGTTTTTTTTACAAAACTGTGATGGCACCTTACCAGATAAGATTTTTGGTAGAATAGGTTACACTAACGATAGGACAAAAATTGATTCGTCTGTTTTAAGTCAGTTAAATACCAAAACCAAGGTCATTTTGCTTGTGTCAACGGACCATTTTAACACCGTATACCAATCGAGTACGAGTCAGGCCACACGTTGTATAGGATTCATTAATGGCCCGTTACAATATGTGGACTTAGAAGGGGGCTTTATGATTATTACTAAGCACATTAAAAATCACAATACTGATTAAAAACAGGCCCACATAGGACGATGGTAAATCGTAAAAAAATATACAAGAGACGCTGCACAAATTATTTTAAGAGTAGAGTTAAGTAGTTGTGAAAAGAGCTGCAGTTGAAAAATCCATGCTAGTAGTTTTATAAACCTGTGAGAGCAGAGACGTCCCTTCCTTCCTTCCACTTTTCCCGATCTTCTAAAATTCTTTTTGGGCTAGTTTCTTGAGAAGGGGTTCAGCTCATTCCAGTATTTTTTTAAAAGAGACCACAAAAATATAAAAGTGGCTTTGGAATGCGATAACACGTTGAGTACACTATACAACGTGTAACCTTAAATGCGCAAAACCTCAGACACCCCAAATGATTTTTAATTCGATTGACCTAATTATGTGAGAAAAAAAAAAACATTTAAAAAAATTAAAGGTTTTATGAGCAGTTTTAGTTTGTTTAAAATTCACATCTGCGTTGAAATAAGAACTGTTATTATCCTGTGTATGAGAAAATTTGATTGGATTACAACTATTTGTGTTTGTTTACCTATTTCTGCGGGTTTGCGCACGTGATAGCTTGACCTATTCATAAATAGACAGGTCGAAGTTTTTAATGATGATTTTTTTGAAAAATGTAACCTATATTTAAAAAGTGGATTAATTCATGAATCCCCAAACGACACCCGGTGGCCGCGCATCTATTGTCTTACTATTGTGTCTCTAATTGACGGTATCTGAAGGGTTAATTGATTCTGCTCGTTATTCTGATCAAACTAATTTCAGGTTTTGCGTATTTAATTCATGAATCCCCAAGCGACACCCGGTGGCCGCGCATCTATTGTCTTACTATTGTGTTTCTAATTGACGGTATCTGAAGGGCTAAAGTTACACCTTGTATAATACGACTATATTATAAAATAATAAAATTACTGGAAAATGACTAAATGAAATGTAATTATAAAATGACTGGAAATTAATTCGACGTTAATTAATGACGTGATATTATAATTATCTCGTTAGAATATGTACGAGTATCTACATCTAGTGGTTATATTCCGAACTATGACTACTACAACTGAGGCTATGCTGAAAACACAATCCGTGCGAAGAATCTCATTATATAGTTCTATTCATTGCCGTGCGATGGCGCTGTACTCAAAGTAACGCAGTTTTAAAGCTAAATCACTCTAATTCGGTACCTCTTGCTTTTTGTACTCTAGCAGTATAAGTAGTGTTGTAAGAAACTCGAGTCTTTTAGTCCTTATTTCAAGACTTGAGTAGAGTTTTAAGACTAGGACTCGTTAGTCTCATGGTCCCGAGCCCTTTGAGTCTTCTTCGAGTATTTTAAATTCTTTGAGCTAGACTGAGTCATGAACTTGAATTGGTGTGACGAATGTCTCCGTGGACGAATGCAATTTGAGCGATTATTTTTCAGCAGACAGAAAGAGAGTAGGTAGGCAAATATAGGTAGACAAATATATTTTTGTTACGAACGTATTTTGTCACTTTAAAATTGTAGCTTGTTTCCCGTACTAAAATAATATTTAATAATCAACATGACTAGTCAAGACGATAAAGTTAGATTATCTTCACCAAGTATATTAAGTTAGGTATATACGAAGCTAAATTTCCTGATTTAGAAAAGGCAGCAAATTTAATTACCAAACGATGAAACCGATTGGGAAATAAAACTATAAGGGCTTCAATGTTCCTGTCTTCGTGGCTCAATACACTAAAATAATTTAACTTCTCGCGCGACGGGGTGTATTATTATAACGTAATAGCGCGTTTTTACGTAAATCACAAAAAAATATCTGTATTTTTCTAGGAAAAACAAAGAAATAGAAACCAACATTTCCGGCCAAAAAAAAATTCGTACAAACGTGTGTACAAATCTAAGCGTTTTTCAAGGTCATTCAAGTTATACAGACGTATGTACAATTGGCGCTCGAGGGGGTATACTAACGTTTGTGATTTACCCATGAACATCGACATAAGCTGAAGAAAAAATACTATATTATTTTCCAGCTTCGGCCAAATGACTCTTTAAATATTCATCACCTGTTACGTATTCCGGTTACCTCATTTACATGAAAATTACATACCACTATTTTACGTCATCATATTTTACTCAACCCAGTGCTGATAGGGATACCTGAAAAGGGATGTATAAAGAGTACCTACACCATCATATACCCGATCAAGGAGTGTTAATTTAGAGTAACATAGTTCATAGCTTTCATTAGTCACAAAACTGAAAAGAGCATGAATCACCTTCAAACATTGATATTACAATAATGTACTATCACTAGAATATAATTCGACGCCTCCAAAGTATTCTCGGCTGGCAGGCTGCTGAAAGAAACAAAACACATGTGACTTCTATTACTCATTTGAGGTAATCAATCTAAAACAAAACAAAGAAGTAGGTATCAATTTATTAGAGAAATATAGTAACATTTTAAGAAATAAATAGATTAACTCATTGCTGAGTTAAGCTCGCCTTTATACATGAACTGTATGTATCTCCATATGCCATGTTATGTCCTTGCGTACAATAAACAATTGATACAAAATATTGAAAAACCAAGTTTTGTTTTATTTATTGACATAATTATTACTTAGAAATAAAATGGAATTGTATTTTGTAATATCAAAATAACTTCTAGGTATATTAAACGCATATCAAAACAAAATGTAATTTTGGAAATTTTCATCTATATGTCTATTTATTTCGGTTAATATCTGAAGCGGCTGGACTGATTTTGGATTTTCACAGGCAGATGGCTTATGTTATTAGGCTTTCTCTATTTAAAAAAAATATATGTATAGGTATGGTTCCGTGCTTCTTGGAATTTTAATGAGATAATAATAATAAATTTATATTTTTAAGTGTAAGAAATATTTCAAAATGTAACATCTATGTTTATTTAAGTGAAATAAAAGAAATAATAGTAATAAATCTTTATCCGGCGGTATTATAAAAAAAAACATGGAATATATTCCATGCTTTTTTTTACAATATTGTCGGAAAATTTAGAAGTAATTGTATTTTAAATGAATAAAACTTTCCAGAGGTAGTGAAATATTTTTTCTAAAAAAAAAAGAAACAATCTCAATATGTCTTTAGGTACTATTTTGCTCCTATTGGTCATAGTGGGATGTAATATAACGTATATCTTTCTCGAAGATAAAATATTTTCTGATTCGAACTATTATTTCTTGAGATTATCGCTTTCAAACGAAGAAACAAACTCTTCAGCTCTGAAATATTAGTATTTTATATAGATATGAATATATATGCACTCAAAACCCAAATAACCGTATTTGATTTAACAAATTTCAAAGCACTTTCAATACTTTCATCACGGCACTTCAAAAAATTTAATTGCAATGAAAATTAACTAATTACACGTAGCAATATCTACACAGTATGTTGGTCCCTTGTCTAGGTACCAAATACGATTACGCAGCAATCATATGTGATTATAGGAAAACTATCTTATATTTTTAATTTTGTAACATAATATTATGTTAAAGTGTCGTGTTTATTAAATATAATATAATTAATTATTGTAAAGATTATGATCTCTCCGTATGTATCTATTCGTATGACGGTAAAGCTTGACCGATCACCCCCGGATAAATAATATCAACAGCATGGCTTCTGTCGTCATAAACATTCATAGAATGTATCTTAATCAAACGATATGAAACTATATGCGTTATACGCAAAATACACGCTTTAGACGTGGAGCTGTGGACACCTGCCTGAAATGCAAAAAAATCTATATGCGTTTTTGTTTACGAATTTCATGTAAGATTACATTACATTTTGTAAATTAACTTCCAATATCTCTCCTCCCCTCGTTGGCTGAACACCATTTCATTCTAAATTCAAAATATTATATTTTATGTTATGTCGTGCTAATAAACAGTCAGTAAGTAATTGTGATTGCAACCTACAGCTGAGTATAAAGTCCTGGCTTCAATTCTTGGGTCGAGTAGTGTTACTAAGTTTTTCATCAGGAGTTTTTCATAAGGATCTTGGAACTAGATTTCAACTAGAACTTGTACTTAGTTGATGGATGAAACTACTGAGAGTGATGCATGAAAAAGATAAAGATGTATAATAAATGCATATTTTAGTAAAGAAAAGCAGAGAATTGCAAAGATTTCTAACACTACAGAAGTGGGGTGGAAACGATGACCACATGAATCGTCGTGTTTTAGCTAAAGAAGAGAGCAAAAGAGGAAGAGGTTGACCACCGACTACCTGGAGGCGAACCATCTAGAGCGACCTGCTGACACTGGGCCTAACGCCCGAAATGATGCAAAATCGCCTAGAATAGCGTGAAAGTATCAAAAGGGCTGACCTCAAATAGAGAACAAGCCAGGGGATTGATTGAGTACGAAGCTGGAGCGCTACGCGTGCCTAAACGAAGGTAATCTCTAGAAGTACTGGTAAAAAAAAGCTGTTTTATTCCGGAGTGACATATTTTACGTACACAGGCAAAGCCGCGGGCAAAAGCTAGTAGTAATAACTATAATATTTTTACAAAACGCGTTAACACATATTCAAGATTTTTTTCCAAGGTTTATTCTCACTTATCTTATTTTAGCCAATTTGATACATCGTATGGATACGTTAGGCTCGTATTGTACACAAATTGCTAAATTGATGCATGGCTCCTATTCGCAACACATTTTAAATTGCTTAATGGGCTAAAAGCAAATAGGGCAGGAACTCGTCAGCCTCAAACATCTATCTATTTTATTTTATGTTTACCTTGGGGAACTGTAATATCTAGCAACTTACCGAGAAAAGGCTAAGCTCTCATTCGTTTTACGCCAAGTCATTACAAGGAAATATTATTTTTCTAGGACCTAGAACTCTGTTTTTAATATTGTACGAGGTTCTCAACAACAAATCAAATTGTTGTTGTTTTGGTTGTTTTTTTATTTACGTCATATGCCTTATAATTTTCTTTTTTTTTTGGAAACTGAAAAAACTATTTTTGAATAAAGTATACGACGCTGGGCTCCATTTCGATTGTCCTGTAATTAAATACCGAAAATGCCACACCTCAATATCGTACCTCTCCACTAACATCTCCCTTTTAGACCTGATTTTTTTAAATGAAATCCCATTCCTCTCATAATTCTCAATAAAGTCGTGCGAGTACCGTTAAAATCGATTTCGTTTCGCATTTTGTGCAACAATTTTGTTAGAGTAAGCAACATTTTTTTTTCCTTTTTTTTTCTTTAGATAGACAGGGGAGCCAACATTACGGCGAGGGAAATTTCTTACGTGATACGTTATTTTTAATTGCCTTTTGTCATATTTATTTTCGCTTCTGAAATTCCTATGACACTCAACTTCAATTTTTAATTAATGGCCTTTGTGGAAAAAACACCACAATTTTGCCAATAACACATGCGAACTGTTAATAAACCATCAAACTTTGAAGAGGATTTAGCGTAAATTAACGTAAAAAAAATCCTTATAATGAAATTCCTATGACACGTGATTATTCACGTGCACTAAAATGTGACAGTTATCATCAAAGATGACAAGGTCGCTATCTCAAGTCATATCACTTTTCTTGACCTACAGTGACAGATTACACACTACATTTGTCTAACAAACTAAGAAACGTTCTAGCATTTTCATCATAGATATTCTATATTTGTATTCACGTCACGTTACACGGTGGACAGATAGCCAATAGGGCTTTTATTAAAATTTATGCCCTAACCCTAAATCCTAATCTGAATGGTTTGTGTCGAGTTTGGGACCTAAATTCTTATTACTTCTTGAGGTTAAAAATCGCTGAAGAAAAAGCTGGTTCAAGAAAAAATCATGATCCATTTTTATTCGTAGTTCAAATAATTGGCAATTAGTATTTATTTAAAATGTTATGTTTGTTCTATGTAGCTTAAGGGAGTTAAAGTTTCATGAACTAACTACGCTAAAATAACAATACGCACTAAAAATAAGGAGCACGACTGCCTAATGAACAGCAAAAAAATTACTGGATGAATTAAAGAAGTTAGATATAGATACCGGCACGGATCTTGAGCGCTGGCTTCAAGTTGCGCAGAAGTCAAATATCGGGCCTATTTAGTGGTATGAAGTGAAACGCGGGGGCGTGAAGTGTCAGTGATTGGCTCGCCGCGCCATCGAGTTATAGACGTCATTCGTTCCCTGCGCTTGCCAAACACAACAACGACGAAGATTGGCTCGCCAATGTATGGAATGCGCAAAGCGATCCCCACTCTGACACCCAAGCGCTCAAGATCAATGCCGATACCAGTACTATTTATTTCATCATCATCGTCATTTGAGCCGAAGGGCGTCCAAATACAAACACACAAAAAGACTTTATATGTTTAAATATCAATTAAAAATAATAATTATCCTATGACATCGTCAACACACTTCGAATATTACGGTACTTATTTTAAGTAATTTTTAATTGATTGTTTGTATGTGTAACTTCTAATTTCAATTATATATTAAAAATATGTTATTATAAAGCGGTTTTTAAATGGTGTTAACCTGATGCACATAAAAGTTAATTAAGTCAGAAATGTACTTGTATTAATGTAAACAATTGTTGGTTAATCTAAATAAAATAAATAAATAAGTGAACTGTTATTGTTTTTATGAGAAATAAAATGAAGAAAGGAAACACGTTTATTTGGCATACACATATACACACAATGAAATAACAATTGTAGAAACTTAAACACAACAATAAACCTAATTAATTTGTTATACATATCAATAAAACTAATTAAATGCAGCAATTTAGATCTACAATAATTATCTATTGAACTTCTTTAATTGCTAATTAGCCCTCTTCTCTCTCCTACATTTTGCTGTGCCCGACAGGTTCCATATTGATTTATGAAAATTTTCAAAACCATCTATGTATACATATGGATTGCATTAAAGTATTGAGTATTTAAACCACGGGAAAACGCCTTTTTAATATTCCCACTGCTGGGATTCAGGCCTCCTCTCTAGGGGAGGGAAAAAAATAATACCAGCTGTTTATGGAAAATTTAGGAACACTAATATGTGCACAGCCGCTTAGTCAGTTTGGCACGCTTGAGATACTTAAAATCAATGCAAAAGCACGCCCCTTCAGTTCAAGCACATAGGCGATAAATCAAGATGAGGTAATGGAAGCCCCCATATGTATTGATTTATTCCATTGTGAACCCTATGAACTAACCTTCTAGTGCATTAATGTTCTGATCAATGAAAATATTAAATGCTAGCTTTTGCCCGCGATTTCACCCGCGTACATAAACTATAACCTATGTCACTCAGGAATAAAGCAGCTTTCTATCGGTGAAAACATTTTAGCAATCGGACCAGTACCCCTAGCCAAGTTGCTAATCTGCAATAGTTAACGCTAGTAGAAAGCTTCAAATGTACGGAAATGACATCATATCAACGCTCAGTCACGTGGTCAGAACAAGAGAATTGGCGGCAAGGTCAACTTGAAGCGTTCGTCGCAATCGAAACGGTTATAACTTGAATACGGCAGTACTTCGAGAGATTACTTACTACAAACAAACAAACAAAATTTACCTCTTTATTATATTAGTGAAGAAGATCAATGAAGGAAATAATCGTACAAATAATTATGAAGCAAAAAGTGGTAACCACCTACCAAATGGGACAGTGTAGGTCGAATCTCACATGAGCTAGTGACAGTCACAAGTCGGCCACTGTCCACTGGATACGGGGAACTAAGAGACAGACAGAAACGCTTCATTGTACTGATGTGAGGAGGAGGCTTTTATTTAGATCATCATCGTATCAGTCGACAGACGTCGACTATTGGACAAGGATCCCGGGAGTGATCAGGCTGAGATTACCGCGATGGTACCGGGTGGTGCATCGCCGTACGCCTGGTGGTCCGATGATGTAACGGGCTAGGCGGAATTAGACGTCTGCTGATCTGCAAAACGTGATATACGTGGAAAATACCGTTATCTAAGTAGAAACGTTAAACCGGTCACGTAGATACTGTTGACTTATCTATCAGTCTACGAGCTATTTCTAATTGCTCTTAGAAAATTAATTAAAGGTTATCGTTTGTCAGTGATTCACGCAAAATGCGCAAAACGTGTTTGCATAAACTTGCACAATATTATAATATAAACGTGACAGCTCATAAACTCGTGAATAAATCATTTATTCATGATTTATTTATGTTTGCGGATTTTTTTTCACGGTTTTCTGGAATGGATAATTGTATAGAAAGTATACAAATAAGTCTTAAATACACTAAGGGTCAAAAATGACCCCCAACATGACGCGTGATGTTGTCTAAAGCCTCGTCCCCACTAGGAACATTTGTCGAGCGACAAGTGTCGGTTACCGACATAGCACGAAGAATTGCCAAACTTAAGTGGCAGTGGCCGTTGGGGCCGAAAGGTTCTGGAATGGCGACCCGTACCGGAAGACGTAGCGTTGGAAGGCCTCCTACAAGGTGGGCCGATGACCTGGTAAGAGTTGCGGGAATCCGATGGATGCGAGACGCACAGGACCGTTCATTGTGGCGGCACTTGGGGAGGCCTATGTCCAACAGTGGACGTCTTTCGGCTAAAATAATGATGATGATGATCAAGTGTCTCCGGAGCGATGTCGCCCTACATCGCCCCACGGCGCTTGATGTCTTGTCTCCGTCCACATCAGTTCAGATGAATGCATCAAGAACAAAAAAGAAGAGAAGATGGTGGATTAAAAACAGTACTTGTGAAACAAAACAAGTGTATTTAATGTTCTCAGTGTTCTAGACGGCTCATTTGTGCGACAAGGAACAGTTTCAACAACGTCGCGGCGATGTCGTCCGACGTTGCCCGACATCGCCCGATGTCACCGGGGACACATGTCGCTCGACAAATGTTCCTAGTGGGGACGAGGCTTAATTGTCCAACAAAAACCCCGCGTCACGTGAATGTGTTGTCATTGTTGGGGGCAAGTTGCGGGACACTAGACAACGTTGCAGCGTCATGTAGATTGTTTTTTCGGTGGGAAAATAATCTAGTGACATCTCCCTCTCTTGGGCGGGAGCGTAAGATAGTGTCAGACTTTTACTGACTAAAAACCCATTCCAGTTCCATCGTTGCCTTTCATACCGGGGGCTGAGCTACCTTTCGGAGCTAACTCTGGCCCCAGTAGGGTTCGACCAGGCTAGGCCTCAGCCGTTGCTGACAACTCTTTGAGGCGCGCGGGAACAGTGCGCGCCGTCGACATTTTGGGCTCGGTCCGGACAGTTACCGAACGGTCGGACAGCAAGCTACCCATTGCTCGCAGCGTCATGTAGATTGAGCATTTCGCGTTATGCCAAACGACTTTTCGTCCCTCAATATAATTATCTGAGGCTTTACTATTTATATGAATTAAACATTACTTCATATTAAAAATTAAATTAAAAAAAATTAAAATGTTTATTTCAATTACACTGGGCATTTTGATACAAATTATTGGAAATCACCTTTTAAGCAATGAAATGCTTGTATAAGATGACTCCGCACTTCCACTTGTCATTTCTATGCAATTGAAGAGTAGACATGCAAGACTAAAAAAATATAAATAAAATAAAATAACAAGGTAACTTAATAATAATAATGTCATTCTTTTTGTAGTCGGTTAAAATTATACAGACAGCTCAGCAAATGAATGAGAGTTATACAGAACATGCCCTGATCGCGCGTGTAGGTGTGGAATGTGTATCATGTATGTGTGTGCAAGTGAGTGTGTGTGAATTGTGGATATGACCAGTGAGGTTGTGTGGTGTGTGAGTTATAGTGAGCAAAGCTAAGTTTATTTATGTTAATTTATATCTTGCCTGTTTATTTATTTGTATGCTTAGTAACTTAACAGTTAGTAACGAAGCTCAAATGTAGGTTGTCGGTTATCGGTAAGCCCTACGACAATGTCCTGGGGTCGAAAGAAGCTATGCAACTCTTCTTTCACCAACGATGCGCATATCTTCCACAATGTAACTACTTTGGTTATTGCAAAGTAGATATTATGGACTCATATCGTCGTAGGTTTTAGTTTTAAGCCAATCGGTTACAACCTTTTTACAGTCCCGGAACTTCATGGGATATATTTGTAACTCTTTATTCAGCAAATTGTATAGAGCAGATGATTGTTTTGAGTATTGTCTTTTTGCGAAGGCCGATCTAACCTTGACAGTTGGAGCAACTAAGTAGCTCCTTCTGGTTTTTGGCTTAGATAGGTCATACGGGAGGGATTTGTGCTTTTTTAGTACGAGTTGAAGCAAATAAAGTTTTCTTACAGACAAAACATCAGATAACAGGTAGAGGCTGTGGGTGGGATATCTGTAGGGTTTAAAAAACATGACCTTAAGTAGGGTTCTCTGCGCCCTCTCAAGTTCCAAAAATTTGAGTTTTGTTGTACCTCCCCAGCAAGATAGGCAGTATATGAGGATAGATTGGGCCAGTGATATGTATACTTGCTTCAGAAGTTGCTTGGAAGCCACATGTCTCAATGTCTTAAAAGTCCAAATTAGCTTCCTAACTCTTTTCATAATAAGTTCGGTGTGCATGTGCCAGGACAGGCGCTGATCGATCATAACACCTAGATATTTTGTATGCTGTACCCTGTCAATTTTTGAGCAAGAGCACCCGGGGTTTGGAGTGTTGGGACAGTTATGGACTTTTATTTGGAAATCTTGAGAAGGCTGTGAGTTATTATATTTAGTAAAACATATGTAATTGGATTTGGGGGCATTCAGTGTAAGGAGACTATTGTTTAGCCAGGCTGTTATCTTCGCGAGGCCATTCTCAGCCAACCTATAAACATCGTCCCAAGTCCTAGCAGTGAAGACAATGGCAGTATCATCAGCGTAAGAGAAAATGAGCCCACCATCAATCTTCATGTTGCAGAGGCTATTAATATAGATAAGGAATAAGGTTGGCCCAAGGACACTGCCCTGAGGGACGCCGAAAGTGACGGTTGATTCAGAACTGGTATACAATGTAATTTTAACCCTTTGTTTGCGATTTTTGAGATAAGATTTAAAAAGTTCAAGAGTGTGTCCTCTTATGCCACTGCGTTCGAGCCTTTGTAAAAGTAGAGGCACCGAAACTGTGTCAAACGCTTTTTTCAAGTCAAGAAAGACAGCCAGACACTTTGCTCGACTATCTACACCGTCCACCAAAGCAGAAGTCAGTGACAGAACTGCATCTTCAGTAGACTTTCCCTGTCTAAACCCAAACTGAGAAGGCGACAGTATTTTATATTTAGACAGGAATTTAATTAGGCGTGAGTTAATAAGTTTCTCTAGGATTTTCGAAATGGACGGAAGTACCGAAATTGTATATTGCATTATTGATTTGCTTGAGGTTGCGGGATACCGATGGATGCGAGACGCACAGGATCGTTCGTTGTGGCGACGCTTGGGGGAGGCCTATGTCCAATAGTGGACGTATATCGGCTGAAATGATGATGATGATGGTGATTACTTGATATGAACTCAACGTTACAAAAGGCAACTAAAGGAACACAGAAAAATTTTAGTTAGTAAAAAGTTTACACCCCCTTTTGCTTCACACAGAGCGGGAAAAATTATTTGCGGATTTCCCAACTCAATAAAAAAGTGCGTAATGAAATTTTCAGAAATGTCTTTTAGGGGTGAAGCTCTTTCGTTAATTCTTCTGTAATTTAGTTGGTTTGAGTGAGTAAAGAACCGATGGATGCGAGACGCACAGGATCGATAATTGTGGCGACACTTAGGGGAGGCCTATGTCCAACAGTGGACGTCTGTCGGCTGAAATGATGATGATGATGATGAGTGAGTAAATACCAAAAGCATGGCAAAATTACTTTCTTAGAAAAAGCAATTTCTGCTGCCCACCATCGTAGCGATTTGAAACGTATGCTAGCGAAATTACAGGACCGTGCGTGACACATTTTACTTTTCCATCAAGTAGTTTTTTCCAGTTACTTTACTTCCGTGTTCTCTCTGGCGCATGTCACTCCGAAATAGTGTAGCTTTCTAACTTTTTTTTTTTTTAATAATTTCAAATCAGTTGATAGAATACTTTTCTTTTACGCTTTGAGATGTAATTAAACCTCTTGTTATAACAAGTTATCTGTGATTTTTAAACGAGGGCGTTTCAGAATTTTACCGATTAAAACCCACATATTCCTTCAATTTTTTTTGCGTTTCAAGACGACGGTATCTGAGGAACTACATTTGGGCATACGTGGGACAAGCATGTCGATCTGGGCACGTCAGCCATTTTATATGGCCATTAGACTTGTTTTGTATGTGTGAGGTTCGACTAAACGTTTTTATTTCTTTCTTTCTTTTTCTTTCCTTCTTGTAAAGCTACATTAGATCAATGCCACGCGACGCAACTCTACGTATAAGTCAGGCGTGGCCCACGTACTTTTTTTTTTTTTTTGAAAGGATAAACAGCTCAAATACCTAATTATTAAGAAAAATCTCACACACACACATAACGTCCCTTAGCTTACAACACCGCTCAAGTAAAAAATTGGCGGTTTTCACATTTGAATGTCTTTAGATGGAGCTGCTTATTGCACGTCTAACCATTGGTCATATGATATAGATTTCAGCCAATCCGAAGCCGTAATTCGAAAAGTAGTGACAGCGCGCATGTCGGCCGGCCTATGAATGCCGCACAGTTTTTTTCGTCTCCTGTAAAGTTGGTAAAATTGACTTATGCGGTGTTGTTAGCTAAGGGACGATAACTCATTACATAATTTAAAATCATAATTAGTCGAAGAACATCGTATCTTTGCATATTGAGTGTTAGGACGAGGTTACAACTACGCGTTCCGGAATCGCATCGACAAACCGACGTGTCGCACCGTTGTACGATGAGACACCGCCACGCATCGGCTCACAAAATTGTAGTTTCAGTATACGATCTTGATTTGCTGGTAACGTGTCTGATAGCAACATTAGCAACACTTTATTCCATCGTATTCGGTTTATGGCGTCGCATGAAATTGAATCCGCATCATTTAATTAAACGCGTGCTGCCCGTTCAAAGTATGGACACTAAGTGTCCCCGCTCACAGGCCAGAAAAAAGCCACTCCAAGCTTTTTTTTTTGCGGCGGCCTGTTTTTTTGTGACTCGTGTGCGGTGGTGTCACCACAAAAAAAAAAAAAAAAAAACTAGAAGCCGCTTCAAGCTTCTCCGGCCCCTTCTGGCTTTTTTTGTGGCCGCTTCTAGCTATTTTTTGTGGCGGCTTTTTTTTTGTGGCCCGTGCGAACACCAAGTCGCGCGTTAATGTATCGCAGATTTGTATGTTGCGGCAGCAAAATAATCCACGATGGACTATGCGACGTCGCAGTGTTGCGGCCTTCGCCTTAGTTATAACATGGCCTTGGGCGCGTCTGAAAAGATGTTACAATTTAATTAATAAATTCTGTTGTCTTACACAGTGCATGCACTAGACATGACGGGAGTTTCGGCTCCTGATAACATTGTACTTTGCCCCAGTGACAATCACTTGAGGAGGTTGGGGTCAAAAGATAGATTGATATTTTTTTTGTTGTACATAAAAAAAAAATAAGAAACTTAAAATCAATAGGGTGCCACACTGGGCAACGTACCTATTTTGAATTTCATTACCTAGGCATGAGACAAAATTATTGATTTTGCTGTCTACATCAAATATCTGGGAATATATTTATAATCGTTTTAATTAACCTTTTTTTTTACGGTGGACAAAAATCATCTAGTGACAACCCCCCTCTTGGGTGGAGCGGGCTATAGTATCAGACTCTTACAGACTAAAAACCTACCCCATTCCTTCTAGCCTCTTCATATCGGGGCTCGAGTTTTCTTACGGATATCCCAGGCCCCAGTAGGCTTCGACCCAGCTGGGCCCCTGCTGTTGCTGACCACTCCTTGAGGCGCGCGGTAACAGTGCGAGCCGTCGACGTCTTGGGCTCGGTCCGGACAGTTACCGGACGGTCGGACGGCGAGCTACCGATGGTTCGCCGTCCGCGAGCCCGCTGGGTTTCAATTAACCTACTGTTGGGATAAGTACCTAATAAAATTTGGCAGTTTATTCGAATAACCCAATTTCACTGATTCTGAAGTTCGATCGTTGCCATTCCTCTTCTCGTGTAGCTTCAATAAAGTGCCGTATTTTTTATGTCTTCTTACGGTTTTTTTTCTAATGGAGCAGTATTTTTTTCTGAGGACTGCACGAAATGAAGACAGTGAAAAACTTCCTGTGTCGAAAAATCGATGGACCCACGTAAACCCGATAGACCTACATAAAACCGATGAGTTCACATAAAAACTACGCCACCCTAGGAGAGGTGAGGCACACTAGCGACAAGTTGAGACACGTAATGCAGTCCTTTTCCCCCTCGGAGCTCCACCACCCTACCCTCATTAACCGACTTAAAAAGAAAGAAGAAATGTGGATTCGACCCGTAGGTATGTACGATTTAAATAGGGTTTCTTTATATTTTTTTTTTAAATATTATTTTTGAAAATAAACCAAAGATCTCTTTCATAACATAACCCATGACATTACATTCTGAAGGTTTATGCACATGTGTAGGTACAGTGACCCTAAAATACAAATAGCACCAGTGTGTAGACTGAATCATTCAACCTTACCGTAAAACTCGCTTAATCGAGAAAAATAAAAAATAAATCACTGTGTTTTAATTATATTTCTTCGTTTTAAGACACTGACTGTCGAAATGAATCATGTGGAACAAAGTATAAACCAGTTTTTGAGTTACTCAATTTTTTTTAATGTACTTAGTCTTAGATTTATTCCTATACTACACTTTTATTTACATACATATAATCTTAATTGTTAAATATTATAAACTAATAGCTATGTATACAAACTTAAAGTAATAATATGTACAAACGGGTAAAAAACAAAAGCAACTTAATAGGGCGTCCAAAAATTCGTCCACATCGATGTCAATGGGAAATGTGCCCAGAACGCTGGCAGCATTGCCACGCTTGTACACAAATTGTGTGTACAATTATATTCACATATAATTGTGAAACAAATTATTACCCACTCAACTTGTTTCATTGAACCCGTGTTTCTATTTACCCCGTTCTCCCCTGCAATTAAGTTGAACATTTTGTTGTTATTAAACACCTATTTTTATCATAATAATATGAAACATGCCTTTTGATTGTGATGCGTGACTCTTAAAATTAGTTCAAGGTCAACCCTACTTTCAATCGGAATTAAAAGTACCCGTGTTTAAATCATTATTCTAATCCAAACCCGTTTGGATAATGATAGGTGATTGATGTTTATCAATCACCAGTCATTGAGATAATTATAATAGAATAACAATATTAGAAGATAATATAAGAAGAATAACAATAGGAAATCAATCAATATTTCAAAGAAACTGGATTAAAGGGTCAGCCAGGCTCTATCCGAGCGCGATCAATTTGTAATTCAATTGACGGAGGTAAATGACAAAGGCGTATACGCCTTAATATCTAAGGGATCAAAGATCTCATCATAAAATTTTACGCCTCTTTTCATTATGGCTCAGTCTTTTTATTGCTCATTAATGCATTTTTTACTATCACACCTGATGTTGGGTGATATAGCATGCAATATAACGTTACCCAACAACCAGTTCGAGCTGCCGAATAGAGCAACCCTAATAGAGAAACCCAATAGTGCTTTATGCTCCACTCGGGAATCGGATTCAGGACGCTTAACCGTCGCAGTCGCTCTAGCCTAGCAACCAGGAAACCAGCAGCAGCAGTTACAATAGTAACCATCGTCATCATTTTAGCTGAAATATGTCCACTGTTGGACATAGGCTTCCTATGTCGGCATTGTTGTTGGTGTCACCCGTTATTGTCGACCGTTAATTGTGTCGCCACAATGAACAATGTGCGTCTCGCGTCCATCAGATTCCTGCTACCTTTACCAGGTCATTGGTTCACCTTGTAGGAGGCCTTCCAACGCTGCGTCTTCCGGTACGTGGTCCTCACTTCAAAACCTTTCGGCCCCAACGGCTATCAGTTCTGCGAGCATAGCCCTTTGCATTGCTCTTTGGGTATCTTCATTTCTGATTCGAGCACACAAGGAAACTCCGAGCATAGCCCTTTCCATTGCTCTTTGGGTGACTTTAAGCCTTCTGATGAGGCCTATTGTGAGCGATCACATTTCGGGGCCAGGATGATGATGATGCTATCCTGCTCATTTCAGCCACAGCGACCGCATTCCTTGGCATCTTATGGTGGTCGTGAGCTCAGATGTGCTGCTCTGTTATTGTCATATGTTCGTGGCCATATGTTATCACTTGCAACACGCACTGTTCATATGTAATCACTGACTTACGTCTTGAGACACTGTGGGAGTAGTAATAGTTAGCTTATAATAGTAAGTCAGAAGAAAGAACTAGACAAGAACATAGACACGTGATTTAAAGTAGAGTTTTTGCCCAGAAAAGTCACACTCATGCCTTTAGTTCCAAATGTACGGACAGCATCATCAGCTGCTGACACCTTTTTCTAAGGTATTTTTTATAAGAGCGGTATTAATGCGCCTTCATGGCCTTCAAGTTTTCTCATTTTAAAGTGCTGCCCTCATTTCAAACTCAAATTCAATGTCAAAAAGTTGACAGAAAACAGTGTGAAAACAGTTGTGTAACTTACCCCCGTAAGTTACAGGTATTTTTGACTGATGAAAAACTGACGTTATCAATAATACAGAAATTGTATTCTTCTGTTGTCAAGCAGTATTTGAATTCGGTTATATGTTAAGTGATAATATTATTATTCAAGGTACTATAATATACTCTGTAAAAGGAGATTAAAACGTGACTGGCAAGACTGCAGTCAGGTTAGCTTTTTTTAAGGTGGGAAATAGGCGTGGGAAAAGTGTGTCATCTTTGCGATTGGAACATTTGCATCTGAATCACTGAAATGTTGCGAAACAGTGATATGTATCATTTGAAACATCGACTCAAAAGATACAAACGGAACATTTGAAACATCGGCTCACAAGATACAACCGAAACATTTGAAACATTGACTCAAAAGATACAACCGAAACATTTGGAATAACGACTCAAAAGATACAAACGGAACATTTGAAACATCGACTCACAAGATACAATCGGAACATTTGAAACATCGACTCACAAGGTACAAACGGAACAACGACTCAAAAAATACAAATACAGACAGACATGTTATGAATCGTGATCTGTTGAGTCACACTAAAAGTTTTAATAAATTAAATTTTGATATTAGAATAATTTAAAACAGAAGTTTTTAGATCTGGTTTTAAATATAAAACTATTTACGTTTTAATTTGAATTTTAAAAAGACTACTGGTCACTAAAAATAAAGTGTTTCAGTATTCCAATTGTTCCAAATGATATATTTAAAACATTACTGATATTTCAATCTTTGTGAACACTAAAATGTTTCAGAACAGGGAGTCAATTCAGTAATATGACATGCCTAGTGAGAAATCATCAAATAGCTTCACCCGCGTTTTGTGGAGCAAGCTACGACTAAACCTGTGTTCTTTGCATTCCAGGGCCACGTTAACTTTTTAAACATTTCCACAGCCAGCAGCTATCAGGTTACCTCTGCTGAAAACTTCGGGGATTACAAGCAAAATATTATGAAATGTTAAAATCATAACAAAAAGTTTCTCATA
The DNA here is from genome assembly GCA_949319445.1 of Mythimna lalbum. NCBI lineage: Eukaryota > Metazoa > Arthropoda > Insecta > Lepidoptera > Noctuidae > Mythimna > Mythimna lalbum. The sequence continues at coordinate 9,163,814 of OX439351.1, read as the reverse complement.
ATAATCACGGTCATATTATTTTTATAAACATAAGACAGATCTCAAAGCGTTCGAGTTTTGGACAATGTTAAAGGAAATATTATTATTTAGTACTTGATTAATCCGCTTGGTGAGAGAAGTCGAGGATCGGTCGATTTGGTGACGCTAGGGGCAGCTAACTGGCTGAGTGTTTGCTGTAAACTTCTAATGGGTAGGTAACGAGTGGTGCCACCTAGTGCAAAAGTGATGGATGGGCGCAACACTTAGTAAATGTAGTGTTGATTTTATTATAAGCTGCTCAGCTCATGTAGATATTAATCTAATTTACAATAATTCAATTTGTTGTGATCGATCGCGATCGACCGCCAGATCAGGCGTCGTAAGCGGAGACGGTTTAGTCATACTCATTGAAGGGATTCCAATCGCATACCCAAGCAATCATTGGACTGGAATTCTCCAGGGAAAATAAAGCGTGACCGTCTCCGTCAAACCTGGCGTCGTACCTTATTGGCAGATTCCGCATACACCGGGTTCTCATCGGACAACGCATGTTTGGGAGGTTTCTGTTGCGGATTCAAGTGGAAGAAACGTCCAGTTGTTACCATGGTGTGCTCTATCGCCGGGAAGACATTGATCTTAGTGGAGGCGATCGGTGGTGATGCACCCGGCCTGGATTCGATTCGAGAGGGAAAGGGATGTGGTACCTTTTTCTAAGAGTAATGCTAGCAAAGGATATGTGAAACGTGAGGAAACGCATATCTTTTCGCCCCAGCCACCGGCCACAGGAGACGTCCCGAGCATCGGGAGTCACAGGACGATTCCAGGCTACCGTAGACGCGGGCTTATGGCCGACGAGCATTGGTAAGCTCGTCGTCCCGCTGTCTCCTAGGGATCCAGCACAAGTCGTCGACGGCGCGTTGTGTTCCACGCTTGCCTCAAGGAGATAATTATCAGCAAAACTGTATGGAGTTTTTCTGAAAGGGCAGCCAAAGAGAAACTGAAGGATACAAGTGCTATTTTTTTGTCAGTAGGAGCCTGACACACCCTCTTGCTCCACTCTAGAGCGGGAGACGTCGGATAATTTATCCACCCCAACGAATATCTTGTTGGCAGAAGCAACATGGAGTGATGTAGGGCGAGGTGAAGTGCAAAGCTCAAGGCCGTTCGCGATGCAGATTTACTGTGGACGTTTTCTGGTGATGTAGATTTTTTTTTAAATTGATATAAAGTAGTGCTTGACTGCGATCCCACCTGATGGTAAGCAGTGATGCTCTCTCTGATGGTTAAGCGCACTAGTTTATTAAGAGCCTATTCACTCTAGCTTTGAAGACACCCGAATTATAATCGGACGGGAAGACAAATATTAACTTCAATGTGATAATGAGTCGTCATAACGCACAGTTAGTGTTTATGAGAATCATTAGAACCAAGCAGCACAGTTTTTGTAGCAAAATAAAAAAGTAGTTTTTGCAGACAAACTATACTTTGCAATATAAATCTCTTAAATAATCTGGAAATAGTAGTTTATGTGACTAGGGGATAAAGCAGTGTCTTTAAGTCGCGGGCGGCATGTTGAATTCCAAACGAGACGAAGGTTGCTAAGTTTAATCCCGAACATCAGTGAGTGAGTTAATAAAGAAACCTGAGTGAAGTGAGGAATTCAAGCCCCCCAAGACAAAGACAGCTTTATCCCCGTGTTGCATACTCTACTTTTTACACCATCTGTGAGATAATAGACAATTTGGTCGACCAAATTAATCATATATTAGAGATATATATGTATTATATTTACAAGTTCATCAAACAAACAAACTTCACTACTACAAGATTATATAGTCTTAATTTTCTATAAAGCTCCCGTCAGTAAGCAGGTTTTATTCTATTTTCTTTTTTTTTTGTTAGTGGCCAATTTGAATTCCGAGTCAACTTGTTCGATTGTTCGATTGTACCTTTTAATTCAAAACGTTGACGATTTTTGATGTTCCAAATTCAAATCTCATTATTCCCTAGGGAGCGGCCGTACTACATTATCTCCCAGGGAATAATGACTTGCTTTAAATGAGGTTTGTATCACGTATGACATTATCGAGCAGGTGGTGTAAAAAATCTATGAAAGGGGTTCTGACTTCTAGTAGCCCTAGAATGAAATTGTTATAATGTTGAGTTTTTGCTCCCGTTGATGTTGTTGTGTATGAAGAAAAAACACGTCATCAGATCTAGAAGGAGAAAAAGCGGGCTCTAAAATGATAGAAGGAGCGTAGGGAGGCCTTTACCCAGAAGTGGAGACAGTTCTTAATTGCGACCGTAAGTTAAGAACTGTCTCCACTTCTGGGTTAAGTCGTAGGTATGAAGCCGAATGCTGCAGTGACAAATTTCCATGTGTATCAATCGACGTTTTTTGACCCACTTATGAATCTAATCTAATATATATTATATATATAATATTAACTGTTTATTTTGGGTTGCCGCGGGATTCGTGGAGGTCACTTAGCTATTGCTTGATACGTTAAATATAATAAATTGTAGTGAGAGCGAGTACGCGCACTTTTCCACCCTAGAGCGAAAAATAGTCATTTGAAAAAACAATTTATTATTATTTTTTAATAAAAAAGATAAAATAATAACACGCAATAGTGCATTGAAAAAAGTAATTATAGGTAAATGTTTAAAAAATCTAGTAGATATTACAAGCGCAGCTACGGCTGTCCTATTGTTGGCTGTTGTTCGCGTTTTTTGTTGTTGTCGTTTTAGTGCGTCGAGTTCGCGTTTTTGTTATCGCTTGATGATTAACTACGAAAATAGTTTGCGGAAAGTTACTTATGAATTGATATGACTGTAGATAGTTGTAATGGCAGAAGAAGATTCAAAAAAGGATGCTGGACTGAGTGAAATGTATCTTGACAAAAGTTTTCTGTAAGGACAAACAATATAATAAATAATAATTCTTTATTTCAAGCTACTATGGCCCATAGACACTATATATAAAATAATCTTAAAAATAATAAACTAATACATATGAATAACACCTCTACTTATTAAAAATCTAGTGCTCACGAAGTGACGGCGTTGTGTTCCGCTACGAGGTCGGTATCCTTCGATACACGACACCCTTCGCCCAAAACTCTCCTTTGAGGAAGGTGTCCAAATGATGAGTCGGCACCCACACCACAAACGACTTGAAATTAGTGTTTTGGCGCGGCTCCAACTGCTTGACTCTCAAAGTCCAGTTCGTCTTGACTCGAACATACTCCACGATCTCCTCAACCTTCGTGGTGTGGTCTAGTCTCGAAATGTACAGCTGCGTCGTGGGCACTGCTGGACGCAGCAGCAGTTTAGAGACTCATTGAAGAAGATCAGTATCTGGTAAAAATGTAAGCTATTACGTAACTAACTCCTACCGATCTGAGTGACGTGAGAACGAGTGTCAGACTTTTGCCTTTACTGTCTAAAACCCACCCGTGCTCCTTCAGTTGCCCTTGACATTCCAGGCCCGCACCGCGGTGCAGAGCAGTGGTGGCCGAGTGATAATGGCCTCGACTTACGAGTTATAGGTCGCAGGTTCGAACCCAGCCAGACGCATTACTTTGTGTAATTTATTTCATCACCACTGCTCTCAAAACGGTGAAGGAAAACATCGTGAGGAAACAGGCGTGTCCTAGAACCAAAAATTCGAAGATATGTGACATCCACCAACACGTACTGGGCCCGCGTGGTGGATTACGGCCCTCTCCTAGAGAGGAGGCCTGAGTCCCAGCAGTTGGTACATTAAAAAGGCTGATGATGATGATGATTATGTTTCTATCTAGCTCAAATAATAATAATTCCGGATTTAACTTATTAAATTATTATTATTCGTTTATTCATTTAAAGATACTTAATTTAATAATATTTTTAAATATTTCAATAATAAATAAAAAACATTGAAAAATATAAAAAATAGTTGCCTAGTCATTTTTATTATATTATCTTCATTTCTTTCAAAAATAAAAATAAATGACTAAGTATATGACAGATTTAATTAAAATTTCAGTATCCAGAAATTAATACAGACGAACTTAGTAATTTCACAATACTTGGTCCAAAGGTTACCAAAACAAACGTCTGTGTGCATTCCTCCACCCGCTGATTGGACCACGCGGGATTGTGTATTTTGACCCCAAGTCCTTGCGGTGACGTCATGCAATGCGCGCGCGCATCTTCCCGCGATCGCGAAATCGCATTTGTATATAATCGGTCGCGAGGAAATTCAGCTGCCAGTCTTCTGCGGTGCGTCTGTCATCAATCACATCTAACGGGCTGCAACTAGGCGTGATATTGAGTGGATGATACCCTCTTTCGCTAGTTCTGCTACTACAACGTTCTAACACTACAGGTAAGCTTCATTATTATTAATCGTTTTTAAGATTAAATACAGGTAATTACGGCTAAGTTTTTTTGCTGGTGAATAATTATAGTGTTTCAAATAAGTTTTTTACTTTGTTCCAATATAAAAAGCATTTAAGAATCTCCGGTAATTTACAAAAAAGTACCTAACAACAATAATTTTAGCTTAACGTGAAAAACTATCAAATATTATTTTGTGTGATCTGATCAATTTCATCTTAGTTTCTTGTTGAGTTTTCAAAAGTTCGGTGAACCATTTTATCAGTGCTATGGGAATAATCATACTGTTCTGTAAAACACAAAATTAACAATGTTTAAAAAATAATGTTTCGCAAAAGCAACTTATAAATTTTCTAAATTCTGTATTTTTCTTTCTTCATGAAAGTTATTGGTTTTATATAGGCCTAGAAATTCATGAGTTCCGTTTCTACTGGTCTTGAAATCTATTTTATCGTACGCTAACGTATGTATATTTCTGTGCATATTAAAAATGTATACATTACAATAATAAAACCGGCTATTTTGAAGGTTACAATTCATTAACATGTAGTTAATTGAATTATATAAAAACCATTTAATTTTTTTTACCTATTTTATTTTATTTGTTTTGTTGCACATTTATATTTTTTCCCATTTTAAGTGCATCGTTTATTGCAATTAACATAAAATTCATATTATGCAAGTGAGGTCAGTTTTCTGCCTCAAAGTGTTTTAAAATCGTGACAAAGTTAAAGACCAGAACCAAATAAACAAAGTTTTTATCATCACAATATCATTGTGTACCTACTCAAGATGAGATTAGTAAGTACTTAGATACTTCTCCAAATGACTTTGGACGAAATTGCAGCTATTTCCTTTTACGATGCTGTATTAGATACTTCTATAAGTAAGGTACCACTCAAACCCAAAGCGAACGCCGGCGTTCGCGCGTAATTTCGCGCCTTTTGTTAAACGTCAAGTGAATATCGGGTACGCATAGATTATTAAAATATTGAACGTTTTATTTAAAGGGTATGTACCCAAGAACGTAGATAAGAAGTTTTTCATAAAGTAGTCTGTGCACATCGAAAATATGCAACTTTTCCATTCATTCCATATTTATACTTACTTACTGCCGCACTCAGAGACGTCATTTAACTTTAACCCTTCAGATACCGTCAATTAGAGACACAATAGTAAGACAATAGATGCGCGGCCACCGGTGGTCGCTTGGGGATTCATGAATTAATGTCAATTAAAGCAAAACCTAAGGTACTTAACGTCATAAAGATATAGACTATTATTCAATGACAAAATTAGTAAATCAGAGATTAGCGTTAATGGGCGTCTCTGAGTGCGGCAGTTAGTGCCCAAGCCCCAAGAGTTAAGTAACCTGTTTTAATCTATGAAAGTATGGCAGAATTATTTTACCTTTGGTATTAAAATGCTACATAATTTTAAACTTTTGCTTTCGAAAGAACACGAAAAATACTTTTAAGATTATAATGCTAATAAATCTTTGAATTGAAAAAACAGTGATAGGTCGGTATGGTCTGACATATAAAATATTAGGTACAAGCTTTTGCCTGCAGTTTCGCTCGTATACACAAAATATAGCCTATGTCACTCAGGAATAAAGCAGCTTTCCATCGGTGAAAAAATTTTAGCAATCGAAACAGTACTTCCAGAGATTACTCGCTACAAACAAAAAAACAAACTTTACTTCTTTATAATATTAGTGTAGATTATCATCTCTAGAAATATTTACGCTAAAAAACTTCCTTAAAATAAGATCAGCTGACAGATAGGACAAGGACATAAGTCAGGAAAATATGATTTGGTCCGGACACCCGTAATGGCATTGTGTGCAGACCTCATTTCTCTTGGCATTTTTTTTGACCCGAACTCCCACATAGTAGTAATACTTATTGAGGTTTTACGAGATTGATGAAAGCTCACAGTATTCATCTTCAATACCTGATATAAAAAAAATCAATTTCCACGTCCTGTTTGATTATCCGCAAATCGCAACGGATTTCGATGCAGTTTTCACTAGTAGAAAGACCTATGAAGTAAGATTTATGTAAAGGGTGAGGTACAAGTAAAATAATAACATTTTGGTAGAAGTGAAGAAAGTTTATCATTGTGACCGATACGGAGTTTGCCCGAACCGCAAGCGAGGGTGACAAGGAGTCGAGTGCTGACAAATTTCCACGTGAATTTCAATACACTTACAAAGAAATAAATTATAGGGGGTTGCGTGGCACTCAGCCTGATATAATAAACACATTAAAATGCAGCAGGAGCAAGCTCGTATACTTTTCCGCACTAGTGTGGAAAACAGTAAATTGTACGTAAAAGCGCTTGGGGCAGGAGTGGTTTTTTGAGTATATAACTAAGTGTAGGTATTGAAAAATAATTACCAGAATCGCGATAATCTCCAAAATCCAATCAAAAACTTAATTATTTAGTACTGGAATAATTACCATACGTGTTATGACAAAGACCACTAAGCCTAATTAAGTATCAACCAATTAGTACGATCATCGTTCAATAACAGCTCGCAACATTATTATGGTGAGAAGCAATTTAGATATAATAGACTAGTTTTTGCCCACGAATTCGTTCGCTAATTCGAAGTTAATACTAAATAAAAAGTAGCCCTTAGTAGTCCTTTTCTGGGGTTCAAACTTACTCCGTACTAAATTCAATCAGAATCAGTTCAGTAGTTTGACCGTGAAACCGTAACAGACAGATAGAATTTCTCCACATTCACAATTTTAAGTAGGATACAAATTGTATTATTATATTATTAGGATACAAAAATGAAATTGCCCTTTTGGAACCAAAAAGATCGCGCTTAGTAAGATTTGATTTTAAGAAAAAAAAATAGACATCTTGATTACTAATTATATTATTATAAAAATCATTCCGACAATTCTTGCGCGAGTTTATTTTATGAATGTTTTTCAAAATCTCTAACTTGCAAAAGATAATAACAATAATGTATTGTTCAAACTGAAAACGATATATTATAATTTTCAGTATAATAATAATATATTATTATATTAGTAGTCCATCCTCATAAACTTGTCATTGATTGTACCGTTCAATCAAAAAAAATATTGAAAGGAATCATTGAAACCCGATGCGGATTTAGAAATTGTATTGAATTAAAATTAACTTGCACATTTTTTTTTAAATATAACAGAAAATTTGTTATTAATACTTTTTTTTTTAATATATTCTAAACCGCAATTTCTTACTGTCTACCTATTTACATTTTGTATTTTTTTATAATTAAGTTTTATCATAAAAAAAATGTAAAACCGTCTGAAGAACTTATTAAAATCAGTTTTAAAAGTTTTTGCTGGGCAGAATATTCAGTGTACATATCTAATTAATTACTATTATAACTAATACTATTTGAATTGTTGACTTAACTATTATTTATTCCAAATTATAAAGAAATGAACTTGAACTTTATTACATTCATGCCTCAAGTAAAAATACTTGTTAGTGTGCAAATTTTTTTTTTACTGTATATTTAATTGATTAGTAATACAATTTTGCAATAATTAATAGTCATTTAACGCGTAGTCCGATTACAAAAGGTTACTCATATGAAGGAATCATTTGTGCGGCGGCGCGAGATCGCGAACTGTCACCTTTCATTGCACACAAAGCACGCTCTATATCGCGATCTCGCCCGATTGTGATCGTATCAGAGGGATCACGCCACTTGCCACTCCCGCGCACTCGTCACCGCGAGCAACATACATCAATAGCCAGACTGGCCACGAATCAGCATAGAATTCGCTATTAAATCATTGTCAGCAAATTAGAGTTCGCCAAATGTTTTTAACGGTGACCACGTAAGAAATAGGAGATACGTTGAAATTAAAAAAAAAATCTTATAATGTAAGTACCTATATATTATTATGTGCTTGTGTTATAGTGTGCCTATTTCGTAAAAAATCCGTCCTCTTCATAGTATTCCTAATATTGTTAATTTGTAAGCTCTTGCCTTAATTAAGCATTTACAAATAAATAGTGTCATCATAGCGTTATAAAAATCGCTGCTGACAATTGGACAAAGCCTAGTTTTGAGAGCTAACATATAATATTTATCAAATTGCCCATTGATATTTTTACAAATAGTCTTTCTTTTTATTTTGAAACAAATTGTGTGTAAATTGAATCTTTTGTAAATATTCATCATCATCAGCCTTTTTTTATTGTTCCTACTGCTGGGACTAAGGCTTCCTCTCTAGGAGAGGGAATGGGCCGTAATCCACCACGCGGGCCCTGTGCGGGTTCGGTTGAATTGATTCGAATGTCTGTCGATTATGCTATGCTATGATGTTTTTTGGTATATATGAACACTGTGCATGAGTATGTGGTATCAAGAATTCGAGCAAAATCAAATGAAAAACCAGAATTAAAAAATAAAACTTTAAATACTCTTAAATAGTATATAAACATATATGTATCTACTCGTATATTATCATCCCCATGGCATCTGTCATTCCTGACCAAACTGTTAATCCTTTATTGTACCACGCTTTAAAGCAAATAAAGCTATTATTTTCCATTCTAGGACAAACTAATTAAAACAATTTTATAATCTATTGTTTATTCATGCAATTGCCTATTAACTGTCCCGATAAATAAGCATACAATAGTAATTTACGTAACTCTCATGAAATTACTATATTAGTGTAACCTTACAACTAAAAACTAGATGAACTTAAACGGTTTCAGGTTTAAAATGGAATGCGTCAAAAATGGCTTTGTTTCTTAAAATAATATAATAAAAAATAAAAAGAGGTCATGGGCAGTGTTGTCGTTACAAATATAGTAGATAAGTAATTTATGTATATATGTACTAAAAAAATAAATTTATAGCACCAATTAAGGCAGCTGGATTGTATAATGAAAGTGTGGTGGGTTCTAGCCAGTAAAAGTCTAACACACCCAGAGCGTGAGAAGTAATTTAAAATTCATGACATCCCGCTCCAAAAAATAATAATATTATAATATTCCACAAATATCACACAACATCATCTAGTCCAAGCTAAGCAGAGCTTGTGTAGCTCTGCTTAGCTTGGGACTATGCGTACTAAGCAACTGATAAACATCTTTGTATATTTTCTAAATACATACATTATAAAGATAAATCACTCCTAGACACAGAACAAATGACCATGCTCATCACACAGACATTTGTCCTGGGTGGCTTCGAACCACAACCTCCGGCATAGCAGTCAGGGTCATTAAACACTAGATCAACAGGCCAGCCAAAAAAATAAAATATGAAGACAAATATGAAGTGAATAGGTAACGGTTGCGTGTGTATCATCAGATATGCGTTATCTAGCTTGTTATAACGCATAACAAGTTCAAATGAAGTATTAATGTTTTGAAATAACACGCTAAAGTGTGATGTTATGGCCCGTTAACGGCTATCTACTTAATAGTTTGTTATTTTTTGTCACGATGAATGTATGTTAAAGTGTTATATTAAACATAAAAACCGGCATTTGAGAGTTGGACTCGCGCACCAAAAATTCCATACCGTGCTTAGGAAAATTCGGCAAAAAAATAGCGTTTGTTCTATGGGACTCCCCTTAAATGTTTATTTTATTTGGTTTTTAGTACTTGTTGTTATAGCGTCAAGAGAAATACATAATTTGCGAAAATTTCAACTGTCTAGCTATTGTGGTTATTGAGATACAGCCTGGTGACAGACAGACGGACAGACAGCGACGTCTTAGTAACAGGGTCTCGTTTTTATCCTTTGAGTACAGAACCCTAAAAACGATTTCGCGTTGTTCCTAATTTTATTTATTATTGATAGGCTTACGCTTGACCATTCTCTCACATGATTGTGAGACCTATATTTTTTTTAATGTTGATAGCCTTGCGTTTGACCACCATTTCACCTGATGGTAAGCGATGATGTGGTCGATTGTGGAGCAGGCTTGCCTAGAAGTAACCTATTCACTCTTTGTTTAAAGACCGCTAGGTTGTAGGTATCAGGAAACAATCACGAAATCCCAGTCTTTAGATGAACTTAAACTGTCAATGTAAAACATATTCATCTAAACTATGCAAAGGATTTGGAGATGCTGTTTCCGCTATTTTGTTTTTTATTTAAAATAAGATGATTTGGGATGTCATTTAATGACATTCTAAGACGGAGCAGGAAGTCGAAGTTGATATGACAAAAATAATATGTTGCATATATTAGCTAAAGTAAATATAAATATTTTATTTCCGAATTGTCTACAAGGTCGGCTGTCTTCGAAATTGTGACAGTTAAAGCTGCTTATATCTTAAATTATTTTAGGCTTTGCTGTTATTATGTTTGTCTAAAAATTTTTGTTGCGGCATATGAGATAGGATCTGTGGGCTCGTTCGCTTTAGTTGCAACTAAACTGTCTACCTACCGACCGAACGAAACTACAGTTGAATGTCAACGATCAATCAAATTAATTTGATATGGTACATCACTAGCAATTTCGACTTACGAGACTTATAGTCATTGTTTATAGACAACCTTGAACGCTCCAAATAGAATTTAAAAAAGTAGATTAACATACACAACTTACACCGAGTTCCGAATATCGTCAATATCGCTATTAAAATCGATGTCAATGACTTCTTGACATCATGCATAGGTAACGTCATTATTGACACCATATTGCATCGTACTCATGCTCCATAAAATATCATTATTGCTGTGAGTGACCTGTCAAAAGTGACGTCACATTTTTTTGATGTCGAAAATGAATTGTGAATGAATTGACCGATCAGTATTAAAAATTTGCGAATAGAAATTTTGAATAAAAGACTAGTATTAGTAAACGTTTATTCATAATGATTTTTTATTCGGTCCGTCTTCATTCTAAGACATAATAATTATGTATCTTGATTAAAGGTTCAAAGAACTGTCAAAATCATCCCAATTGATCATATAATCAATGACATTTTAATAAACCATAACCAATGACATTTATTTAAATATCATTGATCCAATATCACCTAAAATTTGAATCGTTAAGTCTGTCACAGAACGCGCTCAAATATTTGGTGCGGTAAATCCAAAACATGTTAAAACTTTGACATTCGTAGTGGTTGCTGGTAGAATTGTCCTCGATGATTATTTTCATTTTTAAGGCTTACAGTCGAAATATCGATGGTTTAACTATCCATCATCAGGCTATACCTATGCTTTTTCCAGGAATGTATGTCAATATCGATACCGATTGCTTGATATCGATCATCGTCTACACTAGTGCGGCAATAGTATTCCTCTCTGGCTTGGCTGTATAAACTTCTAACGTGCTATTTTACAAGTTTTTATTTAGTTTCACCTGTCCCGATGTTTGTCTGTAATCAAATCTTTCAAATTAAATTTGACCCACTTCTCGGTTACCGATTGAGCTGAAATTTTGCATGCACGTGTAAATTCGTAGTTAAACGACACAACCTTATCGGTTTTGGGCTCGTATGATTTGTCTTGACAAGTATTAATTATATAGGTATATCGAAATATAAAAGCTTGCTATAATTTTAATTAAAAGCTTGTTTTGAGCTAGTATTTAGTATTATCAGGTTCACTCACAGTGCTAATGTAAACGCGCCTTCACGTGTGATAGGATAGGGCTTAAGGCTTAGCAGGGCTAATCGAGAGAAGCACAAACGTTAACAGTCACGTGCTGCAATTTACCTTTTAAATCGTGATTTAATAGTTTAAAAGACTTTCAATTCATATAATTACAGGAGAAAATGCATCTTAATGTTCATCTAAAATATTGTTCTATCTGATGACCTGTTATATCTAATTTTGGGGGTTTGCGGACAACGACCAATGAATGGCTCACTGTTTGGGCGTTCAGTAAGGGCCAAACTCGAGTCGTAAACTGAAGGGGTCTAGTAGGGTTCTTGCTAGGGTTGCGGAAATATTTGTAAGAGTTACCGTGGGAACGCAATGGGCAACAAGTGGGTTTTAGTCAGTAAAAGTTTGACACGTCCTCTTGATCCACCCAGTAAAGGAAAAGTTATTTGATGATTTCCTACTTTAGAAAAATCAAAAGATCGTAGCATCGTGTGTTCCGTATAATTTCTGCCTGAAAAAGGCGTGCGTTTTCCTATGGATATGAATTTAGAAAAAAACTTAAATTAAACCTTGCCATTAAAGCAATTTTTATTATTATTTCTTTTTTTAAATTTGTACACATATTAATTAGATGTTTTAATATTTAAAAAATAGAACATTTAAAAATATTAAAAAAAAAAATATTATAGCTAGCCCAAATTGTCCCACAGCTGGGCAAAGGCCTCCCTCCATTCTTTCTAAGGATCACAGTTCCTCGCGTTCTCATCCCAATTCTTAAGGAAGCTCCTTCGTGGTCTGCTAGTTTTACAAAATGAATATTATATTACCAATTTCTACAATTCTTGGCAATCCAAACTTTAAAAGGTAAGGCGGTCTAGACTAAACTTAGTGTATCGGGTAGAGTTTTTAAGAGAGAAACAATAAATTGAAACACTTGAAGTCTGAAACTAGGACCGCGGCTCTGTAACTCCGAAGTAACAACAACAGTTCGAAGATGCAACTCTATTCTTTGTTTGTTTCGTTTTAGTGGCTATTGAATAAATACAACGTATGAAGAAACTTGGTGGGCGAGTGGTAATGGCTCCGACTTACGAGTTGTAGGTCGCGGGCTCAAAGCCAGGCGCATTACTTTGTATAATTTACTTTTCCACTGCTCACAAAACGGTGAACGAAAACATCGTGAGGTAACCCGCATGTCCTAAAACCAAAAATTTGAAGATATGTGAAATTCACCAACCCGCACTGGGCCTGTGTGGTGGATGTCTCGTCCTCCTCCATGCAGGCTCCATGTAGTCTGTCTATAACTCCTATGATAGAGAGCTGCTTGTTAAAGACCTCGTGGCCATTGACCTACGTAGGTACTTATACAATAGTTTATTTTAGTGTAAATTACAATTTAAGTATTTTAAATATAAATAAAGTAAAAATAAAACCTAAAACCACAAATCTATACTTCTATAATAAATTATAACAAAACTGTAAATTGTTTAGTTGTGCGTGCATCACATAAAACGAACGATATCGATGTTGATAACTGTTATACAATATAATTGTGTGTAATTTGATGTATTAACCCTTCAGATACCGTCAATTAGAGACACAATAGTAAGACAATAGATGCGCGGCCACCGGTGGTCGCTTGGGGATTCATGAATTAAATTGGTTGATTCCTTCGCAATCGGTTGATATAGCCAACAAAGCAAACGGAACGAAAGGTATCCTCATTCATTGACTGTTGGGCGGTACGAAGTTCGCCCGGTCAGCTAGTCACTGATAAAAATGCAAATCTCAATCTCGCAAAAATCACAGACTTCGATAAAAAACAGCACGCGTACAAGCATGTAGAAAAATATCTAATTATTTCCACTTAGATAATCGTGAGTAATGTGTAAGTGAATCACGATCATCATGTATCCGTGAAACAGCATCTAATAGCAACAATTGTGTAATTTTAGTCATTCCCATTGATAAACGAATGAGGTAGTTACAAAGTTCATATTTTGCACTGTTTCGTCATTATTCTGAATTAAATTAAAATAATAATGAAGAAAATGGCGGAGAATATAATTGTCCAGCAATTTACTTAGCATTTTCTGACCTACCCCAAATTGCGTAAACACAGGTGCACTCACCGTTTCTTTTACAGAACACAGGAATCATACTGTGGTGTCTTTACTCTCATAGTCTAATGGACACGACCGTGAGGACCAATAGCATAACGTGACGGTCGCGTGTATAGGGGTATTATTATTACGTAATTGGGCGTTTTTACGTAAAATCACCAAAACAATAAAAAGGACAAAAAAAAACTGATTTATTCTAGGACTAAAAAAAATAAATTTTCGGTTGAATTTTCGTACACCCGTACACCGTTCTTCAAGATAACTCAAGTTGTACAATCGGCGCTCGAGGGGATAACTACCAAACTCCAGGCAGCTGCAAAAAACTAAATATTGTATTTTGCTCGACCTGGGAAGCCAACCTGCGCCTAAAACTGCGCTCAGTATAGGCGAAGTTAGGTATTTGATTATTTCCTACCTCAGAAAAAGATGTAATCTACATTCAGTATCTAGTCGAATCGTGAAAAAAAAGAAAGGTTACAGTCCTTACCAATAAAATTTAGAAGATACCCTCTTCAGATGTTTTCAATTCCCCTGTAGATACGAACATTCAATAAGTATTTGCATACGTAGGTTTGCACCCACCCTGTATAAATAGCGTCGTCTGCATTACTTTCAACTAGCTCTGTTATTCTTCCCAACGTTTCTCGCTAACCTTGCAATTCAGACAGGTACGATTTGTGACAAATCTCGCGGAACTTATTTACGTTTTAGTTGATATAATAATAATAATTTATTTACTAATAAGACAACATTTGGTCCATATCTGTTAGTAATTTTTCTATGTGCATTAGTTCATCATCAAATTTAAATTTAATACTAAACGAAAACATTTAAGCAAAATTATAATGTCAGTTAAATATTTAAATTAAAACAATAAAATAAATTAATATGGTCAGTACAGTAAAATGTCAAATAACTGTCTCCCCACATGAGCCACAAAAAAGCCGCTTCAAGCTTCTTTTTGAGGCGGCCTTTTTTGTGACTCGTGTGCGGTGCCGCCACAAAAAAACGCTTGAAGCCGCTTCAAGCTTCTCCGGCCACAAGCTGTCGCGCGCTTCAGCTGTTTTTTTGCGGTAGCTTCTAGCTTTTTTTTGTGACCACTTCTAGCGTTTTTTTGTGGCATCGTTTTTTAAGGCTCGTTTGCGGGAACACTTAAAACTTCATTATGAAAATGATAATTAATTAATAATAAATTAAGTGCCTATATGTATCTTTACCGATATATCTTATCTGTTAAAAAAATGCATAAAGTTAGCATTAAACAATCGTGTCAAAAACGTAGCCAAAATTAAAAGCCTGCTCGTCATTTTTTGGCTCAAATGTTTTATGACCTCGTGTACAAAAAAAATAAGCGTTTATACAACGTGAAACTTAATTAAAATGAACACTTCAGGAATGAAGTATTTTTCACTTGACAATTTCGTTCATATAGTACGGATTACCTTTATCATGAAAATTAAATGCTGAATTTGATTTAGCATTAAAAAGTTAAGCTGACAACGTTCAGTAGGACGATGTGTTAAAATAAAACGCATGTGACGCTACTGGAGCCATTTTCAACGCTTTTGCATTCTTCGGAAATTTTGCATGGATAATAATGGACGCGGCTATGCAGTCACTTTTATTACGAAACTAGTTGACCCCGCGTCCTTCGAAGTTGACCCTAGAGATAAAGTATTAGTTTTACAGTATAAAAACGTAGCTCGCGTTTAATCTTTTAAAAAGTTTGCAAATTATATTCTGGTTTCACATATACTAAAAATAACGTTGTATAGGAATTCGATTTTGTCAAGCAATTTTCTAGCAATTTTCTAAAAATATTAAAACAGGTAAATACAAGCTGTATTATGATTCTTTGCACGTCAACTGGAATTATCAAATTGATTACGATTAAAAATCATTGTTATTTAGTGAATTTATCGCTATTGCGCCTGGATTAGTGTTAATGGTTTACTGTGTCTCTTTCATGAAGTACGCGATTAATTATATAAACATATTATATGTTTATAAAACAACTTTTTTGGAATTATACATATAAGGCACGCGCCTCACCATCAACGATTGCATCAATGCTTACCATCAGGCGGGATCGCAGTCAAGCACTAGTTTATATCAAATAAAAAAAAAGCTAGATACATATCTACGAAAGCACCTACATGAGTTTTTGTAAAAACATGCACAATACAACTTAATTACAATTAGCTAGTAGCTCAAAATCTAATAAAACTAATGATAAAAAAAATCTTTTCTTAATTATGTTCTTATTTGATAAATATTTATTTGTAAAAATACCGAATATTTTATTTATGTATTTGCTTTATTTCTTATTGTAATTATTACGACTAATTAATATTATTTCTGATGAGAGTAAGAAGTGATATAAAAAAGGGGAGTCAGTGACAGCGTGACGATTGACAGGACAGAATGGAAGAAAAAAACGTGTTGCGCCGACCCCAAATAAAAGTGGGACAAGAGCAGGAAGATGATGATGAATATTATTTCTGATTGTGTACATTGACAGCTTTCGTTCAGTCCGTCCAAAGGTTGTCGCTAAGAAATTGCCTGGTGTGATAAGACAGCGCGTACGACTTGTTTTTATGAAATGTTTCTATTGTGCTCATTGTCAGGTGCGCAAAAAATATAATAAATAATAATGTCTGTTTAGGACTTTACAGAAATTGGATGGAGTAAAACACATGCAACATGCAAGTCCAAATTTACCCACACTGAAACTCACAGTGTTTTTTCTACTACCCTTTTACGAGGTCTACGGTAATTGTTTCGAACAATCCGCAGTACGAAACATATCATGCTAGCAATCTATTAATGACTAGAATTACTAGCTTTTGCCCGCAGCTTCGCCCGCGTACATAAAATGTATGCCTGCCTCTCGGGAATACAGCAGTTTTCTATCACTGATAAAATTTTAGCAATCGGGTCAGTACTTCCAGAGATTGCCTCATACAAATATAAAAACAAAAAAACTGTACCTCTTTATTATATCATAATGTAGATTTATGTCCAAATTCTCAACGGCCAAAATAAATAAATAATAGGTGTGTATCTGGTCGGTATTAGGTACTCCATTTGGCCACAAACATTTTCACACGAGTTGTAAGCAGCTCTACTGTCATCGCAATAAATAAATAATGACAATGCGGTGTCGGGGTCCAGTCACATTGATTTAATCATTCTTAATACCGTTTTGGGTGTGTATCATATAATGACTCTAATCTTTCAAAACATGAGAGACACATCAAGTGACTCATGGGATGCACTGGGATATTGATTTTAAAAATACATAGATCCACGTTTGGTGATAAACCTTTCTATTTGTATCATAAAACGCGCCGAGTCTTTCAATTTACTTCCAGATCATTTTATAGTGATAAAACAAATATTATAAATTGAAAACTCGGAGATAGTTTGCCCCTTATTGATAATAATGTTGTTACAAGTATGAAACGTGACTAATTCAAACATTATGGACAGTTTACTTTGTTTTGAAACGTGATAGATAAGTATTAATCGCATCTTGTTCCGAGATCAATAAATACATCTGACGCTATGCATCCAGTGCACTTGACAAAGTTTCCCCATCCAGCCCAGACGTCTCAACTGGTGCTTTAGTACATTCTACCTAATCCGCATAAACTACGTAAGTTAACCGAAGAATAAAAGCTGAAACTTGTGTAGCCCGCATTATATTACCGACTTGACTGCTCGGATTTGGCACAGTTTTATCTTGCACAAATCTTTTGGATCCCGGTATCGAATCTTGGTTGTAACTCCAAAACTTTTGCTCCCAAAGTTTCCACTTTATACGCGCACTATTTAAAATATCGTAACAGACTAAAATTAAAGTATCAAAATCTTATCTTAGGTAAAGATTAGCTATACGTATTAAAAGATAACAAGCTAAATTTTTAGCATAAATATGACGCACTTTCATTAACAAATTTGAGTTTGTTGTGGAAGCATCATTATACAAATATTTCTGTGTGTATTGGGTGATGTTGTAACATTTTGTGGCCTGTGGTTTTGTTAACAGTTAATTAGCGTTATCGATTAAATGTTTATTATTATTTGTTATTGAACTCTCCGCAAAAATGACAGGTGAGAGCACTGTACTCTAATGGACATACAGTTTTATTGGTTTTGATATAGTTACTCTAATATTATCGTGACACATAAAAGAGAGGAACATTACCAGACTTTTAGACTGTTAAAGTAGGTTTTTCTTCTGGATTTTTTCTTATGCATTTTTTTTCTTTTTTCGCAGATAAAATGCCTCCTCAAGGGCAAACTGGTGGCTCCTGGGTCCTCTACGAAACAGATGCTGTGAATGAGGATACAGATGCCCCAGTCATCGTACCACCTTCGGCCGAGAAAAGAGTGTGGAAGATAGTATGGAGAAACGTCATCCTCATGGGATTGCTCCACATAGGGGGAGTCTATGGTGCCTATTTATTCCTTACGAAAGCAATGTGGACGACGTGTGCATTTGGTGAGTAGCCTTGAATTTATTTTTGATCTCCACTCCAAGATAGTATCACGTCATTTAAGCAATTATGTTTGTTGGCTGGCTGCTAGTTAGATGCCTCCCTTTCTTTGTTGATAGTATTTTTCGCATTCTCATTTTTTTTATTGTTTAAACTGAAGTCGGGAATAAACTCCATTTTAAAATAGAACTTTTTGACGTCGAGGTTTAAGTAAATGAAAAACTCGCTTAGTTATATACGTCATCAAGGTTTGTAATTGTGAACACAGGTTAGTTTTTCTTGAAATGAGTGAGTCATAAAATAGCTAGTTACTTGACAGGAGGAACAATAATTTTGTTTAAGTGCAACGTAATTTAATATTAACTAACATACAAACTACCTCATAATATTCTCGTAAAAAAAAACACAAATTATTTTACGCAGACATCATAAGCACGTTTATCTACAATAATATTATAAAGAGGCAAAGTTTGTTTTCATTTTTTGTTTTTTTTCCTCATCCATCCGATTGCTAAAGTTTTTTCACCAATAGAAAACTACTTTTTTCCTGATTTTTTTATGTGTAGGTAATAGGGTATATTTTATGGACGCGGCACGCTAGTGTATTATATTTAGTAAGCAGTTTAAAAATGTTACAACATTATAACTGCCCCGTTGTTCTCATGGCTGTAAGCTCGACTGCCGAATTTAGGACCATCACGTTTGGCAATCGGGTTTAATTTCCGGGTTGGACAAATAGTGTTATTGGGTTTTCCCATTAAAACAGTGGCAGCCCGGAGTTTAAAAGTTAACTATGACATTTTGGACTATGAGAACAAAGGAAAAGAAAGTGCATCAGTGTGTGCGCACTATAATACACTTGTGCACTATAATATTTCCTGCGTACTTGCATAATCTCCGTTGAGATTGGATACCGTGATCGAAATTCGGTCTGAAGGATTATTGTTAGTACTAATTAATAACATATCGTTGTATAGTTGTTGTGAAACTCCTGTCTATAGAACTAATAATTTCTATAGTAGTTACGTCTTAGTAACAAACTTGAACGAATATTACAGTTTCATGAAATTAATTTCATCGTTCTCTTTATACTAATATAATTGTCTTTTTGAATTAATTAAGACAAAAATAAATTCTTAAAGTATCTAAATAGGAATCTCAAATAACCAAGTCTAGGTAGTAAGCAAAGCTGTTTATGAAGTAGATTATTGTCTACCTTTGCTTTTATTTAAATAATTAAAATGATTTATCAAGAACATCTAACAATACCTTTTCTATATGAAACTCCAGTTCCCCGTCAGTTCACCACGTGTAGAGAGATATTTAGTCTCTTTATGCCTGATCTATGGCCACGGGAGTCGTAGGAGGATTTCCGGTGAGCAATAAGTAGCTCACTGTCCGGCTATCCGATTACTATCAAACTTGTCAAACGTTGAAAGTGTGTAGTGTGTGTTGTCAAAATTGATGGGGCCAGTTAGGGGGGGATGCTTGCCAGGGCTGCGGATTGTTCGGAGGATAACTCCTGAAGTTAGTAGTAGTTACTGAAGAAACACTGTGGGATCTGGCTAGTTTGTCATTTTTTCACTACATCTAGAACGGAAAAAATAATTTCCCGCTCTAGCGCAAACCAGCCGTGTCCGTTTATGAGACTTTATCACAAAATATAGGTACAGAAGTCAATCTAGATACAAAGTGCGCTCGAGCAACGCATACATAGACACCGCTCACGGACACAATATCTCGGAGCGCCTCGGCCTACTCGTTGATTCATTCCGGCTCAAACCCTCATTAGTGTGCGTCTACCGAGCGTAGGTATAAAAAATGAAGTACACACATGAGATTGTCTTCTGTACCTATCTATTTTGTGACTTTATTAAGGTGCATGTTGTTTAATAAGTTCGTTTGTTTGTTTCCAGCTATATTCTTGTACATATGCTCAGGGCTGGGCATCACCGCCGGTGCGCACAGGCTATGGGCACACAAGTCTTACAAAGCTCGTCTGCCACTCAGACTTCTTCTTACGCTCTTTAACACATTGGCCTTCCAAGTAAGTTTTGTATTCTTAAACAATTACCTGTATATCGTCATCATCATTATTTCGTTGAAATCAATCCCACCAAAAAGATTTCATGTAAAATGTTGCCACGACGACCACATAAGGTTTGCCCTGTGAAAAAGATATCAGATCTCATGTAGAGCGAAGCTTCTGAATCTACATGGCCTAACTCTATCGACCCTAACTTTCAGTAAAAAAAAGTATAAAGTACAACGCCATCTCTAATTAAAATGTAATTTTGAAATTAATTATGCTTGTTTTGGTAATGCCTGTAGATGGCGTTATCTTTTGACAGCTTAGCAAAAGAACTAGGCAGTATAAAGTTTTCCGGTTCAATGAATAAATAAATAATTATCTTCTTGTCGTCAGTTAGTAACACTAGTTGCTGACTATTCCGAATTGCCACATTTTTATTTTAATATCGTTTTCACTGAAGACATATAGTTACATTTAGTACAGTCAGAGTAACACTTTTAAAATATATGGAGAAAAAAATTATTAACAAAAATAATTTAGGTTAGTTAGACAACTTTGGATAATAAATTTCTTTATATTATATTTGCAAACTTTTTTTATCAGATTGTACTAAAAAGCTTAATAAATTCGATGGCGGCCGAATTGTCAGTGAAAAATATTGACCGCCATTGGGCTCATAGATTTATGTTTCTGTGAAATTGTTACTATTTTTGGTGTACAATAATGTTTATTCTATTGAACATAAAATGGGTCGATTCGGACACTGTGTCCAAACATATTATGTCCAAATTGTCAGTAACTCAGTAACATGTAGATACTCCTCTTTCATTCCGTTTTGAAAACAGTCACGCAGTCAATGACTTCATTTATTTATTTATTTAAACTTCGTGTACAGTAGTGGTACATAGGCGGACTTAATGCAACAAGGCATTCTCTCCCAGTCAACCTTTGGGTTAAAAAGACAACACTGTGGTAGGTTTGCACAATAAACAAATAATAAATACTGTAAATGAAAACAAAAAGCAAATCTCAAGCAAAAAAGCAATCTGCTCTTTAAACTACCTGTCTTTCAATTTTCTATATAAACCATTCACAAAGGCATATTAAATGTAAGTCCTCCTTTTTTTCTGTCATGAATATACATTTTTTAAATGTCATATACTTATAACCTTTCAAAAATGGAAATTTTGTGTTGTACCTGTTTGTTTAGATACATAACAAAGGAAATGAAATCTTGAAAATACATGTCAGTAAGATAAAATTCTACTTATTTATAAAAGGTCAAAGAGATACAAAAACGAAAGAATTATTATAATCATTGTTTACGTAATATTGATTTCTAGAACTAATTTTTTTTAAAAGGCTTAATCTGTTATTATCAACTATTTTTGACGTCAGAGATAGAGGGCTAACAAGGACATTGGCCTCATGAAAAGACACGTGCCTCGTATAATTTCCTATCTATGGAAGCACGTGCGTCTATGGTTCAAAAGGTTAAAACGTATGGAAAATGTCTGCGTGAACGTCTTACGTAATAATGGCTTCACATTGTATTTTCTAGAAAAGCGAGGAAAATTACTAGTCATATTTAAAGTCACCTTCAATATTATCGTTATAGGTCAAAAGAGATGTGATGTGAGGTGGGATGTCAAATAAATTGATGTTAGATTTTCATCGAACATCTCACGATCCGGTAAATAGTACAATCAAGCCTAGTTACTAGACTAATACTAATCAAGACTAGCCTAGTGAGTCTATTTCTAGAATAATCAAGAATGGAGTGTCAGTACTTTTCTTTAACTTATCTAGTCAAAGTTCGCGTATTGATTAGACAATCTACTAAAGCATCAATTTAATTATCATTGCTTTTAGGATTTTAAAATAAATATAAACAAGAACATACATTCCCCACGTGAATATTCACGTGGAGAAGGTACAGTCGTGTCTGTGAATTCTATTCACGTGGGGAAGGTATGATCTATCAAACATGCATGTGGTTATCACGCGTGAGAAATTTACGTTATCAGGCTCACCTTTTAACACCAGTATCGCCGATTACCCTTTGACTGTAATTAATGTATCGCTGATAAATAATGATCTGCGTGATCCAGCGGGGCTTTCTATAATAAACAAATTTATCTGAAGTAATTTGCCGTTCATTACAGTCATGGAATATAAACGTTCAATATGAAAGAAAGAAAGAAAGAAAAGAAAGAAAACATGCTTATTCCGCCTAAATAGACGCACAAATCATTACAGAAAAAAAAAATTGCCCGCCAGGCCATGTATACGGGGCTTAAATGTATTAAGTAACAATTTACTCTGTGACTGCACCTACACCATAGACAAAAGAGTTGTGCAGGTTATTTGTTGCAACTACTCTTTGTTGTCTTTGGCATTTTGACGCTGGCTTCAACAGAGACAAACATAACAAAATAAACAGTGAAAAAAAAAAACATAAAAATAAACCAAAACTAAACGAAAAAACACAATTTTACCATTAAAATCTAAGAATCCAAGTTGTGCGTCGAATCTTAGCAAGAATAGGTCATTGCTAAGCATATACCGAGACGCTAGGCAAGTCTAGACATCTACGGTGCTGGTTTTCAGCAACCACCGTTCGAGTGACAAATTTTGGCGTCTATTCTGAGTGCAAACATTCATCCAAGGCTGGTTAGTACCTCTAGACAAATCCTTTACATGCATGATTGTAATGTGAGAGAACCGAATGAAACTAGTTTATTAATTAGGGTTATTGGTAGCTAAAATATAATATAAGGTTTGAACTAGTTAATAAAAAAAAAAAATAGTAGACCAAAATAAGTGGTAGTGAGCAGAGCACCAGATAGCCAATGGTGCCATCTTGGGGTTCTGGAGTGGTGTCCGCGGACCAGAATATACAGCGTTGGAAGGCCTCCCATAAAATGGACCGATGACCTGGTGAAAGTCGCGAGAATTCAATGGACGCGAGACGCATAAGACCGTTCATTGTGGCGACACTTAGAGTACCTAAACCCATGCCCAACAGTGGACGTCTTTTAGCTTAAATGACGATATTGATGACGACAATACACACACACGTGGCTACGCCCGTGTGATAGTAGGATATATAATTATGCCTAGGTATGTCACTCAGTAAAGAAGACATGTGACATCCACCAACACGCACTGGGCCCGCGTGGTGGATTACGGCTCATTCCCTCTCTTAGAGAGGAGGCCTGATTCCCAGTAGTGGGAACATTAAAAAGGCTGATGATGATGTCACTCAGTGACAAAGTAACATATTATTGGTGAAAGAATTTTTAAAGCCGGTTCTGTAGTTTTTGAGTTTATTCATTACAAACTAAAATACAAATCTTTTTTGTTTATTAAATAATATTAGTAAGTACAGATTACCTTATCATGATTCATTTATTTTAAAACAGTTGCTTACTAAAATAATAAATTACGCTAAACATATTGCCAGTTTCTGAATTAGTAACTAGAATTTGAATCGTCGTCATCATCATCATTTCAGCCGAAAGACGTCCACCGTTGGACATAGGCATCCCAAGTACCGCCTCAAGAAATGGCCTAATTTTTATTTATTTTATAATTTATGTACTTACACACAAAACTACAAAAGGAGATAACGTATTATAAAACTAAGTACAAAGAAACTTAAGGACTTATTTTACATGGAAATTTCTTCCAGCAGACCTGCGAAAGGAAAGATTAGAAGAAATGTAGACATGTGTGCAGATATAAGAGTTAGTGAAATCTTAAATAAAACTAATAAATACATTATGTATATATATACACATACAAATATAATAATCACACAAGAGAGGAAAGATAGTGCTCTTTAACATGACTCTTTTCCTTGTTTTGAAATCACGAATGCTAAGCGGAAGAGAGTTCCACAACCTTACTGTATGGACAGAGAAAGAGTAGGAGTAGTAGCTGGATTTATGAGAAGGGGATTTAAGATAAGAGACGCACAAAAGTGTCTCGCATCCACCGGATTCCCGGGACCCTCACCAGGTCACCTCAAACTCATTTTCAATCTGGAATTTTGATAAACTTTTGATTTAAATATTTGGCACGTTCTTTAATCAAAATCCTCTAATCAGAAAATGGCCTTGAAATTAGACAAATCAAAACAAAATAGCAAAAAACCCTAATCTAAGTCTAGTATTAGAATGCGATGAACTGATTTCATTGATTGATGTTTCTAATCCTGAACGTGTGTTGATACTGTACTTAGGTATTTTTTATTATTTTTTATTATTTACCTTTATCGTAAAAAAATACTTTGAAAATCCAATTGTTTTCTTTCTTACAAATCTGCAACAATGGAGATAGCGTAGATTATGATAAGAAGCATTAATTTAATTACTGATTTGCGTCAAAGTAAACAATGATTAGTTAAATTAATGAAATAACGTAATCTTTTAATATTATAAAAGTGAAAGTTAAACATTTCCGACCACCTTTCAAGGGTGGTCGGAAATGTTTTTTTTAGGTGGAAAATCATCCAATGAAGTCTATCGCACTTGAGCGGAGCGGGAGATAGTGGCAGACTTTTACTGAATTAAAACCAACTCTGTTCTGTCGCTGCCTTTCGTACCGTGACGTGAGGCTACGGAACGAAAGGCAGAGTGCGGTATCTTCCTTTGCTAGCATTACTGCTTCACAGAAGGAGGCCACCGCCTAGCTTCGGACCATGGCCTATACCAAAGCCTAGCGAATGAAATCGCTGCCGCCGATCGAACCCACGAGGAAGCGGCGGTGCTCTGTCTACACAGTGGAGACTCCCAGGGAAACCCTGGGATCCTGGGACTCAAGGCAAAGAAAGAACATAAGAGTGGGTTTTAGTCAGGGAAATTATGACGCGCACTAGTTCTGCCCTAGAACGGGAGCAGCCATCGAATGATTTCCCATTTAAAAAAAAAATTGCTGGCACAAAGTCTGCCAGAGAAAAACCCAATACCAGTTTTACTAGACTCAGGAATCGATAAATAAAACCTTAAAACCATCCATTGGATAATAATTAGTATTTCGTGAAGGACCTTTCCTCAACTTCTTTCCTCTTTTCCAGGATGCCGTAATCGACTGGGCACGTGACCATCGGATGCATCACAAATACTCAGAAACCGATGCTGATCCCCACAATGCGACACGAGGCTTCTTCTTCGCTCACGTTGGCTGGCTTCTGGTCAGGAAACACCCGCAGATCAAAGCTAAGGGTCACACCATCGACCTTAGTGACCTAAAGAGTGACCCTATTCTGCGCTTCCAGAAGAAGTAAGTTTACATTTTAATCCCACTACTAATATAATTGCGTAAAAGATTCTGGAATGGCAGCAGTGTATTGGAAAATTTAGCGTTGGAGAGCCTTTCACAAGGTGGACCGATAATCTAGTAAGGGACTGCAGGAATCCGACACACCTCTGACAGAACGTCTCCATCATCGGGTGATGGAGAGGTTTTTATGGGATTTAAGTGCAATAATGGACGTCTTTTGTTGAAATTATGTTTGATTAATATGATAATGTAAAGTATGTTTGAAAATCGATCATTTTCGAACAGCTGAGCGATTTTAGAATTGTTACCACGGCTCAGCTTGCTCGATAATATCCCTTTATACGTCATACAAATTGCTCATCTAGTAATTTTGTGCGTAAGAATTAAAGTCATATAGGCGATGATTAATTCTGATTTCAATTTGGAACGTCAAAACCATTTGTTTACGCACAACAAAAGAAAAATCAACCTGGCCACTAACAAAAAAAGAAAAAATATGGTTTCCATTACCACTGAAAATAATAAATAAAGTGTAAGCAAGCGGAAGCTATAAATCCTTACTAATATTACAAATGCTAAAGCGAGTTTGTTTGTTTCGCTTTCACACCTTAACTATTGAACCAACTGCTATGAAATTAAGTATACATCATATTAGAATTCCAGAATAAAAATATGTGATTTAATATGAACTTAGTCACGATCTGCTAGTAAATAGTGTTTTAGTAGATTATCTATTTAAAAGTAGAGTATCCAACTCGGGACCTTAGCTACCTTTGTCTTTATTGTATAAGTCCCTCTCAGTGTTCGGGACTAAAGCCTAGCAACCCGCAAGACATTGCTTTATCCCTTAGTTACATAATCTACTGTTACCCTGGCCGTGTCTTCTTGTATATTCTCCAAAATTTCACAGCCGAAGCTGTTGCCAGAAGTTAGTATATTATATGTGGTTCTGGTTTAATAAATATGTGTTGCGATTGATTTGTATTCACGCGACAGAATAAGCCGACGGATGTTCGAAACATATTGCTCTCAAACATATACAGTATTGTAATCTCCATTATGTCTATTGTACGGTATATCTTAAACTAAGATCATTTATATTTTTACGTGAGCGCATCTAAAAATATATTGTTAAAACACAAATTTTCTTTAGTAGCTGTTTTCTTTGAAACAATTTACAATTTAACCATGTTATTAACGGTGTTACTGTTTCGTTTGCAGGCACTACCTGATCCTCATGCCCCTGGTCTGCTTCGTGATGCCGTGCTTCATCCCCACACTGTGGGGTGAATCCTTGTGGAACGCGTACTTTGTGTGCTCTATCTTCCGCTACGTATACGTACTGAATGTAACCTGGCTGGTGAACTCCGCAGCCCACCTGTGGGGTGCCAAGCCTTACGACAAGAACATCAACCCCGTGGAAACCAGACCCGTCTCCCTCGTGGTGCTCGGTGAGGGCTTCCACAACTACCATCACACTTTCCCCTGGGACTACAAGACCGCTGAACTCGGAAATTACTCTCTAAACCTTACTAAGCTTTTCATTGATACCATGGCTGCTATTGGATGGGCATACGACCTCAAGACTGTGTCCACTGACGTCATCCAGAAACGCGTGAAGAGAACCGGTGACGGTAGCCACCCCGTCTGGGGCTGGGATGACCAGGAGGTCCAGCAAGAGGACAAGAAATTAGCAGCTATTATTAACCCAGAGAAGACTGAATAATCAAACCGAGCCCGTTTGATCCAATACCATTAGTTTTAGATCGAAAGGGTGTACGTGTATTATAATACGAAATGTAAGGGAAATGTGATACCAGTAATTTTATTTATTTTATTTATAACTCACAGTGATAATGGCTATCAAGACTTTTAGAATTAATTCTTAGATTTTTAATAAATTATGCCCATCTGTTTCCTGTAGACAGAATACAATAAATAATACAAAAATAATATATTGTTTCTTATAACACCTGTTTTACACGTACTAAAAAATAACAAAAACCTCTGATGATTAGTTTATGAAAAGGCTTATAATTAAGTAGGTAGCAATGAGTAGTAGTAGTAGTAGTAGTAGTAGTAGCATGCTTTATACTTACTACATACGTACATAGTAGAAATGCTTATTGCCTTAGTAGTCCTGAGTTGAGCTTTGCGAATACTGACAAATTAATGCTTACACTGACTGGACAGATCCACTCAAATCGGTAGGGTTCTTTCTTCAAAAGACCATCTCAGACAAATCTGCAAGGTTCTCATGTGATTTGACCATTACATATTTACTGTATGGATTTTAAAAGAGACTTTTACTCCTGAGTTTGTTTCGGTATTTCTTCTCAGGGTAAAGTGACGAAAAATAAAATTGACGTGTAAAAGTGTTTTTTAAAACCTATTTACAAAATAAATATCATTTATCATTGCTTTACGCACGTGTTGGTGAATTTAGTAATTTTCTCTTAAGAGTCCCCTAGAGCCTTAAAATAACAATTGAATCTTCAAATAACGTCAAACAGAATTTAAACATAAGTTCTAGTCTGAAACGAAACGATTTATTGAATACACTACCGATTCATACAACATTGCTTATCTATTTTATTTTTATTCAATTCGCGACCTTGCGAACATTTTGTCATATTAAGTTTTTATTACATATAATCTTTTGTGTGAATCACGTCATGTTTATATAATAATAAGTCTGAGTTTTGCATAACTACAATCGCCTTTTTTATTTATAATTTATTATCGAGTTAGCAACTGGGGAGAGAATCACTTGCTCTCGTACAAAAACATCTTCTGGTTCTTGTAGCATATTTTTCCAAAACGTTTTTGTTTATTATTTTCTCAGCTTATACAAAGGGTATCTTTTTGTACGTACCTATTACGGTTTGCCAAAAGAAATAAAATTATGAATTAGTTATTCATGATGTAATACGCTGGTATATTAGTAGATTATTTGTACCCATCTGCAAGAAAATTCCCACAAGATAAAGTTTCGACAGTTCATCTCCTCGATGTATAAAGCTCTGGTCTCCATGCCTCGATGATAATATCGTAATTGACCCAATTTTTCCACAATTAGGTCAATTACCCAATCATTATCAATTTATCGCTATACACTGCTAACTGAGGGTTGAATTTAATTCAGCTTAATAAGATTAACACGTCTCGTAGAGATACATTTTATTACAGATAAAAATAATTTATTATTCTGCCAAAAAATTAAAAACAAATTATAAGTCTTAAGAATTCTTGGTCTTTGATTATTTCATCCAGAATTTCAAAGACGTGGTTTCCCAAATAGCAATGAATTGCAGTATACTTAGGAATTCAGTTTGCAACCTTATACTGCATCCAAAAACTAAAACAGCTAATGTGACTCAAAATGCTACCCAACTCAAATGATACTGGATAAGTCGTGTCTATAGTATATATACGTGTATACGGGAAAACTGTGGGCCTAACTTATATAGAGTAAAATACGAAAGAGCTGAAAAGACCTACTAGATAGGCACCACAAAAACTGTAACGAACAGTGAACTCGCGCCATTTGGACGAAGTGAGGAGGACCTTTATCCTGGAGTGGATCAGAATAGGCAAGAAAAATTATTTAAAAAAAATTAAATAAGTAAGTAAACAACAAACACACGACTAAATACCTTGGTAAACACCTCAATTTCAAAGCATATATCACTCACCTCACAAGCCGGGCACGTAAACTAATTTATTTATTTAACCCTTCAGATACCGTCAATTAGAGACACAATAGTAAGACAATAGATGCGCGGCCACCGGTGGTCGCTTGGGGATTCATGAATTAAAACACTCAGACACATCGCCAATCCCTCTGTAATACGCACTGTATATCTATATCTTGCTATGTGTCAGTCAGTCCTCTCTTACTGCATTACCAGTTGGGGTGGAGCAGCGAAAACAATATTAAAACCTCTGGAAGTGGCACAAAGAGCCATCCTTAAGGTTGCTACCTTCCGGCCAATGCTCTACCCAACTTTTGACCTCTATCAAAAGTGCAAGGTCCTTACGATTCGTCAACTATTCATTCTTTACACCATATTACATCAACACACCAAAACTCCTTTTACACAAACACAATGTTCCTCTAGACGAACTTGCGAAATCTGCAAGGTACCATCCACACGCTTTGCCTTTACTAAACGTTTCTTTTATTACCTAGGTCCTTTCTTATACAATAAATTAAGTAAAACTACCCCCATTCATCAATCTTCTTATGACATTTGTAAAAAGCAGATTTTTTTTTTATTAGTAAAAAACAGTGTTTTTAACCAATAAAAATTACGACGACACTGAACTTCTGCTTACATCACTATCTTAGCAATTACGTATTAACACTCCGTGTCCAAATTCAAACTATTTCTTACAACCACACACACACATCGTCAAGCACACACACACTTCATACTAAACACACATCATACAGACATCCACACTTACACTAAACACATAAAACATACATACAAACACATATACACTATCGATTTAATGGCAAACTTTTAGTTTTTAATTTCAATATCATAGGCAGTCTCTGTATTTTTAAGTATTATTGGGATCTTGGGCTGGCAAACCTTAATACAGGTTACTGTGTAACCTAGCTAGGATGCCAGGACACCCTTCTTCTACTTTTAAATTGTCATATTATCTTATGTAAATTGTTTAGACTGTACCTCATTTTGTGAAATAAACATATTATTATTATTAACATTATCTTTTTTTAATAGGAGAAATCATCCTATGACTTCTCTCGGTCTAGGGTGGAGCAGGAAGGCGTATTTGACTCTTACTGACTAAAACAAAAACCAGACTGGTCTCCTTCAGCTGTCCTTTTGCGTTCTAGAATCACTGGTTTTCTTTCCAGAAAATTCCCGCAGTTTTAGTTGGCATCGATCCTGCTGGACCTCTACAGTCTGCTGACATATATTTGAGGAATGCGTGCACTACGTGCTGTCGACGACTTGGGCTCGGTCCGAACGATTCGCGAACGACTGAACGGCGGGCTACCGAAGCCCGCCCCTAGGCTGATAATCGGGGTCGGAGTCGCGGTGGCTGGTGCGTGAGGATCTCCGTTCCATCATGCATGTAGCCGTCTTCTTGGGAGATGGCCCACTGCCATTCCCCCTCACTCGTGACAATGGTCTGAACTAGGGCCCGGCGCTAGAGATAGCCGCCTCCGACCACACCACGTGGACACGGCGGTGGTCTGCCTAAACGAGGCACGCCTCCACCCACAGTATGCTTTACCTTATCCTAAAGAAAACAACAATATCTTAAGAAGCAACCATTTTAATCTTCACTTATTATGTCTGTACTGTTAGCAAGTAAAATTAATGATCCTTTGGGCAAAGTCATCGAACCTTGCTTACGTCTTTCGAACTATAAATAGGTTCAAATACACAACATAGGCTATAAGTAGGTTCTCTTGTCATTTGTGATTAATTATGTAAGTGTGGGCGAGGCAGTCTGATGACATGCATTAGGATTATGACATTCGACACAATGAGGCCCATTTACCATATTAGGACTATGAAGCAATAAGCCTGTATAATAGAGTATGTTGAGGTAAGATAGGGGTAAGAACGTATAAATATTAATTATACCACTTATTTAGTTTTATCCAAATATTATTAGTAGATATTATGTTTTATGCATGGGTGGTATAGGTATCGGCACGGATCTTGAGCGCTGGCTTCAAGTTGCACAGAAGTCAAATATCGGGAAATTCAGTGGTATGAAGTGAGACACGGAGGCGAGGAGCGTAAGTGATTGGCTCGCCGTGCCATCGCGTCATAGACGTCACTCGTGATTTGTTCCCTGCGCTTGCTGCATGTATCTAACAACGACGAAGATTTGCCTCGCCAATATATGAAATGGCATGTATGAAATAACACATGGCGTGCAGTGTATAAAGTAACGTAAACTAGTCACAGAAAAATAATTTGCATTGAATACTCTAATTTATTCCGTCAGACTAAAACCAGACAACAATCAACAACAAAATCATCAGTTTGTTCCCCCCGCCCACGGTACTACGACGCTACTGACTTCAAGCTGTGTGTGTGTGTCTTTAGGCTGTAATTTCAATTAGGGGTGACCGTGTGTCTGCACTGTATGGTTGCCGCAATTTGACCGCTTGTTTAGATCAACTCAATTACTTCTACAACCAGGGTGTAGCTTTTTTATTATTGAATTATAATATGATGTTTTTTTTAAACTCAGGATCGGTCATTGTGACGGCGACGCTTGGGGAGGCCTATGTCCAACAGTGGACGTCTGTCAGCTGAATTATAATATTTATAATATAATGTAATTTTTTTAACACAGGATCGGTCGTTGTGGCGACGCTTGGGGAGGCCTTTGTCCAACAGTGGACGTCTATCAGCTGAATTATAATATAATGTAATTTTTTTAACACAGGTTCGGTCGTTGTGGTGACGCTTGGGGAGGCCTATGTCCAACAGTGGACGTCTGTCAGCTGAAATGATGATCATGATGATGATGATGTATATTTTTTACAAGCTCCTGTCATTTAAGCTTGACCCATTAATAGACTCAAAATGAGTTTGCTTGTAGGAAATGTTTTGTTTTTAAGTGCTGGTCCGTTTGCTAAAATTTGACCTATAGAAAGCTGCTTTATCCCTAAGTGACATAGGCTGATCTTACTAATATTATAAAAGCGAAAGTGAGTTTGTTTGTTTCGTCTTCACGCATAAATAGCAAAACCGATTTTGATGAATTTTGGTACAGAGATAGTTGGAACCCTGGAGACGGACATAGGCTAATGTAAAAAAGAATAGTCAGGAAAGGGGGACAAAGAGTAAAGTATATTAACAAACGCGGGTGAAGCCGCGAGTAAAACCTAGTATTTGATATACGCGAGCGAAGTCGCGGACAAAAGCTAGATCTTTATAAATGCTAAATACAATTTCACATTTCAATTACTAATAATATATTGTTCTGAAAAAAAGTCTGTTTTAAACTGTAATACGGTCGTGTGAATAATAATGCAATTCGTAATACATAATGCATCAGGAAAATTTCCCTTCCCAGAAATATCGCCGAACAGGATTCATAAATTACTCTCTCATTTTACCGATTCCGCTTCGCAAATGTTTACGCTCTTTTAATTCCCTTGTGAAATGACTGTCTCTGGTTTCCATGAGAAAATAAGAACGTCAAAGGCGTAAAACGCAAACTGCGTAATAGTTATTTTCCTACTTGAAAATTGTACTCTGCTGCAGTGACGATCTCTCCAAAAATAAATATCCTCTTAAATATAATGTTATTTCCAATAAAGTGAAATCTAATTCACTTCCGAGTCTTTTGTACTGGAAGCTCTAAAGATCGAAATCGTCTGAAGGTAATCGACGCGGCGACGATCGTAATAACAGTAAAGAAATGTTTTAAGGCTCCGATATATTTCTTTTTATCACCTCTCTGCATCGCTGTAAACGTGCCACGTAACACTGGAGGTGACAATTTGGGGAGAAATGTAAGTAACGCTGAGTCAGGACCGAATTGAAAGGAAAGGAATTAGGACCAACTTTTTTAATTTCGGTAACACTGAAATCATGAGCATTTTGTATAAAAAACATATCTATAACTTAAGAGGGCCCTTCCCGATCCGTCTAACGTCAACGCGAGCAAAGTTTAAAAGGTTGGCTTTGAAAAATGTGTAAAACAATAAATATAATAATGCCTACCTATTTATGTAATTTGTTAGTCTAAAGTTTACGCCTTTTCGGGCAAATAAAATGTTTTTCTTTCTATCTTTTCCAACGCAGAAAAATATAGGTAACGCCTGAACAAGTTCCTGTCAACATTCGGTAATTCTATCACTCACTCGAATATTTCACATTATTCCAGAAATACGTTTTTTTTTTAAACCTTCAAAACATTAAGTCGAGATTTTAATTGACGAATACCAAAGGTGCCTATAAGTATATTTTCTTTACTTCACACAAAATGTCAAGTTAGTAGAATTCTTTAGATTAGTTTTACATATTATATTTATATTTTGGTTGATTTGGTTTATCCACGAGGTATAAATTGTAATAACGTCATAATCACATAAGAGCAGTTATATGGAGATGTGTCTTGAATTGGGCGCCTTTAAGACCCATAGTGTATACCACCAAAATATTATCTATACTTATAATAAATCTGTAGAGAGGTCAATTCTGTACATGAAATATATTTCCAAAATAACTATCAGGGGGTGATTAGTGATCGATACTGATGCTAAAAATGCAAACAGTAAAATTTTTGTCTGTCTGTCTGTCTGTCTGTCTGTCTGTCTGTCTGTCTGTCTGTATGTATGTTCTTTATAGACAAAAAAAACTACACGATGGATTTTAACGAAACTTGGTACAATCATTCTTAATACTCCTGGGCAGGTTATAGTATACTTTTCATCACGCTACGATCAATAGGAGCAGAGCAGTGAAGGGAAATGTTGGGGAAACGGGAGAAATTACTCCATTTTTTAAGCTTCCGTCGCGTTTGCAGCCTTAATGGTTTAAGCTACACAGAAATCATGTATTACGGAAATATTCTCCTTAAAATTATATAAAAAATATCCCACGACAGCATATGTCTATCTTTTATGGTTGACTCACAATAACACGTGTAACTCCCGATAGCTTAGCAGTTCGGAGCTTTCTGTTTATTTTTGTCAACTCTTACGTTTATAACCCTCTCACTCATCCCTAATTTAAAAAAGTTAACATTATTATCTATTCAATAAAAAAAGAATCATAGAAATCGGTATAGAAACACCAAAGTTATACATGAAATACGCTAATAAGTCATCGCACGTGAATACTGAATCCAGTCCCCCGGTTCTTAGAATTCGATATCAGACGTTTCAGATCTTTGATTTTGACGACCCCGTTGTCGCTGGCATAAGCAACAGGATCTGCGTACGAAGTCGCTGGCAGAAGCTAGTAAGATATAAGTATCAACTTGCTGATAAGAAAAACTTAATTTTACGTCGAAGCCTAAAAAGTAGATTGGCTTGTAAATATTTTTATGTTTAGGTACTAGCCAATCTGGCACAAGTAAGAGTATAACTTTTTTATTCACAGCTTAAAGTTTTTGTAAGATTATCCTAGATTGTAATCTAATACATAGGCAATATTTTATGTAAGAGTTCAGCATTATACTGACTAACCGAGTGATTTATCTCGATAATACCTATAGAAGTTAGTTTGGCAAATTTTCTATGGAATATAGAGACCTGTAGGTATAAGATACTAACTTATTTCCGCAGTTCACTGCTGTCTACTGTCATCTATACCACAAGACCCGCCCTATTTTCCGGTATAAAAAGTAGCCAGGTCATCAGATATTCCTCAGATTATCTCCTTCTAAAAAATGCTTGGTACTGTTTAGATTATCAATTTAAGAATGGCTGTCCAAAAAATTACTCTGTGTTTATAATATTAATTCAGTATAAGTTTAGCCTGCGGCTTCGCTTGTGTGAAAGTAGAAAATTATCTCAAGGGAACAAGAGGATTCAATACAAAGGAACTTTCAGAATAAAAAGTATTACGCAGGTATCGTTCAGTCTATGTCAGTCTATGTGCCTTTATGGGGCGCCTCCTTGTTGGCCTACCACCATGGGATCTGGAGGAACCGTCCTTACACGCATGCACGACTTGCAATCCTCACCTTCCGCATGGTGCAGGTTCTCACCAAACACGGTCAGTTCGGGAAGTTCCTGCACTGGTGAGGGAACGATAACCGGGTGTCACCACTGTGATATGTCTTTATTGGTAATGAATTTTATTAGTGTGATAAAATTATTAGAGCAAAGTGTAGATGTCGAGAAAATACAAATTACTATATTTAACATTCTCAGAGAAAAAAGACAACGCGACGTCCAAACAAAAATGTAGATTAGCCTTCAGACATCCTAACGATAAAGACATTATTACTGTTACAGGAAATCTCACGAACTCCAATGTTATTTTCAAAAATTCATTTTTCTATTTGTGCCTTAAACCTACCTTATGAGGCGGTTTTTATAACTGCTAATGATGACACACTAAAGAGAGGCTTCCACTTAATTGCCCGGGCAAAGTTGGCTGCGCTTAATGTCATACTTGTACTAGTGAGAACATAAAGTGTTAGCTAAAGGTGTAAAAGGCTTGAAACGTGTCGTTTTTATGACAGGAATAAACCCAGGGACACATTGTTATCCTTTGTGTCTTTTGGAACTACTATTTTCTCAACAGCATTTTTTTTTGTCTAACAGCTAATCTGACGAATTAATATGGTTTGACAAACAATTTTAAGATTCAGAAAGAACAAATTTTGTCAAAATAATAATTAGGAATTACGCGTTGTCGTACACTTGGATACAGAACTGTATTAAACTTGGCACATTGATGAACAACGAACTTCCCAGTAAAAGGTACGTTCCCCTGGAAATAGCTTAATGCTTTTTAGAAGAGCAAAACCAAGGACAAAAACTAATATTTAATATACAAAAGTGGACAAATCGCCATTTTTTTATTTCGGTCCAAAAGTTATCTGAAGATCTAAAAAATCAGCCCGTGATGTATTTTTATACTCTTTGTTTGTAAGTTACCATTTATAGTAGTAGTAGATAATCCGCTCGTGTATTCTGTTAAAGCCACTAACGAGGTACAGGGTTGGATTCCCAGGTCGGCAAAACGGTCGGTCAGCCGAGTAACAAATGAGCTCGGTTTATTCATCTCTGCAAATGGGATTAATTTGTAGGTAACAGAAAGAAGAAATAAACGTTTGTGGCATATCAATTGCTTTACATAATGAGCAGCTCATTTATTTTGTGGGTAAACATCATAGTAGAGCATGAAAAATATAATTTTATTTTAATTTCTTCAATCACCTTATTAAACTTATAAACACAAGATAAAATAATAATCTTCATCTTACATCATACTGTATAGGGGCGCGTCAAGGCCTGGCGAAATTTATTTTTTATCAGTACTTCCCTATCGCTAGCCAGAGCGACACTGTAGTATACCGACCGCATCATTTATAGAGAACACAAAGGGGGTCGTTAATTCATAAAACAATAAATTAAGTATTATTAAGATTGTAGCAAAAACAGAAAATGTCGTTCATAAATGACAGCGATTACGAAAACAACTCCTTTTCATTTTTCGGACCGGTCGGTATGGCATTTTTTGACGATGGCAATGCTTTGGAAGACACTTACACCGTGAAGATAGCCGTGAGCTTCATCCTGGGGATCCTTATGGTTGTGAGCGTGATCGGCAACGTGTGCACGCTGGCTGTGATCGCACGGGATCACACCATGCGCACGCCCACCAACTGCTATCTCGCCAACCTCGCCATCACCGATCTACTCACCGCTCTCTTCATCCCCCTCGAAATATACATCATATTTGTTCCAGACTTCTATCCTCTGGGAGAAGTAGGTTGTCGAATACATTTCATCCTCTGGGACGTGTTCAGTAACTGCAGCTTGCTCATCATCACTGCCTTCACGATTGAACGCTATATCATTGTGACAAAACCCTTTTTTCGGCAAAAGCTGACGTTGAATTCTCGTGTCTTTAAAATTGTTGGCGTTATATGGGTTATCTCACTTAGTTTCTGTATTCCTGATGTGTTCTACATAGATCTTCTGGAAAGAAAGGAGTACGTGTTCTGTTACTATACACTGACGAAAGCTGTGAGTAATGTGGTTGCTGTCGAGATCTTCATTTTCTTCGTAATACCGATGACGACGATATTGGTGCTGTGTATCAAAATAACAATCAAACTGAAGTCGGCCCAGAGAAAGCTGCGGAGTAGTCCGGTTGTAGGAAAACAGAACAGAGACAAGGCGGTGAAAATGATCGGTTAGTATAAACTTATTTGACAGTATATTTTTGTGTGAATGTAAACCACAACTATCTGTGCTCAAACCCTAGGGCCCAGCAGGGTCGAAAACTACTGGGGCCATGGGTTCGCTTCTGGATAGAAAAATTGGGGCCTTGGAACGTAAGGTAACGAAGGAACATTGGAGTGGGTTTCAGTCAATAAAAGTCGGCTGTGTCAGTCTTGTTCCATCCTAAACCTTGAGAAATCATTGGAAGACTTTCCTAAAATAATCTATCTATGCTCGGAAATTCCTTCCATGATCGAAACAGGAATTGCTTCCGTGATCGAAAGAAAGCAGAACCAAGCCTACCGCCATAGCCCGAAACATCGCCAAACTAAAGCGTTATTGGGCAAGGCACACTGCTCGCAAAATAGATGGATAATTCTGTAATAGCTATCGCATACCGGAAGATGCAGCGTTCCAAGTCCTTCCACAAAGTGGACCAATTGAAGGAGGCCTATGTCCTACAACGGACATCTATCAACTGAAATTATAATGATGTCAACTGCCTCAGAATGTTTAATAAAAAAATATTAACTTTGGTGCACAATTGACTGAAATATCGGTGAACATACATAAAAAAAAAAAAAAATTTCCTCGTCCTTCTCGAAGTTGGTTAAAAAGTCTTTGTTGGTAAGCAATCAGATCTGTCAAAGACAGCATTAATAACAGAATTACTGTCTATAAGCAGTCATAACCAAGACTGGCTTGACGAGAGATGTTTCTTCCTCAAGTTCGTAGAACAAGCTCTTTGAAGTCGTTCATAGTATTTCAATCAGGCATCTTTTCTTTGAAGAACAATAAGATCAAGAAAGAGATTACTTTCTCAAGCTTATGGAATCTCTTTGTTTTGATTTTTTAATAATGTTTTGTACAAGTGCCTGCACTAAGTAGTGATAATTACCTACTCTACTAAACATTCCGTGCAAGCGGGTGCAATGGGACTTGTGTACTCAAAGCTGAACTCGTCTTAAGTGAGTTTATTTTGTAGTGAAAAGCAACACGATATACTAAGTGTGACAATAAAATGAGTAACCATTCAGATTTTATCGTTAAATGTACCTGAAATTTCATGCTGAAAAGTTTGTTTGTTTAAATGGGTTAATCTCAAGAACTTAGAATTTGTCTGAATTAAAAAAATCATTTAGTTTTGGATATTGTATTCATTGAGGAAGGTTATATTAAATTACAGCAGTAATCAGAGACGCGAGTAAAACCGTAGGGGATAGCTAGTTAAACCACAAAATTAAATAAATGAAAATATCCAGAAAATGCAAATAATAAAATTGCAAAATGTGCATCGAAGTGCGGCATTCAAGAAAATATATTTTCCAGTACCTACACATTGTAATGAAATTCCACTTTATTTGAACAACAAAAACTGTTCAAGAAAAGAATTTAAATATCATGTAAAGTAGGTAGCACTGAAACTGTAATTTTCTTTCATTTTCAGCGGCTGTTGCTGCGTCTTTCTTTTTGTCGTGGACCCCATACTGTATCTTCCGCATTATGATGGTGTTACCAAAATTTGATTATGAGGATTATTATAATGTAAGTAGATATATGAGGATTATTATAATGTAAGTAGATATATGAGGATTATTATAATGTAAGTAGATATATGAGGATTATTATAATGTAAGTAGATATATGAGGATTATTATAATGTAAGTAGATATATATATTATAAAGTAAAGGCAACTGCAGACAGGGTAGACCTCAAGAAAGATGGGCCGATGATGTAAATTAGCCGGTCAAAAATGGCTGACAGCGAAAGACCCAAAGACCCCTCGTTGGGTGAAGACTTCCTCTAGCTTGGGCTAACTTTCTCAGTCCTTGGCCACTTTTGACCGGCTAATTACCTGATTAGCCCACCTTTCTTGAGGTCTACTCTTTTATTAGATGAAATTTAATATTGCTTGTTAAGGTAAACAGCCAAGGCTAAATTGGAATTGCTATTTCTTATTTAGTTATTTAGTATCGTGGAATGCAATAAGGCCGCCCATTGTATGTATGTGTTTTAGTTTCTTTTGTATTTGTAATCGTGTAATCATCATCAGCCTTTATAATGTTCCCACTGCTGGGCCTCAGTCCTCCTCTCTAGGAGAGGGAATGGGCCGTAATCTACCACGTGGGCCCAGTGCAGTATTCGTGTAATACAATAAAGTAAATAATAAAAATATATAGATGGACTTAGTAGTTCTTATCACTCGGAACACAAAAAAAAAGTAAGTCGTGAAAATTTGAAATAACCGAATCCCGTTGTTTATGAATTGGAGTATTTTCATCATTTTTCTGGCCTTATTCCGTGTTATTTGGGGTCGGCTTAGCACGTTTATTTCTTTTGTTGAACGTTTGAATATTTTTTTAAATACAGTTGTTGGCGCTGTGGGTAAGTCATTGACTTCTGCACTGCTTCTCGCGGTTTCGATTCCCGCACGCAAAAATATTTATATCGGTTACAGTTACAGGTTGCTTGTTATACCGGGTTTAATAGGTTTGTTTGTGAGACTTTACAAGTTTGTAGACGCACTCACAATGCAAGAGTAATTCCTAGAGAAGGAGCAACTTTTTATTAAAATCTCATGTGTAAAATCACCATCATTAAGTTGAAATGAAATAAAAACTGCTCGTGTTATAACTTTACCTTTTAAAATCGTAACTGAATTTAAACTAACTCATGAATAGGTAACTAGTTTACCTCCAGCGTATCATTGATACCGTCTGGTTCACATGCTTGGAGAATATAATCATTAAAACTATTAATTAACATTGCATATTTAATCTCATCGCATATCAACGCCGTGCAATAAAATGTAAATTTTAATAAGAAAAAGAATTGTTATGCAGAAATTTTTGATAAAAAAAAGCATTTGTTACTTTGTTCATAATGTTCATATCTAAAATATATGTATATTTTTTCAGGTGTGGAAAATCGTGAATTATTTGTGCTACAATGGGTACTTGTCAACTGCTGCGAACCCGATCCTCTACAGTCTAATGTCCCGGAAATTTCGACAAGCGTTTAAAGTAAGTTTGCATTTACTTAGAACTTCGTCTGAGAGTTAGGGTGGCCTGAACTTTACTGTGGGGGGAGGTAAGCTGTAGATACATCATTGAAAGGACACATGTGGACGACCAGTGTGAGGTCATTCCACTTTATGTTGTTCTTCAGACTTCTTTAGAAGTTTTAGAAAGAACGGTCAGACTCAACTAGGGGATCGATGACCTGAAAAAGGTGCTGATAGGAAATTGAATGCTTTCTCCACTTTAGTCAACCTTAAGTCCACCTTTCTCAATCAAAAAACCTAGTTTAGTATCAGAAACAACCAAGTCTCGAGTGTTTTTTCCATTGTCATGGCGACCGACTCCAATAGATTGGAGTAAGTTGCCTTCAAAGGAATAGTGTGTATCTAAATGGCTTGAATATATTCCAAGTAGCAACTGTAATAACCAATTAATTATAAAGGCTAAATCGGTATTATCTACATTCTGTATCTCTATTATTGGTAGTTTATCGTTATAATGCAATTAATATTAATGATCGTATACACTTACTTCCCAAAGCTCACTGATCATCTTAATATTGTTAGAGAACGGGCTTTGATCTAACAGGTTAAATTGCCAGCTAAACGGTTGGTTTCATTTAGTATATATGTATAATTAAATTGCTGTTTTACTCACTCTTCCTAGTTTATATTTAAAAGCACGCTTTTATAGTACCTAATAAATGTAAAATAATTGATTATCATCCTCAAAATTTCGTTTGATTTGCTCAAGTTCTCCAGGCATATCACCCGTAACAAGGACTTTTTGGAACATTGATTGGAACGATTGATGGTGTAAAGGAAAGTCGAGGCCTAAATATCACGTGGACGCTCTCCAATACGATGGATAAACCTCATGAAATCTGTTACGTTAATTCATGACAACTCAAAAGCGTCAAAACACAGACCTGCATGGTGCGCTCTTTTTTTTCTGGGTTCGCGTATGCATTGGCCAAAATGATGCGCTCTAGACATTCTATTATTTATTATTTCAGAGAAACACAGACATGCACTTACACTTTGTTCGACATACTTCTCGATATTCTATGATTTATTTTTAAGAAGAAGAACAAATGTCTTGGTTCTGAAATACGTTGCATGTTGAACATTTCGGAATTTTTCACAGAATTTCTTCTTTGTTGTCATTCACTTCACTCAAATACACTGTCAGCATTGTAGGAAAGGACTACTCTAGTAGGATATATAAAATCTTTGAGGAAAGAACTAGTTTTTTTTTCTCTCGGTTTTGCTTAGTCTGTGCTTTTAGCCAGTCTCAAGTTTATACTTATTCTTTGATACAGAAAACGGTCACTTTGTTTTCCATTATAATGCTGATGTAACACATTGTCATGCTTTTTTGTAATACAGTGGCAGTAAATGTATCGAGTCTTAGAGAAAAATATCGAGAGCTTTCTCAGTAAACTTATTGAGGTAATCAAAACTAGATTAAAATTCCTAGATCTTTTTAATTGAGATCACATCTTTTTTAATGATTATCAGATATAATAATAATATACTGCCCAAGTTTTAATTCATGAATCCCCAAGCGACCACCGGTGGCCGCGCATCTATTGTCTTACTATTGTGTCTCTAATTGACGGTATCTGAAGGGTTAAAGTGAAAGCTACGAGAGCCATTGCGCTAAACTCAACTTTTTAATATAATTTATTTTTACTCTATTGCAGCATTATAAAGCCAAGTCCTCTTTATAAAACATAGTTAAATTATTGTTTCAAATCCATCTTATTCGGACAGTTAATTCAGTATAGCCACACCTGATGTTTAAGTATAACGCTTAAGTTCAGTTTTAATTACGTTTACCTAGTGACAGGCAGCGGACACGTACCTATTTAGATATCCATACTCATAGAAGCTATTTATTAATTAAATGTAATTTTAAGAACACAAAAGTACAGAGGCAGACTTAATGCCTTGGGCATTTTCCACCAGTCAACTTACACAAACGCGTCTATGCAGATCTACACGCAGTTCGAATCTGGATCCCGAGACCGTAATGGCACCACTATATTTTTTCTTTGAACAACATATCCTAAGCGAAAAATCTTGCATAATCGTCTTTTAAGCAAATTTTTGTCTGCTCATAAGAGCTTGTCGTTGCCACTGTCCAATGGCAGAGCAAGTTTACTACCTCCATAAAACACATCTGCGCGTTATTATATTATCTACGTGGCTATGCAG
The DNA here is from genome assembly GCA_949319445.1 of Mythimna lalbum. Classification (NCBI taxonomy): domain Eukaryota; kingdom Metazoa; phylum Arthropoda; class Insecta; order Lepidoptera; family Noctuidae; genus Mythimna; species Mythimna lalbum. Next base: position 9,120,749 of record OX439351.1, on the reverse strand, counting down.
CAAATTGTGTTGAACACTCCAGAAGTCGGACAGAACTTTGATATAATCAAACTTCTGTCGAGGTTAGAAAACTAATTGGCGTAATTAAAAACGTCTTAAAGTTGGTCGTAAAATTGTCTATGGGAGCATCGATGATTTGTCTTTGATTGTGTCAGAAACAAAACTGACACATGTCAAACTGAAGTAGTTCTTTTATTAGATGTATCTTGTATTTTAGCAGATGGAGACAGAGTAATTAAGATAGATATAATATTAGTAATTTTCATAAATATCCTCAAACCTTAGTGTTCTTAATGATTTAGCTGGTCCATGTATATTTTTTATTATTTACTTATACTATCCCACTGCTGGGCAAAGGTCTTCCTACATTCTTTCCATTATGTCCGGCTCTAAGCCACTTCTTATCAATTTCTAAGGAAGACATCTATGTGGTCTCGCCATCTCCATCTAGGTCTACTGCGATCTCGTCGTACAATTTCGGGGCGCCAACTTTGTGTTTTACTAGCTCGCCGCTCGATCGTTCATCACCTTATCGGAGTTAAGACTTAACACCCAGATCTAATTCTCTAACATAAATACGAAATAAATATAACTCTGAAAAAATTGTGATAAAAAATAAGATGCTGGAACTGGAGTTGACAATCCAGTCACAAAATAATATAGGTACAGAAATCAATCTACATACAAAGCGCGCTCGAGCAACGCACACATAGACACCGCTCACGGACACGATATCTCTATTAATAATTTGAAAAACGCTGATTACTATAATATCATTGTACTAATAGTACGCTCAACAAATTAAACGTAAAAAATTAATAACCTGACCACCCCTTGCATCCTCAATTCGCAATCTCATTTCGGTGACAATCAATGTCAAATACTTGTCAAATTATTTGCGAAATGTACAAGTTTTTGACAGGTTGAGACAGTGATTAGAACATTCCTTCGTTATGCAGTTTCCTCTTAACTACACAGTTAAGCTGTCTAGTAGCTAGAACTACATTAGACCAACGCACACGTGTAACACGTTTGGTTTGTACGTAGAACGGCGTCGCGTGGCGTGTATCTGCAGCTCTACAAGTCTAGTTTCCATATAAAATGTATGGAGACCGACGCGCCCAGATCGGCGTGTGTGACACACGTGTGAGCAGTGTAGTTCTACCTTTACTGTAGTTATTATAACGGTAAAATACAGATTTTCTTTAACAATAGAACAGTTTAATGAGAAATTAGCAATTGAAAAGTTATAAAAGTGTTTCGGAAACTCGTGTGGAATTAATAATGGAGCTCGAATGTGAGGCAGTTAAACTTCAATTGGAAAACTGCCAAACAGAAGCTTGTAATGAACAGTTCTGTCCTGTAGGAGCAGTGACCATTGTTAATTGTTACAGAGGTTTGAGCACGATCAAATCTATATCAAATTCCAGATATTAAATGCGTTTTTATACTTTTCAAAACTATCCATTTTATTACACTTTCAGAAAAGAAAACATATTTTATCTGAATAATTTATCTACCGATTGCTTAAGTTGAGAAATTATTGAAAAAAAAAGAGTTATCGTAGGCTCTTAACGCAAAAGGCAAATTAATGAACAGAGGTAATTTATTCAGTAATAACAAGCTTTTAATGAAAATAATTTTTTCATAGCTTTTATAGCTCAGTATACCTATATAATTATTACTTGTCAAGACGAATCATACGAGTCCAAACTCGATGGGGTTTTTTTTTTTTTTCTCGACGGGGAAAATCATCTTTGACGAAACCCGCTCTTGGGTGGAGCGGGAGACAGTGTCAGACTCTTACTGACTAAAAACCCCGCGCCGTTCCTTCTAGCCTTCATACCGGGGCACGAGCTCCTCGATGGGGTTGTGTCGTTTAACTACCAAGTTCCTATAGCCACCTTCCGGTTCCATCATCAGATCAGCTCCTTGTCATAATAATTTTGCGTTGTCATCTGATTTACATTCATGCAAAATTTTAGCTAATTTAATTTACAAAATTTGTTTACAGACAAACATCGGGACAGGTAAAAGAAAATAAAAGCTTGTAAAAGTCTGATTTTCCTTCTCGATGAAAATTTATTTACCGAATCACAAACCTTAACCCTTCAGATAACGTCAATTAGAGACACAATAGTAAGACAATAGATGCGCGGCCACCGGTGGTCGCTTGGGGATTCATGAATTAAACGCGCGATTTACAATCTTTTTGTTTAATCTTTCTTCCAAAAACTGGGACGTGACGTGATGCTTTGGCTTAACTTCTTCGCAAAGCAATTATACATAGGAATAAATAATAACCCCAAATGTATATTATTTACTTGTTCAAAGTTGTTACCAACCCGCACTGGGCCCGCACGGTAGATTACGGCCCATTATCTCTCTTAAAGAGGAGGCTTGAGTCCCAGTAGTGGGAATATTAAAAAGGCTGATTATGCTTTTGTTCAAAATAAAATAACTCCTTTACCGTTTCAAAAAGCTTCCATGTCCAGATGAATGATACAACAAGCTTGTACTTGCGTCTATTTCTAGTTACTACTCTAGTAGATACACCCCCGTAAAGATAATATTATGATTCTGGTTTTATACTAAGTTTCTTTGTTATTCATGTATTTTCTTGGTATTTGTAACATAAAAAATCCTACTTAAAGTAGTATTTCCGTAATAACATTGTGTCTCTTTAGTTTTTATCGTCAAATCCGAAATTATTTATAAAATCGTTGGATACTATAAAATGTAATATTTAATTTACAGGATCTATTGAAGACTCCTCGTGTGTTGAGCCGAAAAAGTATAACACAGAAGACAACATCAACAAACGATTCGGTAGTGTAACGTAAAGATATCATAATGTGAAAAGATTTAAAATAAGCAGCACTTAAAACTGTATGTTTTGATCTGAAAAATAAATACGATTTGCGACCCGGACTTTAAGTAGTTCGTAATTTACTCTCTTATTCATCATCACCATTTCAGTCGAAAGACGTCCACTGTTGGCTGTTGTCCAAACGTCGCCTGACTGTGACTAGGTCGTCGGTCCACCTTGTGGGACGTCTTCCAGCGCTGCGTTTTCCAGTGTGTGGTCGCCACTCATGAACCTTTCGGCCGGACCATCGACCGCCCGTGCTACAAGAAATGTGCCCTGCCCTCTGTCTAATACTATTTGTTAAGTAAGTCAGTGCAATATATATGCAAATGAATAGGTTCATGAGAACCAAAATGGAACAATATTGAGAAACTGGTGCACTAGTGGTAAAATAAACGAATTAAAATAATACCAAAAAGTTATGTAACGATCTCGATACTTCTTTAAGAAAAACTATAAACATATAGGCCACTTTTCTACTAAAAAAGTGACAGCGGCCATTTATAAAACTTTAAAAAAAATAACTTAAAAAGAATAACAAATGGCATCCTGTTGTTTTTTTCATAATATTGGCCATTGTTTTTTTAATAAATCGAAAATAACAAAGAGTTTGCAATAAAGTATTGTAAAGGTACAGGCTAGCGTATATTATAAAAATTTACCGAAAGCCTTTTACGATAAAAAATTGCCATTATGTCATCCTGGTTTTTTTAAAAATAAAAGAAAGCCAATTACTTTTTCAGTAATCTATACTTATAATAAATCTGTAGAGAGGTCAATTCTGTACATGAAATATATTTCCAAAATAACTATCAGGGGGTGATTAGTGATCGATACTGATGCCAAAAATGCAAACAGTAAAATTTTTGTCTGTCTGTCTGTCTGTCTGTCTGTCTGTCTGTCTGTCTGTCTGTCTGTCTGTCTGTATGTTCTTTATAGAAACAAAAACTACGCATTGGATTTTAACGAAACTTGGTACAATCATTCTTCATACACCTGGGCAGGTTATAGTATACTTTTCATCACGCTACGATCAATGGGAGCAGAGCAGTGAAGGGAAATGTTGGGGAAACGAGAAAAATTACTCCATTTTTTAAGATTCCATCGCGTTTGCAGCCTTGATGGTTCAAGCTACACAGAAATCATGTATAACGGAAATGTTCTCCTTAAAATTATATAAAAAATATCCTAAGACGTCTTATGTCTATCTTTTATGGTTGACTCGCAATAACACATGTAACTCCCGATAGCTTAGCAGTTCGGAGCTTTCTGTTTATTTTTGTCTATGGCACCAAGGTGTGTGCACACTGTCACGCGCGTAAGTGGAAGGCAGAGATCTGGAACGTCTCGAATCGTCTCGCGCATCGCGTTGTTTTCCAGGCTCTTAGAATTCGACACAAGACGTTTCAGATCTTTGATTTTGACGACTCCGTTGTCGCTGGCATAACCAACAGGATCCGCGTACGAAGTCGCTGGCAGAAGCTAGTTTAATCCAATAAAAAGGTTGCATCATGGGTGCTAATCAAGTTCTGAAAATCTCCGGGACAGGGGAATTTTTAGATACGGCGGGAAATCATCTAATGACTCCTCCCGCTCTAAGAAGGAGTGAGAAGGCGAGAGACTTTTACTGATCACACCTATGTTCCTTAATTCATGAATCCCCAAGCGACACCCGGTGGCCGCGCATCTATTGTCTTACTATTGTGTCTCTAATTGACGGTATCTGAAGGGTTAAGTTGCTTTTTGGACCACGAGTATCCCTTTCCTACTTTTCCCCACGGGCCTAGCAAGCACCGGCCCTCACCTTCCGCATGACAATGTTCCTCTCTGGACATGGTAAGTTTGCGAGGTTTCTGTTCCGGAAGAAACGCCTTTCTTTAAGTGGGAAATCATCTAATGACATTTTTCGCCCTTGGGCGGAGAGAGATGGCGTGTCAGACTTTAACTGACTGAAACTGACTCCTGTTCCTTCTTTGCCTTCTTTCCAGGACCACGTGCTTAATTTTTGCACAACCCATAGCCCAAGTAAGCTTCGACCTTGCCCCTACAGTTTGCTAACAGCTGACACCTCCTAGAGGTGCGCGTGAAAACTACGCGCCGTTTCGGAAGAAACGCCTGGGACTGGGATTAATATTTTAATTAATGATATAGATACAGATTTTAAAATTAGATATCCAGTTATTCAGAAGTACCATTATTAAAGGAGTACTTATTAACCCAGTAGAGCGTAGTAGGGGCAGTTTAACAGTCTGTGAATCTCAAGTATTCTCAAGCCTACGACTACATCTAATAATATTATAACGGACTTTGTAATTAGTTTTGGGGACAGATTAAATTTACACGGTTTCTTACACAGCCGGGGTAATGGAATAATAACATTAAAATAGGGATAACCCGTGCATTGACCGAGATAAGCGTTATCACTTTGATAAGACAATTAACTTCATATTTTGTAGAAATATGTCACTCAATGAATTAAAAATAATTAGTTTAAATTGTTTAATAATGAATTTAGGAGTTTATAAACTGCAAAAATACTGTTCAATAGAATAGAATAGAAATACTTTTATTCGATACATAACAGACACAGCACAACGGTTATATACACAAAGTAAACAAAAATAAAAGTACAAAGTGCGCCGAGCCTGCTCGCACCAAAGTTGAGTTCATCCCACGGTCCGTCCAATAGGCGACAAACTGTTCAGATCCGAATCCGCATGTCGGTAGTAACTAAACCAATAAAAAGTTATTTTAATAAAAAACACAACTGACCCCTAAAAACGGAGAAACTAAAACTAGAGGACACTTGCTTCTGAAATTGAAGTCATTTTGTATATCGGCTGTATTTTTTTATTTGTAAAATAGTTTTGGTACCTCACCTTCAAAAGTAATGAGTAAGTTATCTGATCAAGCCGAGGATGAAGATATCACTGTGGGTAGCTCGCGTCCGACCGTCCGGTATCTGGCCGGAACGAGCTCAAGACGTCGACTGCACGCACTGTTCCCGCGCGCCTCAAGGAGTTGTTAGCAACAGCAGGGGCCCAGCTGGGTCGAAGCCTACTGGGGCCAGGTTTATCCGAAAGGGAGCTCGAACCCCGGTATGAAGGCTAGAAGGAACGGGGTGGGTTTTTAATCAGTAAGAGTCTGACACTATCTCCTGCTCCACCCAAGACTTGTCATTGGATGATTTTTGCCCACCATAAAAAAAGATATCACTGAATAAGATACAAAAAAGAGAAAGAAAAATGTTGTTATTTTTGTATATTTTTTTAGTATGCCCTAGAGCCTGAACAACTGGGTGCAGTTTAGTTTGAGAGATGTCGTTAGTTTTGTTTTAGTTGTGAGAGTGATTTCGGGTACAGTATTATTTATTTATTATTTATTTATTTATTTAATCTTCATGCAACAAAAAGTACAAAGGCGGACTTAATGCCTTAGTATCATAATCTTCCTGCTCTTATCCTGTTTTATTTGAGGTCGGTCGTTACCTTAACATGTTTTTTTCTTCCATTCTGTCCTGTCACCCGTCACGTTATCACTAACTCCTCATTTGTGTAACACGAAAAACTATAAATAAATAACATATAGCGGATTTTTGGCTGCAATATAATAACTATGTTTTAATTTTTTTTAATCACTTTGTAGAGTATCAAAGTAAAGGGATCTAAGATATGATTTCAAAAGTTAATGTTAGCATTAAATCTACAGCCTGAAGTTAAATTGGCTTGATACGAACTTGATATTCGATTTTTCCGTTCGTGTTTTTTTTCTATTGTTACTCCGTATTACGCTAGGCCAGCTTAAGGTATCTATGCAATACCAACTCAAACTTCAGACGTCAAAATGGATGGAGGATCGACAGCTTTGATGACCTGCGACAGTAATTCTCTGATCCGATGAACAGTCACGATCCGACTGGAATGGTAGACATACTATAATAATAATCATATGCAGCATACAAATGAGTTGAATAAATCAATACATCACGCAGAGTATAATCCTTACTAATATTATAAAAGCGAAAGTGAGTTTGTTTATTTGTTTGTTACGTCTTCACGCCTAAATGGCAAAACCGATTTTGATAAAACTTGGTACACGGATGGACCATGTCCTGGAATAGGACATAAGATACTTTTTATCCCGGAAGTATGTTTCCTTGGGATAAATTTCTGCTATCACGCGGGCGAAGCCGCTGGTAGCAGCTAGTATTTTATACATCACTAAATAATATGTGTTTATTTATAACACAAAGAAAAAGACAGGACTAGATTTTAAGATACAAAACTTCACTTAAACAAAACTCATCATTATTTTAGCTGAAAGACTTTCACTTCTGGACATAGGCCTCCCCTAAGTGTCACTACAATGAAAGGTCTTGTGCATCTCGCCACCATCGAGATCCCGCAACCATTACCAGGTCATCGACTCACCTTATGGGAGGCCTATTCCTTTCGGGCCCAGCCTCGAACTGTTCTGTGAGAATGTGCTCTGCTCACTGCTACTTAAGTTTGGTGATTCTTCAGGCTATGTCTTCAGGCTACGTATAACTTTCGGTTCCAATTATGTCTGATTTGATCACACAAGGAAACACGGAGCATTGCTCTCTTCATTGTCAGTTAAGTGACTTCAAACCTTGTAATGAGGCCTGACGGTAAATTGTAAAAAAAGCGTATTAATTAATGATCTTTATTTTGTAGACATGCGATTGTAGCTCGTAGCATGTTGCTACGCTGTAGCTCGACTCGTAGCTCAGCGTAGCATAGCTCACATCACGAGTTTAGTGTTAAGAAAAATAAATCAAAATATTTGTCTTATTAAATAAAGTGTTACACCAATTGCAACTCCATTTTATGTCCAAGGCAATCTCTGTTGCTTGGAAGAGATTGCAGAATGCGATAAGGCCGCCAATTGTATTTTTTTAAATTTAAGACTCAGATTGTATCATTTCACCTTGATGTACGATAAAGTATATATCTATACTTATAATAAATCTGTAGAGAGGTCAATTCTGTACATGAAATATATTTCCAAAATAACTATCAGGGGGTGATTAGTGATACTGATGCCAAAAATGCAAACAGTAAAATTTTTGTCTGTCTGTCTGTCTGTCTGTCTGTCTGTATGTTCTTTATAGAAACAAAAACTACGCGATGGATTTTAACGAAACTTGGTACAATCATTCTTCATACTCCTGGGCAGGTTATAGTATACTTTTCATTACGCTACGATCAATAGGAGCAGAGCAGTGAAGGGCAATGTTGGGGAAACGGGAGAAATTACTCCATTTTGTAAGCTTCCGTCACGTTTGCAGCCTTAATGGTTAAAGCTATAAAGCACAGAAATCATGTATAACGTAAATGTTCTCCTTAAAATTATCCCACGACAGCATATGTCTATCTTTTATGGTTGACGCACAATAACACGTGTAACTCCCGATTGCTTAGCAGTTCGGAGCTTTCTGTTTACTTTGGCTACTCTTACGTTTATAACACTCTCACTCATCCCTAATTAAAAAAAGTTAACATTATTATCTATTCAATAAAAAAAGAATCATAGAAATCGGTATAGAAACACCAAAATTATACATGAAATACGCTAATAAGCCATCGCGCGTGAATACTGAATCATGATATGTATATGGATAATTTTTGTGTAACGGTCGCCGCGCTCGACGCGGCTCGCGGCGGCAATATTTGGCTGTTGATGCGAATAGATGTTCAGAGTGTTCGACCTTATTGACAGACAATAATTGATTTTAACAAACCGTGCTTATCAGCGCGACTTTTAGTTTACTCTTACGTTTAATAATTTATTTTTAGATTTCCTTTTTTGTTATTTTATAAACTAGGTATTAGTTATTTTGGTAGTGTTTAAATATTTCTTAGTAGGTATTAGCTTAATTATAAATTAAACTTTTTTTTTTTAATTTATTTAGCTGTAGTTTTAAATAGGTAAGTACCTACATAGGTGTCAAATAGGTTATTTCTGTCAAATAGGTGACTTATAATTATAATAAATCTGTAGAAGTGAAAATTCTGTACTGAAAATATAAAAAAAATTAACGGCAGGGGGTGTTACTAGACCGAAACCGAACCCAAAAATTAGATTAAAGTTTTTTTTTGTCTGTCTGTCTATTTGTTCAGGCATCACGCAAAAACTACTGGTCCGATTACAATAAAACTTGGTATAATTATTCTTTAATATCCTGGGAACCACACTGGGTACTTTTTATCTCGGAAAAGTATATACAATAAAAACAAACTTAATTTTGCGGTTCGATCCCTAGACCCGATTACTGTACCAACTGCAAATAATAAGTTGGTCGTAGGTTACGTCACCCGCTGTGGAGTTCACTAAGGGGCGCTGCACATGGCTAAGATACTATAATATTTGGGTAAATATTATGTAGTTTCCGTTTTCTAAACGTTTCCTAAATGGCGTTGGCGTCGAGTTAGATCACGCTATGGAAACACTTTTTGGGAATAAAAAAAGGAGCGCGTTTTCCTATAACCCATTTATTAATTACATCGAACACGGAGACATTGGCACCATGTCTAAGGTGTGTGCACACTGTCACGCGCGTAAGTGGAAGGAAGAGATCTGGAACGTCTCGAATCGTCTCGCGCATCACGTTGTTTTCCAGTCCCCGGGCTCTTAGAATTCGACATCAGACGTTTCAGATCTTTGATTTTGACGACCCCGTTGTCGCTGGAATAAGCAACAGGATCCGCGTACGAAGTCGCTGGCAGAAGCTAGTAAATAAATAAATTCAATTTATTTTTCAGTTCACTTCGCTCAAAATAAAATTTTGTCTTCTGCTTTGTTTACTTATAAAAATAAACACAACAACACAATAATTTTATTATGTCACCACCCATTAATTATTATATATATGAAATCTGGACACATGGGACTCCATTTACTAAGTAAACACAGATATGCCCGATATACTGCGAATCAAATACGATATCAAAGCCACATTATTGCGAACATTCGTAAAGGGATTATCCTGGTCCGGTCCAGACATACGGGAGCGTCGTTGAGGGCTAAACCCTTAGTTAAATCGAAAGTCACGACTTTTGCGAATATTGTCAAAACGGATTTAGACGGCGTTTGACGTTTTGCTAATTGGAATCTACTTTGATCTTTGCCAACTTGTTTTTTTAAACGAGGTTCCCTTTTTTATGGTGGGGAAAAATATCCAATGACAACCCCCGCTCTTGGGCGGAGTGGGAGACAGTGTCAGACTCTTACTGATTAAAAACCTACCTCGTTCCATCTAGCCTTCATACCGGGGCTCGAGCTCCCTTTTGGATAACCTGGGTCTCCTGGAAGGAGGTTCCCTGAGAATTACAGGTTGCGCAAAATAAATAGAAGGTGTACTTGATTAAATAATATTTTAGTAAGTCAATACTTTATTTGTGTCAATGAGAGGTGGTTTTATGCATAAATTGACATGTCAGTTTATATTTTAAATGCAATACTAGTAAAAACGTTGCCTTTCACAAAATAATTAAGGATTATAAATTATTTCTTCCAGGTATTCTTTTCTTGCGTTACCTCGATCCAGTCCCCACGGTAAGCATCCAGGTCGTCTAGCCACCTCTTCCTAGGTCGACGTTGGGGGAGGCATTTGCCCAGCAGTGGGACAGAATAGGCTACTAAAAAAAATATTTGATAAAAATAATAACATCATCTTTGATTAAAATTATTTGAGATCTTTTGAAGCCATCGCCACCATCTCAAGTAAAATCTAAAATGCCCTGAAACAGTATGGGTTGCAATCGAGTTTGGACTTTGTGTTGTTTAACATAGAGATTGTTCTTCAAACTTGGTTAATTGTTTCGTACTGAAATAAACGTGAAGTTTACCTATGATTGCATAATATAAGAGGATGAAAACCAACTTCTGACATAGTGTGGCACAAAACTTGGCACGTGTGTAATTCCACGCACATATGTTTGTAAACAACCTATCATAACGTTGTATTAATATATCTTTGATAATATTAATGTGTTGTCATAGATTGCTATTTGTTTGTTATCCTCAAATCATCGCTAAACGCGCCCCCTGGGTCCCGCCATTTGTTATTGTGTTCGTATTTCGGTACACGAATATTATAATGCTTAATTTATTGTTTTAATAATATAATAATTCAACCGTCGTGTAGTATTTCAAACAATAGTTCTAGCCATATATTTATTTTATTGTGTAATTTCATAAGAAAGGTTCTCCCCATTTGCACGGAAAATAAAAACAAATGTCCTTGACGTAACTGTAAAATGTAACTACATAGTTAATTTGCGTAAATTATATAAAATATTATTTTCAGAACGGTACTTTCATTAAACAAATTACTTCATAACTTGCTACTTTCCTCAGAATTGTAATTTTCTTTTCTAGCAACTGTAAAAAAGGTTTTTTATTCGTTCAAAATACTTGTCCCTACAGTGTTTTCTGATTTTTCACAGCAACGAATGGAACGGGCGACATTTATTAAAATACGTAAATAAATAAGTTCCGGAGAGGTTGGCGGCTCGCCAGCCGAAAACACCCGTTCGAATGACGCGAAATTACAAAATACACTTTGTAGCAAATATCTACCGACATACCTACCAATATTGTTATTTGATTTTATTTATTGACCTCGGGGCCCTAAAGTTTTGCTCTAGGGAAATTATGTAAACCTCAAAACATAGGCCGACAAAAAATCTTATTTGAAATGAGATTCAGGTTTTCTTTTTTATTGTGAATTAGTTCTAATCTTACTGAGATTTTGTGACAAATACAAACAATTCAAGATTTTGATTTTGAAATTTAGTGAGAATGTTGTCTAAATTATACAGAAAAAAAATCATAACATTCAACATCAAGAAAAATAAAAGAAGAAATCCTTGCAGATAGATCACTCATCATCACATTAGACATGAATAGCAGTCGGGGAGCATCGTATGTCCCTTGATCATTTACACCCCATTGAATACATCAGGATATATTTTTTCGCAGCAGAATATGATCATTATAACACTTGTTTTTGTGCGTTATGTGCTGGTGCTTAGAGTATATATTTTATTTAAATAAATAAAGATCATAATGTTACTGGATATTTTTTTATAGTAGTAACCTTTCCGTCATCTACCTTTTTTAGGCTGAAATCGAATCATCAAACCTCCTGCGAGAGGCAGGAGGTTGGGAGAGGTGAGAGGGGCGTATTAGAGTTTTATAGATGTATAAAACCCACCCATTATCTTTCAGGGTCAGGTAACTCTATCGAACATTCTTGCAACTCTATCAGACATCGGGCCTGCTGAGCACGTTCAGTTTGCTGACATCCCTTAAGACTGACCCTACATTAGGCGTGCGCGATCCTTGGGTGTGTTTTTTTTTGCGATGGGGAAAATCATCTTATGACAAAACCCGCTCTTGGGTGGAGCGGGAGATAGTGTCAGACTCTTACTGACTAAAAACCCCACGCCTTCCTTCTAGCCTTCATACCCGGGCACGAGCTCCCTTTCGGACAACCCTGTCCCCAGTAGGCTTCGACCCAGCTGGGTCCCTCCTGCAGCTGACAACTCCTTGAGGCGCGCGAGAACAGTGCATGCCGTCGACGTCTTGGACTCGGTCCATTACCGGTCGATCGGACAGCGAGCTACCCATGGACCGCCCATTGTGACACCCTATTAATTTTAAGTTTCTTATGTAATTTTTATTTTTAGTTTTTGGTGTACAATAAAGAATTTATCTATCTATCTATCTATCTATCATGGCTCGCGGTCCGCGAGCCCGCGTCTACGGTGGCCGGAAATCGGGATCGGAATCCCGGCGGCGGCGGCGAGGGCGCCGTAGCCTGATGCGGTCGGCCTCCTCCTTTACTAGCATTACTGCTTCGCAGAATTAGGCGACCGCCTGCCATTCCTCCTCGCTGCGGACCATGGCCTCGACCAGGGCCCGGCGCGAGAGGTCTCCGCCGCCGATCGCCCCCACGAGGGCACGGCGATGCTCCGCCCAGGCAGGGCACACCTCGACTGTGTGCTCCACCGTGTCCAGCGGGCGTTGCGCACAGTGGCGACACCCGGGCGTCTCTTCCGACTTAATCTGAAACAGGTACCTCCTGAACTTGCCATGTCCGGTGAGGACCTGCGTCATGCGGTAGGTAAGGACGCCGTGAGGTCTTTCCAGCCACGCCTCAAAGAGGGGACTTACCGCCATAATCGTGGCGTGCCCAATCCTCGCGCGTGCGGTGTGTGAGTAGCGCAGTTTGCTGCCCTGCGGCATGTGTAGAGAGCAACAAGCGACGCTTACGAGCGCGCTCGCGTCGTACACCCGCCCGAGGAACGCGCGCGCCTAATATGGGGGAGGCCTTAAGGCACGCGTGAAACTTAGCGTGCCGTCGTCTCAGGCTGGGCCCATGCCGGACGGATCTGCCCAGTTTTTCCCAAGTATGTTGGGATCGGCTTCCAGTCTAACCGTATGCTTCTGAATACAAGTACTAACTTAACCGATATCAACTCAGGTGATCGATTTAAAGTCAAGCATTTACATATAAACCGTAGACTGACAATTTTAAATCGTCAAGACGTTATTGATCGATCAGAAAAAGGTCATTGCAAATTCCAAAGCGTAGATAGATTTCTACGGAGATGAACGTGTACGAACATTCTTTTTTAATTATGAAAAAAAGGAATAAGGTTCATAAACTGATTAATTTTATTTCCACTTAATAATATTACTTGAATTATCTTAGAGTGCTTTGCGCTGCTAATTGGATTAAAGCTTCGATATTTCTTCTAAAGCATTTTCTACCTTCAGGAGTGTTTAGTAAATACGCTGCCAGCTCTTCAGTCAACGGGAAGTATAGCAAGCACGACACTATATAAATAAATGGAACACTTAATGTTAATATCTTTTATACAACATGAAACGGTTTTTTTTAAGAAACCCTTTAATAGTTATTGGCTTTTTATTCTAGGTTGAACAACTGCAACCGTTGGATGAAAATATTATTTTATAACATAGTTCTACACATTTTTTCTTGAAATCGGGAGGAGAAATTATGTAGGATTCTGTGAAACTTTTGATTACAAGAACTAGTTATCTTCAAGCTTGCAGTTTTTTTAATTATAAAAGTAGTAAGAATTCGGGGTGGACTGGTGACAGAAATTACAAGAATTATTATTGGTAAGTTCTATTTCCCATTTATAGGTTAAAATAATCTTTATTTCTCATAAGAACATGGTTTCATAGTTCACTTACATATGAGATTTAAGATAAAAAAAATCATCTAATGGCGAAATATTATGCATGCTCACCTAATATTACAATCACAGTACAACGATACAGTATATCAAAGCACAATGATATCACTGAAAACAAGCGTGGCATAACTACTGAAATAAACTTATTTTTTACCACAGAAGTGCAGTGTGAAGTGTTACTAACATAGTCAATGTCTTATTTGGTGGGCCCTCACAGAATACCAGCGCTGCGTTATCTGTCTCTATAGATATCGCAGCATATGCTGAGTTAGGCGCCTTTTTTGACGTGTGATTTTAAAGTTGTCTTTTGGTTTTTCATACGAAACAATATGTATTTTTTTTAATGTATCCTTATTCAACTGTTTTAAGTTAAAATGTATGTGTGAGGTTGAAATAAACGTTTTTCTTTCTTTCTTTCTTATTTATTACAATATATATTTATATATTATAATCATTATTAAATTAGTGGTATTATCCTCTATCTTCGGCATCGATTGCATAGGATTATAAATCAAACTTTACGTTTTTTATTTAAACAAAACTTTGTATTTTGCTTTTATTAAAATGGACTTCATTTTCTGAAATTTTATTCGTAGTATAATCAGGTGTCCAACTGAAAAGGCCTTATATAGAGCATAATAAGTAAATTAAATTGCTCCACAAATACACGAGAGCACAAACAAGGAAGTCACCAAAAGGCTTGTCTAATTAATTATGTGCCTTTCTGTGAAAAGCGTGATAAACAGCATTCCGGCTGAAAACGCTTGTGCCAAAAATCCCAGTGTTCCGTTACACTCGCTTCGAAGAACGGTACATTTCCGTAATTGTCTGGATTGTATGCAAACTACCATTCAACAACAAAATATGGTCTGAAAAAGGTAAATTTAACTTCGTACGACTGGTGTAAGTTATAGTGAAGTTTTACTTCTAGGGGCGAAGAGTTAGACTATTTAGCATCTAACTAGCGGATTTATTCCTAGGAGCAATACAGATAAAACTTTATCTCATTATTTATTTACAATGTAATTACATATATTCGATCTGCCCTCCACTCAAAGACAATATATATAGGTACAGAAATCAATCTACATACAAAGCGCGCTCGAGCAACGCGCACATAGACACCGCTCACGGACACGATGTCTTGGTAGCGTCTCGGCCCACTCGTCGAACAGCTCCGGCTCAAACGCTCATTAGTGTGCGTCCACTGAGCGTAGGTATAAAAAGTGAAGTACATACATAAGATTGTCCTCTGTACTTATATATTTTGTGACTCAAACCCATATCGAACGCCAGCGTTCGAGCGTGATTTCGCGCCATTCGGTTAAACGTCAAGTGGTCCGCATAGATTATTAAAATATTGAGAGTTTTATTTATAGGGTATGTATCCAAGAACGTAAATAAGAAGTTTTTCATAAAGTAGTCTAGTACACATACAAAATAAGCAACCTTTCCATTATTTCATATTTATACCTACTTAAATGCCCTAGACCGAAAGGTTCAACTAATCATTATCTAACTTCAAAAAACAAATCCTTTCTTTTACTTTCTATCAAGTTCAAACTCCTAATCTTTAAAGTATCATTGTTTAACCAGCTCTTAAGATTTAGCTAGCTCTTTATAAGAGCATCAAGTCATGCGATTCCCTGCAACTTGTATGATTGAGTCCTGAAGCCCCTCCACAAGCTCTTAATGCGATCCATTTATAATTCATCTATAACTAGCTGACCCGGCAAACTTCGTACCTACTGCTTATAGTGCTAAGCTGTCAAAGGATAACGCCACCTACACCTGCATTACCAGAACCAGCATAATTCATTTCAAAATGACATTTATTTTGACATTAGAGATGGCGTTGTATTCGAACTTTTTTTCGTGACTTTTTTTTCCATATTTTCTCACCGTTTAAACCTTCTCTGGATTATCACGAATATTAAATTTTAAGACCAAAATTTACCCAATCCGTCCTGCCGTTCTCAAGTTTTAGCGAGACTAACGAACAGCTATTCATTTTTTATATACATAGAAGAAGATATGTATGTATTTAAAAATATATACCTGTTTAGCTTGGGATTAGACGGCGTTGTGTGATAGTTGTAGAAAATTATAATATATATATATATATAGATATATAATAGATAGTAGAATATTATTACATTATTATTTGACGACCTAAACAGGGATGCAGCTTTAAAAGGTGTATATATAGCCCCATCCTTCTTTTTCGCTCGCACGCCTCACATTTTATCACGTCATGGTAAGGCCCTTGTATTTATTTAAGGTATTATGGAATATCTATTTCTATATCTATATCTCCCTATAAAACTCAGGATAAAGTGTCCATTACAAAGGACTTAAATATCATCGGGCGATAAAACTGCCATCAACTAGGCTTAAATCCAAACTACAAGCTACAAAAAAAAAGAAAATTCCTATAATACTTAGCTGATCTAAGAATCGAACCAGAGTTTTTTATTACTGATAGGCTTACGCTTGGCCATCTTGCAAGATGGTAAGCGGTGATGACTTGGTCGACGACGCTTGTCTAAATGTAACTCATGCTCTCTTAACTTGAAGACCCCAGGTTGTGGGAATCAGAGAAAACAAAAATCTAGGAGGGAATCCAGATAATTATATCCCAAAGATGGGAGTTCAATCGTTTGTGGATTAGGTATACCTAATCCACACACGATTGAACTCACGTTTGACTACCTGTAGCATAATTACATACGGTCCATGGGCGCATCGCAATATGGACGCTTCAAAAAACACCAGCCCCCTAGCCAAGTTACAACCGTTTCTATTCTATTCTGTTGTGTCGAACGCCTCGAGTTGGCCACGCCTCTGATTCCTTTGTGACTGTGCGTAGAGATGCCGTCAGAACAAAAGAATCGAAGGCGTGGCCAACTCAAGGCGTTCGACACAAGAGAACAGAATAGTAACAGTTGTGACTTGGCTAGGGGGGCAGGAAGCTTGAGCAGCACAGCGTAGGTATTGAACCCTGTCCAGGATTTACGCCCCGACGTATAATATGGGGTATGGCAGGCATCATGAAACCTGCAGGCAGCGACGCAAGCACGACGATACCTCTTCGTCAACAGAATTTCATAGTTGTGTATGTAAGCACCATATATTTCTATGGTAAGCACCATGCCTATAATGATGAATGCACCTCTAAGAAACTACACGTCCATAGATAATATTCTTTATTATCAGAGGCACTAGCCACCAAAAGAATAAAGATGCAGAAACAACACATCTAGTACGCTATCCACACTTCCTCAAATAAACCTGACTACCCACAATTCAATTTCCGACTACATTAAATAGTTGCGAACTGCGAACACCTGGCGAAGGTCGCAAAGTCGCTCACTAGATTATGTGGCGGCAATAATTGGGTGTCTACATAACCTAGCGACCAATTTCAAATGTACTATTCAAACTTCGCCAGAACCAGTGTCGTCTGAATAAACGTGACTACGAGAATATATTATAATGGAATAAGTGAGATTTGAACAAAAAAGGAAGCAGGTGAGGTTTAAAGCTTAAGCGTAAAGTGAGGGGGTTAGTGAAGTAAAGTGGGATTCGGCAGGTCATATTGTAGGATGCATTAGTGTGCCAGCGCTAAAATATTGTTCGAAAGAGTCACCGTGCCTTGCAATGCGAACGGCAAATGAAAGAACATGGGTGAGTTTTATCAGTAAACTTTTGACACACCTTTCTGTTCAAACCAAGCAAAGTGCAATACTTTGTGTAGTTTATTCCATCACCACTGCTCTCGAAACTGTGAAGGAAAACATCATGAGGAAACCGGCATGTCCTAGAAACAGAAATTCGAAGACATGTGACATCCACCAATCCGCATCGGGCCCGCGTGGTGGAGTACTGTTCACTCCCTATTTTAGAGAGGAGGCCTGAGTCTCAGCAGTTATAAGGCTGGTCATACGCTAGGCCCCGTAAATTAAGATCAATATACCTACAGTCTGATTAGCGTCTTAGCTAATTAATCGAGACAATAGCATCTAGTTTCAGAGTGATCGGTCGCGTAGCACCTAACGGGCATTAGTGATACATCACGAATTGACCAATTAGTTACGGACTATCAATTTATTAACTATTCAGGTGAGATAATTGTCAATCTTGTTTTATGATAAGGCAATTACTAGGCTAGAGGGCTTTTTTTTGTGGCGGTGGGCAAAAATCATCTTATGACAACCCCCGCTCTTGGGTGGAGTGGGAAATAGTGTCAGACTCTTACTGACTAAAAACCCCACCCCGTTCCTTCTAGCCTCTTCATACCGGGGCTCGAGCTTCCTTTCGGATAACCCTGACCCCAGTAGGCTTCGACCCATCTGGGCCCCTCCTGTCGCTGTAAACTCCTTGAGGCGCGCGGGAACAGTGCGCGCCGTCAACGTCTCGGGCTCGGTCCAGACAGTCACCGGACGGTTGGACAGCGAGCTACTCATGGCTCGCCGTCCACGAGCCTGCGTCTACGGTGGCCGGAAATCGGGATCGGAATCCCGGCAGCGGCGGCGAGGGCGCCGTTGCCTGATGCGATCGGCCTCCTCCTTTGCTAGCATTACTGGGCTAGGAGGGCTGGATTCTGATTAAACTTCTTTCGTTCACGATTCATATATACTTGTTTTTCAAAAGTCTTGTTTTGCTTACCCTACCCATTTTCTTCGATTTGACAATATGACGTGACATGGCCATCGATCCTGTTCTATTTGGAATGCATTGTACGAATTTGTGATTGACCCGTGTTCGGCTCTTCTAGCGTATAGCTAGCTAACTCGACATGACTAGCGAAACTAACAGTGGCTCCCGGTCGCTAAGATAAATTTCCTCAATTTCGGCACAAAGTATATACTTAGGTACAGAAGTCAATCTACATACAAAGCGCGCTCGAGCAATGCACACATAGACACCGCTCATGGACGCGATATCTCGGAGCGCCTCGGCCCGCTCGTCGAACAGTTCCGGCTCAAACGCTCATTAGTGTCCGTCCACCGAGCGTAGGTATAAAAAGTGAAGTACGTGCATGAGATTGTCTTCTGTAACAATCTATATTGTGACTTCGGCGTCCAGTTTGTTGCTATTATATTTGAGTAATTCACTTAAAACATTTCAATATTTGGCAAGTCACGTTGGAAGTAAAGGTCGTTTATTAAAACGCCTTTTCCATTAGTGTTAACTAATGGCTATTAAGCGTAAAAAAATGTTTAACTTCGGTAACCAAAATAAGTTACAAAGTCATTAACTCCAAATGCCATTTGGCGAAAAAAAAAAACTAGTTTTTGAAGCAAAGATTCTTCTTGA
Source organism: Mythimna lalbum (assembly GCA_949319445.1). Lineage (NCBI taxonomy): Eukaryota > Metazoa > Arthropoda > Insecta > Lepidoptera > Noctuidae > Mythimna > Mythimna lalbum. Next base: position 9,101,306 of record OX439351.1, on the reverse strand, counting down.
AAAGCTCTTTCCATAACTGTAGATATATATATTATTTCTTTTATACGCCAATACAGCGGTATTCATCAATTCCGAAAATTATTTACCTCTTTAAGTTAGCAACTAAAAAATAGGTATCGCGGTATTAGAGATTACTGCGCGATTAAAACATACAACAGCCAGTAATCAACTACGGGGCAGTTGCCCGGACCAAACAAAAACCCGTCTGGTCCGATAAATTACACCCACACACAGAAGAGTGATTGTGCTCATCACACAAATATTTGTCCTGGATGGGAATCAAATCCGGACGTCGTCGTCCGGCATAACAGTCAGGGCCACTAACTACTAGACCAACAAGCCAGTCAACAATGTTCATAAAGTCGGAAGGAAACTCATCATAAAAAGTCTTCCGCTACCCACCACATGGACGGGTTGGTCAATATTATTATGAGTTCTATTCAAATGAACATAAAATAATGAATGGTTCTAATAAATATTTAAATGCAGGCACTAGAACGCCGTAATAAAACATTGTCATTTAACCTTGTTAAGAGGCATTTTGACCGAGTCTTGAACTTTTACTGCGCATTATTTAAATTTTTTACAGATACGAAAACGTACAAAATCAAAAACTTTTTATATAAAGTCTACTGATATCGAGATTCATAATTTCTGGTTTTGTTTCTTCGTTGTTTAACACTGACTTCTGTAACTTTTGCATTTTTTTGTTTTTTATTTGGAACTCAGGAGTTAATCCGTAGCCAAAAGGTAAAACGGGACCCTATTACTAAGCTCTGCTGTCCGTCCGTCCTTCTGTCTGACCGTCTGTTTGTCACCAAGCTGTACCTCATGAACCGTGATAGCTAGGCAATTGAATTTTTCACAAATGATGTATTTCTGTTGCCGCTATAACAACAAACACTAAAACACGGAACAAGATAAATATTTAATTCATGAATCCCCAAGCGACCACCGGTGGCCGCGCATCTATTGTCTTACTATTGTGTCTCTAATTGACGGTATCTGAAGGGTTAAAGGGGAAATAAATATTAATAGTGAATGTAATTTTATTGCCATTTTTTTGCTACGGATGATACGGAACCCTTAATGCACGAGTCCGACTCGCACTTGGCAGGTTTTTATTTTGTATTGAATTCCTTCTCAAAAAGATTTTTAGCTTAATTTCCCAAGATATAGCTTGCCAAACTACGTTAATTCATGAATCCCCAAGCGACCACCGGTGGCCGCGCATCTATTGTCTTACTATTGTGTCTCTAATTGACGGTATCTGAAGGGTTAAACACTAAGGTGAAGACAGGATAGGGTTTTTTTAAGGTGGGGAAAATTATCCAATGATAACCCTCGCTCTTGGACGGCGCGGGAGATAGTGCAGACTCTTACTGACTAAAAACCCATCCCGTTCCTTCTAGCCTTCATACCGAGGATTGAGCTCCCTTTCGGATAACCCTGGCCCCAGTAGGCTTCGACCCATCTGGGCCCCTCCTGTCGCTGTAAACTCCTTGAGGCGCGCGGGAACAATGCGCGCCGTCAACATGATGATGGGCTTAGCGCGCTCCAATAAAATCTTGAACTGCCGGTTAATTTTACTTTGCCGCAACATCACCTACTCGTACAATCCGTGAAGCAGCGATCTGTTGCGCAGTAACGATCCCACCGACGCTATCTCTCGGGAAAAGTCTTGTTCCTTATTTCCAGTTTCTCTTTATCGTTCGACCGAAGTGTACACCGGCACAAAATAGATAGGTACAGAAGACAATCTAATGTATGTATTTCACTTTTATACATACGCTAGGTGGACGCATTAATGAGTGTTTGAGCCGGAACTGTTCGACGAGCGGGCCAGGCGCTCCAAGATATCGTATCCGTGAGCGGTGTCTATGCGTGCGTTGCTCGAGCGCGAGTTCTGTACCTGTTATGTTGTGACACTGGCGAGCAGTAGAGCTCTCACCTCTCTTATGCGTTTATTGACCCGCTAGCATGCAAATTCGGTCATTTATTAAGTGAGCAAGTTAATTGCTAATTTTTATTTTGATAACTTGCCTATTAGGCACATGTATTTACGTCAACTTCGAAGTTGTGATGAACTTAGTAGAAGGAGGCGACCGCCTGCCATTCCTCCTCTCTCCGGACCATGGCCTGTACCAGAAACCGGTGCGAGAGGTCGTTGCCATCGGTGCTCTGCCCAAGCGGGGTACGCATCTACTGTATGATTCACCGGGTCCTCCGGGTGGGCCACAAAAAAGGTGACACCCGAGCTTGTCTTCCGCACGAATATGGAGCTGGAACCTCACGATGTCCAGTGAGGATCTGCATCATGCAAAAAGTGAGGACGCCGTGACGTCTTTCTATTCACTCCTGAAAGAGGGGACTTACCGCCACAATCATGGCGTGCTCATACATTTTTTTTAGACGTTACTCTGTATGTCATGTACAATCTACCTATTGAATAAAAACTTGTTATATTATTATGTATGCCCTCCACAGATCCATAACCAGTCCACTTTCAACATCGGATTAACTGGGGGTTGCCTTTAGGTACTTACGTACAGGCCATCAGATCTAAGAACAGTACCTTTTGATGTTTTACATTTTTAAGCCAAAATAACGATGTATAGGTGTAACTCGTACAATTCCAATTGCTTTTACTGTAAAACAAGTATTTTTTTTTTTTTTTTATTAATACCATTTTTTTCCAAAACGTATAAATTTAAATCTTTCTACCAAATCTAAATAACCAATATCTAATAATAACCAACCGACTGCTTTTCTAGATTTCGTTTCAAAATGACTTTAGTTTTGCGACTCGTTAAATTGAGATGTATGCGAGAAATCGATAAAAATATCTGAATAATTGAACTTACTAGAAACGAGCCATTTTCAATCTAATAAATTATATCGTCACACTCGTAACAAACTGTAAAGCATTCCAAGAAGTATAATGAATTAAAGTTCCATAAACCATCAGCTGGAAGGCAAACGCGTAAGTTCTGAAAGGTCAAGCGTTACGGTGTACATCAGTTTATTTTATTCTGGGTAATTCTGGGCTGGTAAGTGCGTGTACTAACGCCTGTTTGCACCCTATTACCCGCCTATTGTCAGGGGCTGCGTTCTAATGTAGCCTACCTATACAACCAACACTTCGCGCTCAAACGGCCCGTGATAACATCGCCGATTTATACAAACGGGTATTCTTCCAACGCGAACTCCTGACGACCGAGCCATAATTCTTTATAAATGAAGTATATATTAATATGAATGACATGAGAAGTGGCTCGATTATACGAGTTTCCCACTTTTATAGGACGTTTATTATAAATGTAGTTCAGTTTCTGTAAAGTTACGCTATTTGGTCAAGAGTTCTGGGAACTACTGCAATGAAGCTTACTTTTTTTATTATTTTATATTAACTAGTTCTTGACTGCGATCTTGACGTAGAACTTTATCATCATCTTCTCTGTCTACCTTCTATATACCGCTAAATTTTGATCGTAGTAAATTTTAAGAGTAGTTGGCGTTGCGTACTAACTACCTACAGGTCATTGGACTCGCTCAGCTGACGTTTTCTTAAAGAAGTTAATTTCGGCTATGCGTAAATTAATAATAGTTTACAAAAAGGGAATATAGTTTTTAATTTTATCGTTACAAATCGATAGTGTTCCTTGACCGACCGGATCCGGAACTGGATCAAAATTTAGCGGTGTATTCATACTATCGGTTACTATTACGAGAAAATATTTGTATTTCTGTTTGTGACTAATAAACCCAAAATCTACTGGAACAATTTTTAAAAAATTATAGAATGTTACTTTTTTACTAAATATGTACTATAAGATCTATATTTTCTACTCTCATGCGAGCAAAGCCGCACGCATAAGCAAGTATATTTATAATCGTCATCATCTTTTGCTCTTGTCCCGAGTTATAATCGCTTTTAGCGATAAAACCTCTCATTGTGACACACTATTACTTAATTCTAATTTCCTATCGTAATTTTATTATTGATGTACAATAAAAAGTATATCTGTAATCTATATATCTATTTATTTTCTTTTTTTTCATTAAGTTCTATCAATCGTTACGCTATCACTCTCACTCCCTTTTCTGCCATATATATTTTTATAAAAAAACTAGCGTCCCGGTGTGGCACGGGCAATAAATATAGTCTATGTTACTCAAGGTGAACCTAGCTTTCTAATAGCGAAAGATTTTTTGAAATCGGCTCAGTAGTTTTCGTGTTTATTCATTACAAACATACACACAAAAAAACAAATTTTCCCTCTTTATAATATTAGTGTAGATGTCGATGAATGTTAATAATAGGCCAAGTAAATCAGAAAAAAAACTTTTTTAAACTATTTGTTGAAACTATACTTTTCATGGCTGTCAATATTTGAATTAGCTGTCAATCCGTAAATCCTACTTTACACTTTTAACAGAAAGACGTCTGTCGAGGTAATAGCTAATTAAAAAATACAGGAGAATGGAAATTTACCTTACAATTTAATATTTTAAGTAGCTTACGTGGTCTTATGTACCAAAAAGGTGAATGGGACAGATTATGCAGGACACAAATCCTATTGGGGCACAGCTGTGCGTATGATTTATACATAAATATACTGGCAAAGATATTAAAATAATATCGAAGTAGGTATCGGACAACTTTATTTCTTTACACAATTAATAAAAAAAATACTAACTATAATTACGGTAAAATAAAATAATAATAATAAAAACCCTACGCTAATACATACAACTAGTAGGTATCTCTAATTTAAATATTGTTTAGTCCTAGGAAAATGGTTGTTTAGTAATTAACGGCAACTAGTGAAAAACAGTTTGTTACTTACTATTATATTTCTCGGCCCTCGACTGTAGGAATTAAGTACTTTGAAGTCAGAAGCAGGCGGTCGCCTTCTTCTGTGAAGCAGTAATGCTAGCAAAGAAGAAGGCCGACCGCATCAGGTAATGACACTCACAGCGCCCCAGCCACTCTTTTCGGGATTCCAATCCCGATTTCCGGCCGCCGTAGGCGCGGGCTTGCGGACGGCGAGCAATGGGTAACTGGCTGTCCGACCGTCCAGTAACCGTCCAGACCAAGCTCAAGTCGTCAATAGCGCGCTCTGAAAAAACAGGTAAAATATCCTGAAAATACGACTGTGTTAATTAAGTGGAACTTCTAGAAAATTCAGCGAACTGAATTTTTTGTAGTACCTAAGTATTTTTTTAAGTTTTAGTATTCTTTAAAGAAGTCGATAGCGTTATATTTAAAAAACTTACTCTATTAATTTTTTTTATCCAAAATGCTTATTACACTATCCAGTCTCTAAGTACCAATTGGTCTAAGTTTCTAAAACTTTAGACGAAGTTTAAGTAATCTATAGTTGGGAATTAGATGGATTAATTTTAATCCATACTAATCTCCACTAATATAATAAGTAAAGAGGTAGTTTGTTTTTTTGTTTGTAGGAGGTAATCTCTGGAAATACTGGTCCGATTGCTAACATTTTTACACCGATAGAAAGCTGCTTTGTTCCTGAGTGACATAGGCTATTAAGTACGCAGGCGAAGTCGCGGGCAAAAGCTAGTAATAATATAAACATGAAAGTAACTTTGTCAGGCTATCACGATTGAACTACGGAATTAATGTTTTATGAAATTTGGTGCAGATAAGCTTAAACCCCAAGGAAGGATATAAGCTACTTTTTATTTGGTTTCGACTTCGACTTGGCGTCTGCTGTAACCAAAATTAATGCGCGCGAAGTCGTGGGCAAAAACTAGTCTCTTATATCTAATTGCTTCACAGATAATTTTCCGAGCTATTATATAGATTATAATAAATTATTATTTTAATAAACCACCTAGACAGATGAGTTGTCTATGGTTCAAGTAAGTTATGCCCGGTTTACACATGATCTGATATGTAGGGAACTAATTTTTGTTTTAATTTATTATTATTATTATTTTGTAAATTATTTGTGTGTAAATACGGGCAGAATAAACATGTTTTCTTTCTTTCTTTTTATTATAATTGAACGATGATTGTACTAATTAGTTGATGCTTAATTAGGATTTTTTTTGGTGGGATATCATGTAATGAGATCTCCCGCCCTTGGTTGGGGTGGGAGGGCGTGTCAGATTTTACTGACGAAACCCATTTCTGTTACTCTTTGCCATCGTTCCCAGGCCCTTGGGGTTTAGAATTAAAGTAGACAACAAATGATTTGGTTTTTCATACTGTTTCATACAGAAAACACGAATACAAAATAACGAAGAAGATAGATTCTTTCAAAATATTGAATAAATTGGTTGGACCGTAATCGTATATGTCAATAAAAGATTCAGTTTCGGAGTTTTGCGAACACAGTTGACATTATTAATATGACAAAGCCGTTTTAATGTAAAAAGTGTATTCATACACATTAATAAAGGAGCCGAAGTTTTCGATTCCATTAGCATACTTAAAGACATCTTTGCATTATTTACATTACGGTTGGTATCACGTTAATATTTCATCTTCATAAGTAGGCAGGTAGGTTTTGTATGTGTTTAAGAAATCATGAGACTTGACTGAGATAAACGTGGACAATATTTCTAACTAGCTGCTCCCGGCGGCTTCGCCCGCTTGTTAGCAGAAAATTATCTCAAGGGAACATACTTCCGGGATAAAAAGTATCCTATGTCCTATTCCAGGACACGGTTTATCCGTGTACCAAGTTTCATCAAAATCGGTTTTGCCATTTAGGCGTGTAGACATAACAAACAAACAAACAAACAAACTAACTTTCGCTTTTATAATATTAGTAAGGATAAAAACCTCGTATCAAATTGTCAAAATATGCTAATCAAATTATTGATATACTGAAAGGACTTGACATTAGGCAACTGATTGAAATGGGTAACCCTTCGAAACTTTAGCAACTATCGTCATCATCATCATTTCAGCCGATAGACGTCACTGTTGGACATAGCCCCAAGTGTCGCCACAATGATCGATCCTGTGCGTTCCGCATCCATCGGCTCCCTCAACCTTCACCAGGTCATCGGTAGAGAAGAAGAAGTATAGAAGCAACTATCGTGTTTTTATGTAAAAACCTAAATAATAATAATAAATAATAACAACAAAACAATAATAATTTGGCGCCACCGTGATGCACACATCGTTAGTTGTCTCTTTCTTTTTATATAATAATTAGTGTCTACATGTTTGATGTTGTTACTACATTGTGTGTATCTACGAGTGTGGATACCAAATAAAATAGTTTTCTTTCTAATCTTTAAGATTTTGCAGAAGTAATGCAAACAGATTATCGGATATTCTAGTGCCACAGTTTAGTGCTGAACATATGGACTCGAGCGGTTGTCCTGACGTTAACCGGGCCGCACAACTCATGCCCCGTACCCCCATACAATTCACGGCTCGTACGCCCCGTGCAACTCACGCTTCATGCAATTCACGCCACAGCACACGCCGCCAAAGCGCCCCTGGCACGGCACCGTAATTCTACGTAATAACTTTAGCGACGCGCCCCATCCTGAGAATTTAACTAAAGTTAAGTCCGACAAACCCGCTTCTATTATAGAAGATTGCATTCCGTAAGTAATGCTACTTCCAATCTCACCGGAAGAATATTATTTTTAAGTTGAAAGAAATGGAAGATAGCTAGTTTTTTTTTTCTGTGGGCAAAAATCATCTTATGACAATCCCCGCTTCTTGGGTGGAGCGTGAGAGTAGTGTCAGACTCTTACTGACTAAAAACCCACCCCGTTCCTTCTAGCCTCTTCATACCGGGGCTCGAGCTTCTTTTCAGATAACCCCGGCCCCAGTAGGCTTGATCCAGCTGGGCCCCTCCTGTAAGATAGCTGGTTCATTCTTGTACTCAAAAGTTATTTTAGTTAAAAAAAGTACCAAAAGAGAAGCACCCAAATGATATTTTTATCTTGAATTTTGAACTACTCTTATTTAATCCGTAAATTCAAGTGTAAAAGATTGCCTCGGCTTTTTATTATAAAATGGTCTCACTTGGCCATCCATTTCAGCTATAATTTTCCTACGGCTTTGTAGAGAACAACCCGGGATTTGGTAAAAACGTTTTCAGCTTTACGGTGAGATTGCTTTCATTTTCATTGACATTCTCAGCGCCAACAACAGAATTATACAATACAAAAAAGTGAGTTTACGTAGGAAGATATTGTAGTTTCTTTCTTTTTCATGCACATTGTCGCTAAAAGCTTTTTTTCTCGGGATCTAACCAAAAAAATAAATAAAGAAAGTAATAAAAACTCACTTTAAGTTGAAATTGAAAGGGTAGCACCAATGGGAGAAGAGAATAAAGTTCATATATGAATAAAATTGAGAATCATTATGCAGTAGAGCATTGCTTCAGTCATTCATTATGCATAGTTATCGCGTTGCAAAAGAAAGTGTAATTTTATTTATCCTTCAGGGAATTTCCACACGTATGCTATCTAGCAAACGGTATAACTTCACGCCGAGTTTTCCCAAACGATAAAAGCAGAGGTGAATCTAAAGAATATTGACATTTCGCTAGTTAAATTTTATTTTATAAAGTACGAGCAAGTTTTAGCCTGGGGCTTCACTTGTGTTCTTTCGTGAATAAAATTATTTTTCTGTGTTCAAGATCATGGCCTCAGTCCTCCGCACCCTATTTTTTGTTCTTTTGTTGTAGGAAATCATCAAATAACTTCTCCCACTCTGGGTAGAGTGAAAGAGAGTTTCAGGCTTTTACTGACTAAAACATTCGCCTTTTTCCAGTTGTCTTTTGCGTTCCAGGTTTATGAAGAATCCTGTAGTTATGGGTTCCTTTGATAATTATAATCGTCGATTGTTTGAGTAGATCAAGAGTGAAAGCGCAATAAAAATACAAACGAAGGTGCGAGCGAACGAACTAGTTTATTTTTTCATCAGGATTAAAATGTAAAAAATAATCGGAACAAAGCGGTTTTAATATACCGAATATGCAAACAAAATAATGCCTCGTGGCTCACGATTTTAAAACTCTCCTGAAGGGCATGTCATTTTCCGAACAAACTAGTCAGTTTTTGACATAGATCTGACATCGTCCCATTTTCCTAATTCAGATTAAGTTAAGCACAGCCAGTTGCTAGAATTTTACCAAATAGAGTTTCCCTAATGGATGTATCCATCAAATTAAAGAAGTAGGTACGTACGAAACAAGGTTTTTAGAAAACCTTCATCATCATCATTTCATCATCATTTCAGCTGACAGACGTCCACTGTTAGATATAGGCCTCCCCTAAGTGTCGCCACAATGATCGATCCTGTGCGTCTCGCATCCATCGGTTTCCCGCAACCTTCACCAGGTCATCGTCATGGTCAACCTTGTAGGAGGCCTTCCAACGCTGCGTCTTCCAGTACGAGGTCACCAAGAAAACCTTATCTGAAACAACATCGATGTAGAGTCGACTTAAAGTCATCTGATCTAAAAATATTCCAGTCTTTCCAATTTACTTAATAAGCTGACACACATCGTTTTTAGGAATAGATATATTTCTTTCAGTCTGGATTTCGCATCATTTGACAAAAAATCACTGTTCAGTGATTTATTTACTAATTTAAGTAATGTAGATAAGTATGCGCTCAAATTAAGTGGCAACATTTAATTCACACTTTTTTTATTGAGTCCCCATCAAAGACAAAAGAGTCAACTTGATTTTCGTATCTTTGATACATGCGTAATGCCTATAACGACACCTGCAAGGAATAACATCGTAACTCAGTTTTAGGCAGTTTTGAGTTACAATTATATTCTTGCTGTACAAAAAATGCAGATTTTTTTTGCACTCACTCCTGTGGCTAAATTCCTTTACGTAAGAATTTGAATAGTGTAAAAACATTGTAAGTGAGAGGCAACTGTAGTTAATAAAAGGGTATATTTAGTTACACATCCTCATCATCATTGTTTATGCTCACCATTATTAATATAACATTGTAATACAAGATACAATCTTGTTCTTAGATATTATTATTACTTATTAAATAAGCTTTGATTGTAACCTTAAATACAACTATTTCATTCTGTCATAGCGAATAAAAATACTATACAATCATTGTAACGTAAGTTACAATTATTTTCTCCGCAATAATTTGCAAGTTAGATTAAAATTCGGTACGATACATATTGACTTACGATGAAAGTATTTGTTTACATTTCACCGACCGCCTCCCGCGCTCTTAGTTGTGGGCGAGTTACGACGTGCAAAGTTCACGCAGTTCACGATATTTTGCATAGAATATTGTTTGATTTGGACTATTTTAGTGTGAAAACAGTGTTTAATGTAATTCAGTGAATTTATAATGAGTCGCCGTAGTAAGATAATCGAATTAGCATTAGCTAAAAGTGAAATAACAGAAACCAATGCAGGTAAGACATTATAGTTTATATTTATTTTGTACTGCAGGCATATATAGAATAAGAATAGGATAATCCTTTTCTCAAAAACCATAGTTCAGTATCTAGCACCGTGTTGTTAAGTCACAGAACTCAAAATTATAAACTAGGAAAGAATTTCTCTTGGTTAATTTACCTAAACTTTTGACGGTGATAGCAGATAGCAAAGGTAATTAGCGACATTCAAGCTTTTTGTTCTAAGTATTATTTTGAATGCCTAATTGGTCTAGTGGTCGCTAACGCGGCTGCCAGTTCTGGGTTCGATTCCCAGGTCGTACAATGTGTTATTGGGCTTTTCCCATTAGGAATTGCTCGATTGGGTTAATGGCAATAGGCTCGCATGTTATTGTTTTAAACACATATTTGCCAGCTGTATTATTTCATTTTGACGCTTTTGTTTTCAGGAAATAACGATGATAATAATATGCCGATTGAAGAGAGAATGCCAGCAGCTTTTATAGAGTCGGGTAAGTAAATATGAAATAATATAATACCATCCTATTATTTTCCTTTATTTTTGTATTTTATTAATTACTGCAGGCAAAAAGGCCGTTTGTTGATCACCATTCATTAGTATTATGTCCTGGTTGCCTCACAAAGTTTTTTCATTACACAATCATGTCGATGACAGCATATTTAAAATTATAGGTAATTTGTGAATAAACTTTTTTTTATTATTTCCAGGAAATGAATTATTAGACTTTAAATATAATCTCCGACAACGTACCCCGGTAAAAATACAAGACGAACAAATCTCAGTATCAAAAGAAACCGAAGAGATTTACTCGCCAGTAGTTTCGGAATATTTACCGCCTGAAGATAACGGTATGTAATCACTCACTTACTCTATATTATAAACCAAACATTTAATTTACTCAATAATTGTATTTATGTTGTCTTTGAATTATTTTTTAGGGTTCCGTACCTCAAAAGGAAAAACGGAACCATTATAAGTACTCACTTTGCTATCGGTCCTTCCGTCCATCAGTCTGTCTGTCTATCAAGACCCTTTATTTCGAAAACGCGTCGAGGTATCGAGTTGAAATATAAACCATATACCCAAATCTGCGGTCCCTCGAAGCTGTGAAAAAATCAAATGTCGAGTTAACGACTAAAAATGATATGGCCGTTTGGAGTGAGGCCACGTAGCACAATTTTTGAGACTCCGTTCGGGAATTAAACTATTTATATAGGTACTATGGTTTGTACAGAACCCTCAGGATGCGAGTCCGACTCGCACTTGCCCAGTTTTCTTTTGTGAATAACAACGACAACAACAGCTGGCTTCTATTAGTATACAAAGTAATATTTTTCAGTTCCTTCAGTTGCAACACCCGATGCCGATACAGAATCGATTAGAGATCACGTCGTAGATAATTACAATAATGAACAAATACAGGATATCTTGCATGAAATTGGTAAGTTTGTCAACTTGATTGAAATAAAATCAAGAAAATGATGCTTTTAAAAATTGCAATATAAATTAATTCTGTTGTTTCATTCTAGTACAAAATCAAGAACTAAGTGACGCAATAGAGGCTGGAAGACAAACCGATGATAAACAGCCTTCAGTGACTGGAATACAGACTACGGAAGAAGAGCCGGCTACTTCATCCGATTTCAATACAAATAAAAAAAAGAAATATCCGAAGAAAGATAATCCAGGTCGGAAGCGAATATTGAATAAAGAAAACTGGAAAAATTCAATATGTAAAAGGAAGAAAAATTTTGGTGAGGAATTCATTAATAAGAAAGGGCAATTAATTCCGAAAAAACACATGAAGCCAGGCTGTGGTGATAAATGTTCACGTAAATGTCAAGAAGCAATTACAGAAAACCAGAGAAATATAATATTTAAAAATTTTTGGGAATTAGGTGATCACAATAAACAAATGGAATACATTAGCCGATTTGTTAAAAGAGTCACAAAAAAACAACTTATTGCCAGTTCAGCTGCGACAAGTCGGCGTAAGTGGACATTTGAATACTATATGTTTATTGGTGGTCAAGAAATACGAACGTGTAAAACAATGTTTTTAAATACCCTCTCTATAACCGACATGTGGTTGCAGACACTATTTAAAAAAATAGATCAGTCTGCTACAGGTACTATCTCTAATGATAAAAGAGGGAGTCACAACACGCGCAAAAATGCTGTTCCAGATAAAGTTAAACAATCTGTTCGAGACCATATTTTACAAATTCCAGTAGTAGACTCACACTACGTGAGAAACCGGTCATCTAAACAATATTTAGATGAACAACTTAACTTACCAATACTTTACAAGCTTTATCTACAATGGATGAATGAAAAATATTCTGATCAAGTAGTTGCGACCTTAAGACAGTACAGAGAGATATTTAAAACAGAATTTAATCTAGATTTCAATAAACCTAAAAAAGACCAATGTCCGCGGTGTGACTTATTTAAAAACGCTACTGAGACTCACAAAACTCAGCTAGAATATGAGCACGCTATACATATTGCACATAAAAATGTGGTTAGGACTTTAAAAGATAGCGACAAACAGCGAGCCGAGCACTCTGATTCCGTAGTAACAGTCTGTTACGATTTACAGAAAATTTTGAATACTCCGCAGTCAGAAGTATCGGTCTTTTATTACAAAAGAAAACTTGCCTGTTATAATTTCACGATGTATGATTTGGGTAAACATAAAGGGTATTGCTACTTATGGGACGAGACGGTAGGACGCAAAGGATCGAATGAAATAAGTAGTTTTGTATTCGACTTCATTCAAACCAAGGTTCAAGAAGGGTACAAGGAGTTTAATTTTTATTCTGATAGCTGCGGCGGTCAGAATAAAAATAGAATAGTATTTGCAATGTATGCATATGCTAGCACGAAATTCAATATAAACATAAATCACCACTTTTTTGAAGTTGGACATTCGCAGTCAGAGGGCGATGCAATGCATGCACTTATTGAGCGGCGAAAAAAAAATAAGATTATCTACGTTCCTCAGCAATGGGTTACTTTAATTAGATGTGCCAAATCAAATGGTGAGCCTTATGTAGTCAAAGAAGTAAATCAAGACACGATATTGGATTTTAAACAGCTTTTGCCGTGTTATAATAATTGGGAATACGACACCAAAGATCTGAAAGTCTCCTGGAGCAAAATTATGCATATCCGTATTATCAGTGACTTGCCAAATATGATTATGTTTCAATATGATTCTCTGAGTGACATTGATATGGCTATAGATTTAGCTCAACATAGGGCAGTTTCACTTCGGGCAGTTACTCGTCGTGCTGCTAAAGGAACTCAAAATATTGAGCAAGAGTTACCGATCAACATTTCGAAGGCTTATAATGCGCCTTTACCTATATCGACAGCAAAGTATAAAGATTTAATGAGCTTATGTAAAAGCAATGCTATACCGACAATCTATCATGATTATTTCATAAATTTACCACATTTTAATTCTACTCAGCCAAATAATGCGTCTGATTCCGATTAAAACAAAACAAGAGATTATTTTAATTATTTGATGATGATGATGATTATGATTTTAATTATTATGGACATTTTGTAGTTTAGGTTTAAGTAATTTGGCTGTTATAATAAATAATAAAGAGTATTAAAAACTAATTTCTCTGCATTTTTTTTATTCGTATGTCTAATCCAAAACTAATAGCACATTTTATAAATTGTATCTTAGACATACATTGTTTTTAATTTATTGAATTACTTATTATCGTACTTTATGTGATTGTATGTCTGAGTTACAATGTAATTTTATACAGTATATGTTGTGGATTATCATCGTAACTCACAAAAATACTTAAAATATACAAATATATAATAATACTATCACACACAAGTGTAGCTATTTGCTTGTTGACATATAATTATAAAGTTGGTTGGCAATAAGACTTGAAAGTAAACTGTGAGGATTTTTTGAATGTTTGACGCGCTCTCCTCTAAAGTTCCTAAATATTAGTTACAATTTTATTCCTTGCAGGTGTCGATAAAAGAAATCGAATGGTGATAAAAAACAAGCTTTTAATGAAAATATTTTTTTCATGACAAGCTTTTATAGCACGGTATACCTATATAATTAATACTCGTCAAAACGAATCATACGAGCCCAAACTCAATGGGGTTGTGTCGTTTAACTACAAAGTTCCTATAGACACCGGTTCCATCATCTGATCAGCTCCATGTCATAATAAATTTGCATCGTCATCTGATTTACACGTGCATGCAAAATTTCAGCTCAATTTGGGTCTTTAATTTGCAACGGACTTTTACCGACTAAAACCCACCTGTATCCTTCACTTGTTTTTTGAGTTCTAAAGCCACGATATTTCAGAAAATCCCCATTTTTTTTTATTGATGTAAACTAGTGCTTGACTGCGATCCCACCTGATAGTAAGCAGTCATGCAATCGTTGATGGTGAGGCGCACTAGTTTATTAAGAGCCTTTTCACTCTTGCCTTGAAGACACCTAAATCATAATCGGACGCGAATACCGCAGCCAGCAAATTGTTCCAGTCCGTCGATGTACGTCGTATAAATGACGAGGCGAAACGCTTGGTTCGGACCGTAGAGGTTTTAACAACATAAGGGTGGATACTCGCCGTCCGTTGGCTTCGATGGTAGAAGTGAGATGGTGGAATCAAGTCCAAATTGTTGCATTTTCTTTGAGACAGGCATGGGATGCTACGCGCCGTCGACGACTTGGTTTCAGTATCAACGGCGAGCTACCTATTACTTCTCGTCCGCAAACGAGAAAGTGCAATAAATGCCTGACAAATTGTAAACTACATAATTTTCACAATCGTACCGTAGAACTCTACATAATAATTATTTAAATAATTCGTATAATCTATAAACTTTCTGACTCAATAAAAATCAATAATTTATTATCATTTTACATATATTATTTTATTTCTTTCTTTTTTCATGGCAATGCAGAATTAAAAAAATACTATTATTATTTATCGTTTATTTTAGGCCCATAACATACCAATACAAAATTGCACCAATGCAACATAAATATATTTCCTTAAGTGGATAAAAAAATTGTTACGTAAGCTAGTTTATCTCTCACTTTGTGTCATTAGGTACTTTGTTTAAAGTTTTAATTCACAAAGTGGGTGAGCATTACGCAGGTTCTAAATTTTCAGCTCGTATTTTATTACTAGGCGCTGGTCTGTTCCTAGACTGTTCATTAGACTAAGGCTTTTCAAATACTACGCAACGTAATTATTTACATAAAAGTTTGTTTCAAATGTTACTGTAATAATAATAATGTTCCATTAACCCTTCAGATACCGTCAATTAGAGACACAATAGTAAGACAATAGATGCGCGGCCACCGGTGGTCGCTTGGGGATTCATGAATTAAAAGCGTCTTACTGTCCCCGCACAAGCGCACACGGGCTTCAAAAAAACGCCGCTTCAAGCTTAATTTTGAGGCAGCCTTTTTTTGTGGCTCGTGTGCGGTGCTGCCGGCACAAAAACTTCACAGGACACAAGAAATTTCGCGCGCTTGAGCTGTTTTTTGCGGCCGCTTCTAGCTTTTTTTTGAGGCCGCTTTAAGCGTTTTTTTGAGGACCGTGTGCGGGGACAGTTAGAGGCCCCTGCGAGTTGGTTGCGTGAAGTGGGAATATTGCCCGATGTATGAATATTGGTGGCAATATTGCCAGCAATATTCCCAGTTTGCCGGCAACGGCACATCTCTAGTTACGACTCCTCGTACCCCTTCCTTAAGTTCCCAGGACCCCAGGGTTCTGAAATATAGTAATCCATAATGATAATTAATTCATTTATTTCATTCTTAGATTACCCATAGTTACATTAAAATTTGAAAAAAAAAAAATTAAAATAATAATAGTGCAAGGTCAGATTCAGTTCAATACTTAGTACAATGTAAGATTTAGACAAATCTACACTAATATTATGAAGAGATAAAGTTTTTTTTGTTTTTATGTTTTTTTGTTTGTAGGAAGTAAACTTTAGAAGTAAGTACTAGTCCCATTGCTAAAAAAATAGAAAGCTGCTTTATCCCTGAGTGACATAGGCTATATTTAATGTATGTGGGTGAAGCCGCGGGCAAAAGCTAGTAAATAATAAAATGTAATGTATTAGTGTCCCTTGTCTAGCATTATTATAAAGACTGTATAAATGTGGCACGATAGATGCAGTGTTTGGCTGCTGTGCTTCGTGTCACGGGTTTGATTCTCGTATAGATCAAATATTTGTATGACCTCACTTCTGTTTAGTGTTTGGGCTTACATGTTGGTGAAAGCGCCCACGATACAGGACTTATAGTAATAACTAGCTGCTCCCAGCGGCTTTGCCCGCGTGATAGCAGAAAATTATCTCAAGGGCACATACTTGCGGGATAAAAACTATCCTATATACTATTCCAGGACATGGTCTATCCGTGTACCAAGTTTCATCAAAATCGGTTCTGCCATTTAGGCGTGAAGACGTAACAAACAAACGAACTCATTTTCGCTTTTCTAATATTACTAGCGACCCGCCCCTGCTTCGCTCGGGTGCAATATTATACATATAAACCTTCCTCTTGAATCACTCTATCTATTAAAAAAACGGCATCAAAATCCGTTGCGTAGTTTTAAAGATTTAAGCGTACATACGGATATAGGGACAGAAAAAGCGACTTTGTTTTATACTAAGTGAAGTAAGGATTCCTAGTGTGGGGAACGTTTTCTCTTTCAAAAACTTAAGAGTCAAAAAGTCTGTTTGTGATATTTATGTATTAGGTCCTTAACTACGAAATTGGAGTTTTTTGTAACGAGTTACTTTGAACTGTGATATTTTAGGATTGACTTGCAATTATAAGTTCAAATAAACTTTATATTAAAGGTTTTTTATTTTTTTTGTTTATTTATTTTTTCGAAATTAGTTATCTATATATTGGTTTATTGCGTTTTATATTTTTTTTTTGTAATATCGCAGTATGAAATCTAATAAAAATAAAATGTCTTTTCATAGTCAGGATTGATTGATGTATTTACTTACTCTTTATTGTATACTGTCAATAAAATTACAATAGAAACTTAAAAAATAATATTGTGTCACAATGGGCGGTGTTATCACTAAAAGTGAGTTTGTTACAAACAACTTTTAATGTTAATGTTTGTGTGTACGCTACACGGGAATGTAACCTGTATTTCTATGATTACAAGTGCTATTATAGCTAAGCAAGCAGAAGGATGAATAAGTACGATATTTTTCGTTACGTGGATACGAGTAAACAGACAAACAGACAGACGTAGAAATCAACTTTGATTTATTTAATAGACAGATTTGTATTTTTGTTTGTAACTAATATAACTCAATTTTTTTTGTTCTAATTTTAATAATTCTATTACCCGTGCTACTTTATCATTGATTGACATACGCACATATCTATACTTATAATAAATCTGTAGAGAGGTCAATTCTGTACATGAAATATATTTCCAAAATAACTATCAGGGGGTGATTAGTGATCGAGACTGATGCCAAAAATGCAAACAGTAAAATTTTTGTCTGTCTGTCTGTCTGTCTGTCTGTCTGTGTGTTCTTTATAGAAACAAAAACTACTCGATGGATTTTAACGAAACTTGGTACAATCATTTTTCATACTCCTGGGCAGGTTATAGTATACTTTTCATCACGCTACGATTAATAGGAGCAGAGCAGTGAAGGGCAATGTTGGGGAAACGGGAGAAATTACTCCATTTTGTAAGCTTCCGTCGCGTTTGCAGCCTTAATGGTTAAAGCTATAAAGCACAGAAATCATGTATAACGTAAATGTTCTCCTTAAAATTATCCCACGACAGCATATGTCTATCTTTTATGGTTGACTCGCAATAACACGTGTAACTCCCGATAGCTTAGCAGTTTGGAGCTTTCTATTTATTTTTGTCTACTCTTACGTTTATAACACTCTCACTCATCCCTAAGTAAAAAAAGGTAACATTATTATCTATTCAATAAAAAAAGAATCATAGAAATCGGTATAGAAACACCAAAGTTATACATGAAATACGCTAATAAGCCATCGCGCGTGAATACTGAATCATGCTATAAGGATTATTTTTGTGTAACGGTCGCCGCGCTCGACGCGGCTCGCGGCGGCAATATTTGGGTGTTAGACGTTTAGAGTGTTATCAGTGCGACTTTTAGTCTACTCTTACGTTTAATAATTTATTTCTTTGGTTGTTATTTTATAAAATTATTTTGGTAGTGTTTAAATATTTCTTAGTATTGGCTTCATTATAAATTAAACTTTTTTTTTTATTTATTTGGCTGTAGTTTTAAATAGGTAAGTACCTAGATATCAATTAGGTTATTTCATTCTATTAGACGTAGTTTAGGTACCTACCTACTTATACTTATAATAAATCTGTAGAAGTGAAAATTCTGTAGGTACATTGAAAATATAAAAAAATAAACGGCAGGGGGTGTTACTAGACCGACACCGAACCCAAAAATGTGGTTAAAATTTTTTTTGTCTGTCTTTCTGTTTGTTCAGGCATCACGCAAAAACCACTGGTCCGATTACGATGAAACTTCGTATAATTATTTTTTAATATCCTGGGCACCACACTGGGTACTTTATATCCCGGAAAAGTATATACAATAAAACAAAATTAATTTTGCGGTTCGATCCCTAGACCCGATTACTGTACCAACCGCAAATAATAAGTTGGTCGTAGGTTACGTCACCCGCTGTGGAGTTCACTAAGGGGCGTTGCACATGGCTAAGATACTATAATATTTGGGTAAATAATATGTAGTTTCCGTTTTCTAAACGTTTCGTAAATGGCATTGGCGTCGAGTTAGATCACGCTATGGGAACACTTTTTGGGAATAAAGAAAGGAGCGCGTTTTCCTATAACCCATTTATTAATTACATCGAACACGGAGACATTGGCACCATGTCTAAGGTGTGTGCACACTGTCACGCGCGTAAGCGTCTCGAATCGTCTCGCGCATCACGTTGTTTTCCAGTCCCCGGGCTCTTAGAATTCGACATCAGACGTTTCAGATCTTCTATTTTGACGACCCCGTTGCCGCTGGCATAAGCAACAAGATCCGCGTACGAAGTCGCTGGCAGAAGCTAGTTTTCTTTAAATTACTATGTAATGAAATAGGTATGATATTTGTCCGCTAAAAATCTTATCGGGTCAGGGCCATGATTTGATCGTAAATTGAGTTTGACACAACGATGAGAATATTCTATCAAAGAAAACAGGAAGTGCCTCAAACTATCCGTCAATATTTATGGTCCGCCGAGATCCGTCCTGCATCCGACTGCTTTTCATTCGCTATTCAAATAGAGTTTTCTCTCAGCTATTCGCTCGTAAGCTCCACAAACTTATTCCTACTAGCTTTGTTTTCTTACCTGAATTCTCTTAGCTTTATTCACATTGGAAAAATCAGTTCCTATTGCAATGTTAGCTAAAACACAAATCGACAACTCACAGTGAAATCTACTCCAATCCTATATTCGTAAAAGAAAACGTTATTTCCACAATTTTTTAACCGACTTCTAAAAAAGGAGGAGGTTCTCAATTCGGTTGTTTGTATTTTTTTTTTGTTTGTTCGCGCATAACTTCGTCGCTTGCCAACTGATGTGAAAAAATATTTTTTTGTTGGAAAGGGTATTCTTCCCAAATGAAGTCCCATAGTCACCAAGTTGAGATCTGATGACGGAATCGTGACGAAATCGAGGGGAACTCCTCATCATCATCATCATCATATCAGCCGAAAGACGTGCACTGCTGGACATAGGCCTCCCCCAAGCGTCGCCACAACGACCGGTCCTGTGCGTCACGCATCCATCGGATTCCCGCGACCCTGACCAGGTCGTCGGCCCACCTTGTTGGAGGCCTTCCAACGCTGCGTATTCCGGTACGTGGTCGCCACTCCAGAACCTTTCGTCCCCATCGACCATCCGTTCTGCGTGCAATGTGCCCTGCCCATTGCCACTTAAGTTTGGCGACTCTTCGAGCTACGTCGGCAACCTTGGTTCTCCTGCGGATATCTTCATCTCTGATGCGATCACGCAAGAAAACTCCGAGCCTTTTCATCTTCTTATAAGGAACTCCTCAAATTCATTTAAATTTTTTAGTAAGGTCGGTTATTTTTTTATATATAAAAAGGCTTTTTAACCAAAAACTAAAAAGGATGAACTCGTAAAAGAAATCTTATAGATAAAAAAATTTAACGAATAAACAAAACAAGGTCTACGGCGACGGTAACTCCTACTCTAACGTTGACATATAATAACAGTTACATTTTCTAAAACATTACCTCGGTAATCGAGGTATACGAAGAAATAGAACGTTCACTTCCTATTTAAATGGTAAATAAAAGGAATGCTTTACAAGCTTTGCTGAAGAATTCTTATCTATTGCAGGACTTTAAAGTCGTGAGATCACTCTCTTTAATGACAATGACAGCCGCATAACTGTGCCTGAGAGATGCCTGAAACTCGTTAAGAATGTGCCTCACCTGATAACTCCCTCCCTCCTTGCTTAGACCTTTCAGCCGAACAACACAGCAGCCACTCTGGTGCACCTACATCTGCCACCAGCATTACACTTTAAAAGCGAAGGATATTTTTTTTTATATTATTATTTGTTTATTGCCAATTTACACTAACTGTTTACACCACGCATAAATTACAGACACATATTAATGAATAGCGATAACAACAAAAACATATCGTCGAATATGTACCATCAAAGACACTTCCACCTGATCACCGCGCACCGCTAAGTTCATTTTTGCTTGCACTCGAAACGAAATATTGAAGTGTTATTAATACAGTTTTAAATCATATTTACAAAACAAATAATTTATTACAGTTATATATGTTAAAACATCGTGAGGAAACCAACATGACTTAGAACCAAAAATACGAAGATACATTCAGTCAAAAAAGTATCGGGAATGGATGATTTGTTTATGGTTCCAAATTCAAATTTTTGTTTTTTTGTAGTTGTTAGATTGGCACAACTGTTTTCCATTTTGGCGCGGAGTTTGAGTTGCATCTGTTATTTATATTAAATACAGTGCTGGTTTTAGTAATATCATATATAGTGTGTATTGCGAATTTCATAATGGACAAAAATATCGAACAAAGAGTTTGTCTTAAATTTTGCATCGCCAATGGAATTTCGTGTTCGGAGTCACTGAAAATGTTACAGAAGGCTTACGGTGAATCGACTTTATCAAAAACTCGTGCTTATGAGTGGTTCAAAGCGTTCAAAAGCGGTCGAGATGTGATGGAAGATTTGCCTCGCTCTGGTAGGCCGTCAACGTCTGCAACTGAAGTTAACATCGCAAAAGTGAAGGAAATAGTGACTGAAAATCCCCATTCAACTCTGAGAGAGATAGCCGCCGAACTTTCTGTATCTCACGAGTCGATCCGTACCATTTTAACTAATCATTTGGGTATGAAACATGTTGCTGCTCGGCTAGTCCCAAAAGATAGCCGCCGAACTTTCTGTATCTCACGAGTCGATCCGTACCATTTTAACTAATCATTTGGGTATGAAACATGTTGCTGCTCGGCTAGTCCCAAAAGATCTGAATTTTCTCCAAAAACTCAATCGCATGAAAGTCGCTGAGGACATGCTTGAACGAGTCAGTTCGGACCCAACATTCATGAAACGCATTATTACTGGTGACGAGACGTGGGTTTACGAGTTTGACATGCAAACTAGTCAACAAGCTTCGGAGTGGCGCCTTCCAACTGATCCGAAACCGAAAAAACCACGCCAAAGTCGATCAAAAGTCAAAGTCATGTTGACTGTTTTCTTTGACTATCGCGGTGTTGTGCACTCTGAATTCTTACCGGAAGGTCTAACGGTAAATAAAGAATATTATTTGAGCTTTATGCGGCGTTTAAGAAAGCAAATTTGACGAAAAAGGCCAGATTTGTGGAAAGAAAATTCTTGGATTTTGCACCACGACAATGCGCCTTCGCACAAGGCTATCATTGTGAACGAATTTTTGACCAAACACTCAACAAATAACATCCAGCAACCACCATATTCACCAGATATGGCTCCTGCTGACTTTTTTCTTTTTCCTAAACTCAAATTACCACTTCGTGGCACCCGTTTTCAATCGATAGAAGACATAAAGGAGAATTCGCGGCGAGAACTGAACTCAATTCAGGAAGCAGCGTTTAAAAAATGTTTTGATGAATGGATTATTCGTTGGCGCAAGTGTATCGTTTCTAAAGGAGCATACTTTGAAGGTGATAAAATAAATTTGTAGTATGTTACATTCACCAATCCGCACTGGGCCCGCGCTGTGGATTACGGCCCATTCCCTCTCCTAGAGAGGAAGCCTGAGTAACATTATAAGGCCGACTATGTCATGCTATGCTATGTATGCTAGTCTATAAGTTAATTGTCATATGGGTACTGTTACCAGAAAAAAATATTATTAGGTAAAGGCAGTTCTGTCGTCACGAAGCCTCGCTAAAGCCTAGTTCAACGTCACTCACTCAGCATCAAGCCTATCTCATCAAAAGTGTACGTTACTTACCTTGTCTATTTATGCCATTCATATTATCAAAGGCTACTTTTGTAAACTCAGGATGTGAACTGATGGATACAATTTTGTTTTTTTTTGCTATTTCGCTGTATACTTATGATTTAAAAGAGTGTCCACGGAGTTTCTTGCGCGTTCTCGCTTTGCAACGTGCAATTTAGCTTCACTTTTCTTGGCCTGACCGACATTTGA
Organism: Mythimna lalbum; assembly: GCA_949319445.1. Taxonomy (NCBI): domain Eukaryota; kingdom Metazoa; phylum Arthropoda; class Insecta; order Lepidoptera; family Noctuidae; genus Mythimna; species Mythimna lalbum. Next base: position 9,078,122 of record OX439351.1, on the reverse strand, counting down.
CTATTGAAAAGTGCCTATATTTGGTCTATTTGAAATAAGTGATTTTTAATTTGAATTTAAATATAAGTAATTTCGTTATGAATAATTTTAAAGACCATAAAGCTTGCGTTTAATTCAGCACCTATAATCTAAAGTTTAAAACGGCCTCTATTATCTATCAAATTAAACTCTAAATTTTAAAATAGACTCCCAGAACTTTCTATTTTGTTTACCTCTTCTTACCTCTCACCTTTATCCTATTAGTAATTTTATAATTAATTTCACCAAATCCAATATCCAATGAAAATAAATAACTAAGTTCCAATAAACAGTCGAGCTAACAAATATAAAAACCATAAACGAACAGCGCTCTTCAGGAACTTTATATTTAGGTCGGCAACACGAGTATCTTAGAGAAATATTCTGTTACATGGAAACATCGAATCGTTCGATTTGCGAATAAGGTATCTAGTTTCTGCTCGCGGCCTCGCTAAAGAACTAAGTTTCTTAGTTCGAAAAGTATTTATCAAATATGCAGTTATATAGTTTCCTTCCTAGGTTGGATATGCAAATCACATGAGGCGCATAAAAGAGCAGCAGATCTTAGCTCACAACCACTTTGATCAGCCAAAGAATGCGGTCGCTGTGGTCGAAATCTGCTAGATGGCATCATCATCAAATATGTGCAAAACATCATAATCAATAGTGAATAGGTTACGGCACACGGAACAAAAAAAAAGCTAGAAGTGGCCACAAAAAAAAACTAGAAGCGGCCTCAAAAAAAAAACAGAAGCACGCGAGAAATTGTGGCCGGAGAAGCTTGAAGCGGCTTCTAAAATTTTTTTGTGGCGGCACCGCCACATACAAAAAGGCCACCACAAAAAGAAGCTTGATTGAAGCGGCTTTTTTTGTGGCCCGTGTGCGGAGACGACCATCTAATGAGATAGTGGTTAAACAAGAGCCTATCAATAATAAAAAACAAAACTGAGTAAGTGCAAGTCAGACTCGTGCACAAAACTGCTTTCAGATTTATTCCTAAACTTGTGCTATAAGACCTTGCTTAATTTTTAGGATTCTTGGTCAACGGGGTATACCCTATGAATTTTGGTTCCCTTGAGAGTGTCGAAATATATGTTTTTTGTGACCTAAATGGGCATGTCTTGATCACAATTTTTTCACAGCTTCAAGGGACTGCAGACCTGACTATATTGTGTTTGATTTCAACTCGATATCTCCAGGCGATCCCGAGATAGAGTGTCTTGACAGACAGGTAGACTGATGGACATCAAACATCCACAATTTTCATATTAGTAGGAAAGTATTGAAATACATTACGTCTCAGTCGCAGATCAATGTCTACTTAACAGTAAGCTTGTAATTTCACAGTTGGACGGTGGCGTGTGTAATATTTAACGTTATTGGGGTTTGTTTGTTTGTAGGAAGAAATCTCTGGGAGTACTGAGCCGATTATAAAAACGGTTACTGAGATTATCAGCGGACGGATGGACAGACAGACATGGCGAAACTATAAGGGCTCCTATTCTTACTACGGAACCCTAAAAATGAAAAGTTTGATCAATGACTAATAAAGAAATGTGTGGCTTGACTTGGTTTGACTTATAATTCTTCATTATGATATAATAAGGCGTAGGCAACGTAATACAAGCGCTACATGTTTGAGTTTAAAAAGTTGTGTCAAATATTTCGCCGTATGTAGGTACTACCTAACACGTATGTACTTACACTCGAAATATTCGATGAATTTGCCTTTGTTACAGCTGCCGCTTGTCGTTCAAACAGATAAAGCAGCGAGATTGTTCGAAAGACTTACTGAATGATCCTTGAATGCAATGAAGAAACGAAGGTGAGTTTTAGTCAATAAAAGTCCGACACTGAGGGAGTATCACCCCACCTAGAGTGGGAAAATTTATTCGATGATTACCTGAAAAAAATGGCGAAGAACAGGTAGTGTCGAATTAAACTAATACTTACCTAAAAAAAAGTGGCGTATTGGCAAAGTATAAAAATATGTGTAGAAATATGAATGTGAAGAATATGCCTCAGAGACCTATTCAATACAATCGACCAGTGACAGGTGACAATTTAAACAGTAAGCATCGTGGAAATGTGTCAACTTTGTGACAATTATTATCGGGTATTTATTCAGTCAGTATCTGTTATATTAGACTAGCTTCTACCGGCGGCGGAACCTCGCGTGACGAAGTCAAAGTCAATTTTTTTTATTTCACATAGGCCTACATGGGCACTTATAAAACGTCAGAATTTTATTTATTAGTTATTTATTTAAAGCTTTATGCACAAGAATTGTACAAAGGCGGACTTAATGCCTTAGGCATTATCTGCCAGTCGACCTTAGGGCACGGTTCCAAATTGGTCGTTTCCTGTGGAGAAGAACCGGCAAGAAACTCTATGGTTACTCTTTTTTTTTAAAGTGATTAATACAATATTGATAGATTTACACAGTTGGGTTTCTCCATACAAACTTTGGACCCCTGTTTTGGCCTTTTAGAGCTATATTTCACCGGGACACCATGGTGGCGAGACCAGTTGCGCTGCTATGGTGTCCTGGTGAAATATAGACCTAAGCTACCGAACTAGACACCATACAGACACCAGAATCGCCACACGACCGTGCTGGTCGTGCCACCAAATTGGTTGCGCAACCAAACGGACACCAGGTGAGTAACTCTCTGTAGAGCTGATACATTTTTTGGTAGCGCCGCCATGGTGTCTCGGTGTAATATAGCCCTTAGAGGGACGTACTTTCGAAAATCCTCTCTTGCTGCTCGCCGAACTCATAAAAACCAACCTTATGCTGAATTTCACACTCTCTTAGTCCTAGTAGTTTTGGCTGTGCATTGATATGTCAGTCAGTCAGTTTCTTCTTATATATATAATAGATTGAGACTGCTCCTGCTGCCGTACCTATGGTACTTTTAAATGCTAATTAGAAAAATATTATGTTATTTAATTGTACACTGTTATTTCGGGATGGTCTCAAACAAAAGTTTGACATGTGATCTCTTTCCGTGAAGAGTTCCTACATCAAAACCACAAACAATTATAAACATTAATTTGTTAATTAAAAACATTAATTGTAAAATTAGCAGAGCAACAAAGTTCATTGCTCTTTTTAAAACCAATTTCAGGCCGTGGGCTAACGTGGCCCGTTAAGGCCGATACCTACTAGGGCGGCGGAAGACGAAAGAATTTCCGTAAAGGGCAAATGGAGAAATACATGTGGGTTTTAGTCAGAAAAAGTCTAACATTCCTTCTTACTCCACTTAGAGCGGAGGAATTATTTGAAGATCATATAATATAAACGAGGCTAGTGCGAGCCGGACTCGCTCCTTTAGGGTCCCGTTCAAACTTATCTATGTAAAGAGTTCGATTCCTGATTGGAGTCTCGAAGTTTTTTCCAAATCGCAATATATTTTATGTGATATAACTACAAATTTTCTGTTAACAGATTTATTCCAATACTTGTGTTATAACTGTTACAAGACATTGCTTTATGCAAAACTTGATTCTGGGTAGACACACAAGTACTCTAGATTTTTGCGATATAAACGGCCATATCTTATTTTTTCCGTTAACTTAGAAGTTAAATTTTTTCACAGCTTCAAGGTACCACAAGCTTTAATTTCAATTCGATGCGTCCACGTGTTCTTGAGATAAATGGTCTTGACAGAAAGACATACGGACACCAAAGTGATCCTATAAGGGTTCCGTTTTTTTTTTCCTTTTGAAGTGAGGAACCCTGAAAAGACTGCAGCTGAGTATGTCATTTTACATGAAGCAGATGACGAGATGGCCTGGACGTGTTCCACGGAATGGAGGGAGTGATGGAAAACTTGAGGAAGGACTTTACCCAGCAGTAGAATGATGCAATATATGCTCGTAATACTAACAATATTATGTGTATGTATATGTTGTGTTTATACCGGAAGACGTAGCGTTGGCCTCCTACAAGGGAAGCCAATGACCTGGTAAGGGTTGCAGGAATCTGAAGGATGCGAGACGCACAGGACCGTTCATTGTGGCATCCTTACGTTCTTGAAACCTCTACGGTCCGGACTAAGTGTTTCGCCTCGTCATTTATACCGCGTACGTCGAAGGACTGGAATAATTTGCCTGCTGCGGTCTTTTAATAATTTGTATGTAATTTGTATTATTATATGTATTTGTATTTTAAATTTGTAGTAATTTGGCTGTCTTCAAGGCTAGAGTGCTTTTAATAAAATAGTGCGCCTAACCATCAGAGATTGCATCACTGCTTACCATCAGGCGGGATCGTAGCCAAGCACTAGTTTAAAACAATATAAAAAAAAAATTAGGGAGGTCTATGTCCAACAGTGGAAATGTTTTAGCTGAAATGATGACTAACAATAATATGTCCTCCAAATACCAACGCTCGTCCCTTTTTGTACGCGCTGCTTAAGAAGCACCTTAAAGGATGAACAGATCCTCGCTAACAAAGCCTTGTCTTAACTAGGGCACTTACAAACAAACAAGATAATGGTGTCAACAATTAACCCTTGGTTCACCGCTACAATACCGTTGCTTTTACGAAGACATTTGGAGGCACATAAACTAACGAAGAAATGCGTGCATGTTATTTGTAACTTTCGTTTAGACTACATGCATTGCTTGCAATGAGATAAATGATAAATTATATTTATTTTGTGAATAGGTCTAAAAAAAATAAGTGTTTTTCGTCATTTTTATTTTGAGAACAATTATATTAGAGAGAATCAAACTTATAAGAAGGCAAAAAAAATTGTGTGTGTGCGTATACAACTTTATTTTTATGTAAAGAATCTATGTACGAAATTTCATAACTGTATCATAAAAAATCACTAAGCTTATAACTTTGTGATTTTTGCAGCAAAAATACATAGTCACCGGGCCATCCAGGTGACTGAGGGATTGTTTAGCCTCGGCTGCTTGCTGGCGCCTGATGCCCGCTATGAGTTGCCGTTACCTGTGTTGTAATTAGTATCGATGGTGTGCAACTTGTGACATTTTTTTTTTTTTTTTAATAATTTAACATGTGTGGGTGACTCACATATATTTACACTGTATACACTATACACGTACATATATACTCACCTACATCTATTTGGTCTATACATTCATATTTATATTAATATATATTTCCAAGTTCACAACACACATATTCACTAACACTAAACACAACATACACATTGACGTGACGCATTGGACACGCGCACTGTCGATGACGCGCCGGCGACTTATTTTCTTCTACCGCCAAGTTGTAGCATACATGTTACATTTCGTTTCTCACCAGTCACGATCTGCGCCGCCTACTAGGTATACGTGCGCCCGCGCGCATTTTATGTATAAATTATGAACAATCTACCCGTGCTAAGTTATTGCTGTAATTCTAAGGACTTTTTCTATTCCATATTACTGTAAACTCATTGCTGTTTTCACCTGCTTGTGCCTAGCTTTTACTTTTTCTATAAAACCTGTGTTGTAGTGTTGTGTGTGAGGAAATGATATCTGGAGATCCAGCAAGGACCTTCATTTACTCGACACCTACCCTGTGAGTACCTACCTACACCACACAGACACCACCCAAACCACCAAACATGTTTGAAAAACTATAGAAATCGCTTAGGTTACTGATTCTGAACAAACCATATTCGGCTTCGCATATACTAAAAATAATGTTGTATCTATTTATTACTCCTTCACGTTTAAATGGCTGGGGTAGACCATCGTGTACTTCACGACACGATTGGAAATAGTTGCGTGATTGGCACGGGTTCGATTCATACACAGAACAAATATTTGTATAGCCTACAATTAGTTGTTCCATGTCTGGGTGTCTCGCGTATCCGAATTTACATGTTTGTGAAAGTTTTCATCAGCCATCCATTTATTATTCCATCATATTTAGCCAAATAGCAAAGACAAATTCGCCGCCCTAAACATACACAAAACCATATAGGTAGTCATCAGTCTTAAGTCTTAAATATTTCCACTATCCAACCTAAAATAGGTTGGAAGGTGGCACATCAATTCTCAACCTACCAACTTGGGTGTAGGTGGCTAGGTTGAAAAATAGGAATAACTCAAGTGTTGCCACCCCTCATTTTTTGCCGCTCTAGGCAAATGCCCGGCTTGCCCCCCTTCACATCGGACCCTGGTTTCCAGGATATAGGAGTAATTCCTAATGTGGGGCAACGTTTTAAGCAAATAAACAGAGAAACAAAACAAATAGCATATAGAACACTGCGTCTTCCGGTACGCGGTCGCCACTCCAGAACCTTTCGGCCCCAACGGCAATCTGTTCTGCAGGCAATGTGTGAGATGCACCGGATCGTTCATTATGGCGACACTTGGGGGAGGCCTATGTGCAACTGTGGACGTCTGTCGACTGAAATGATAATGATGATGATAGAACACTAGATTTCTTTGGACGACGTACATACTCCATTCGTTTGGAACCATTTTCTTTTTTTATGCGAGCGCAGCCGCTGGCAGAAGCTAGTAGTATCTATTATAAATCAGCAATTAAACAATAGTAACAAGTAACAGTAGTAACAGTTTTTTTTTTTAGTATGGCAATATCGGTCATTGACTTTTCCCGTAGATGCCTTTGTTGAAATCGAAACAAAAAAAATATGTATGGTTTCCGTTGCCTAGTACAAATATTACAATAAATAATACAATAGAAACGAGATGTTATTATTTCCAATTTTCAAATTTTATATAATGTCTATAAAAACAGAATAAGATCATAAGAACAGGGGCCTTACCATGACCTTTTAAAATATCAGACGTACGAGCGAGAAAGAAGAATGGAACTATACACCCGACAGAAAAGATAAAAGAGGTTAGAAAGGAAATACTTTCCGATTTGTACGACAACGAGTGTTGCCGCTTGTCTCACACCCTATAACTCCAATACAGGCAATAAACCAATACGAACTCATATTACGCATATAACGACCACGCACACTTAGATCTCAAGTTTGCTATTGGTAGTTAAACTATGAGCATTGCCCTACTTTGTGGCACGCCTGTCCCGCCCACAAGGCCATTCTTGCCTCTTTCATTTGTTCTGAGATCCACCTTATACACCACTAATTTTTAATTAGTAAAAATACTTAAGTCTTATTAAAAAAGGGCTTGCTATTATTTAGTAAAGTCTCAGTAAAAAAAAAACAAACAGCAAAGTTATAATTATATCCCAAAATTCCTCTCAATTTGAGGAAAAATTGTATAGGCTATTGATATGAACGAATAAATGGCGATCAAAATGAAAAAAAAAAACACAGCAATAATGCATACCATTCGCATATCATCGTGGACAATTTTGGGATTTCGTTTTTTTTACTTATGACTAAACAAATGGTATCAGTAACGGGTAAAGATACAGCCCCATTTTTTTTCTACTAATAAAAAAATGGAAGTATATAGCTCCATCCCTATATCAGATCAGTTTAGGTCGTCAAATGCATCTCGTTAAGAACTTGTGGTAACTCCAAGGCCTTTGCCACAATCCTAATAAGCTATTATAGCAACAAATTACTGCCTCTTGCGGGTAAATTGATAAACAGATCTCATATATTACAGAACACACTGGATGCTCGTCTATCATACTAATTTAATCTCATCGGTGCGCCCAATATACACGTCATATTGCTGACATCAGTTCTAATATAAACGACTAGTTTCCGACAGCGACTTCGCCCGTGAGAAATTTGGTGTATCCATACACTAGGCCCCCATTTCATCCGTTTAAGGGGTAGCATACCATAGTCGGCCTTATAATGTTCCCACTGTTGGGACTCAGACCGAGGTGGTTTGAGTCTAGGAGAGGGAATGGGCCGTAATCCACGTGAGCCACGTGAGCCCAGTGCGGGTTGGTAGATGTCATATGGCATCGAATTTTTGGTTCTAGGACATGCCAGTTTCCTCACGATGTTTTCCTTCACCGTTTTGAGAGCAGTGGTGTTAATATAAATTACATAAAGTAATGCGCCTGGCTGGGTTTGAACCCACGATTTTAATTCTCGTTTTGGTGTTTAGTGTGAAAAGCGAAACCCTTCCTTGACAGGTTGGAAATAAAAATAAACCATATGGAATATCTCAGTAACAGCTCGGAGTCTCGATTTGTGCTCGACAATAGTTTCTCTCTTGGGACTTAAACATACTCTGGCGAAATATGTGTGTCTATAAAGCTAGAACGACATTAGACCGACGCACACGTGTAGCATGCCTGGATTTGTACGTAGAACGACGTCACGTGGCGTGTGTAGTTCTAAAAGACCCACCCCGTTCCTTCTAGACTCTTCGTACAGGGGCTCGAGTTTCCTTTCGGATAACCCTGGCCCCAGTAGGCTTCCAATCAGTTGGGCTTCTCCTGTTGCTGACAACTCCTTGAGGCGCGCGGGAACAGTGCACGCCGTCGACGTATTTGGCTCGGTCCGGACAGTTACCGGACGGTCGGACAGCGAGCTACCCATGGCTCGCCGTCTGCGAGCCCATATTTCTTTTAGACCTACTTTTTTTAAATAAAACCCTATATAATATATATACTTTCACAATTCTCCATAAAGTGTGACGCCTACTGTTCAAATCGATTTCGTTTCGCATTTCGTGCTAGAGTAGGCAACTCTTTTCTTTTTACAAGCTTTTATTTAGTTTCACTTGTAATATTTGATGATAGACAAACATACGGGGTTTGTCTGTCATCAAATATTAAAAATGAAATTTGACCCACTTCCCGGTTACGGATTGATCTGATATTTTACATGCATGTGTAAATCGGATGACATTGCAAAATTATTATGACATGGAGCTGATCTGATGATGGAACCGGAAGGTGGCTATGAGAACTTGGTAGTTAAACGACATAACATTATCGAGTTTTTGCTCGTATGCCTCGTATGATTCATCTTGACGAGTATTGATTATATAGGTACACCGAGCTATAATAAAAGCTTGCTATGAAAAAATAATTTTCATTAAAAGCTTGTTTCTGTAGACAGACAGGGGAGCCAACATTACGACGAGGGGATCTCTTAAGTAAAACGCACTATAGTTCTACTTTTGTTGGTATACATGTACCTCATCTGTCAGGGAACATCAGAGTGGTATTAAGTTATGTGCAGCCGCCGGAGGTGGCAGCGGCGGGAGGCGGACAGCGGGATAATGTGTGTTTGATCTTCACTCACTATTTCGGCTTACTAGTTATCTGTATATGGCAGATATTTAGGGACAGAACAAATTGTATAGCTTACACTTACAAATAGCTATTTCGTGTTTGAGTTTCTTGAGCTTATGTTATTGTCTGTGAAAGCGCTCACAATGTTGGAGGATAAAAAAAACCTGGTAACAAAAAACTACAGAAGCGAACTTCATTCGCCACTGCAGTTTTTGTCTGCATAATGTACCTATTAATTAAATAAATAATTCATATTTCTCAAATAGATATAACAATTATGAGTTTGCAATTGGTTCAATTTTCATAATGGCCAATTTTATATAACTATCACTAATGATCGAAATGGTCAATTCTATAAATAGCTTACTCTGAAATCAGGAATAAATTAAGTCCATACAAATATTTATCTGTGTGGAAATCGGAGTGTAAAATAGTGGTGTATAATATACTAAAAAACGAATACTAAACCTAAACTTTACTAAACTTTCCCTCTCCTAGAAAAATGGCCTGAGTCCCAGCTGTGGGAACATTAAAAAGGCTGATCATGATGAAGATACTAAAATATCCGACATAAAATTACATTTGGGACGTAACTATGGGCCCATAAGAGGATCCATATAAGGGTTTGGTTGAATATTAAAATAAAGTAACCAATTAGAACTACCATGGTGTAGTACGCACTATTAAACGAAGGTCATAGTTACTACTCTAAAGTTCAAATCTCTTCATTTAACTGCAATAATAACCATCCAGTATAAAGGCTTATTAAGCTTAATTAGAGAGATTAACGTAAATGTTAGTTTACTATATTTGAATTTTGAATTCGAGGTCATTTTAGAATTTTGGGAAAACAAACTCTATGTTATAGAAAACAAATTTCAAATTCGTACGGAACCCTGTCTTAATTAGGGCCTTTTTAATGTAAACGATCACTGAAAAGTCATCTTAAAATACTTGATTTCGTCGATACTGTCAACTCATGATAGTATTAAATTTTAAACAAATTCTCAAATTATTTTATCAATTACATTTTTACTGTTGTAAAATTTAATATAAATACGACCCTCGCACCTGAGGCTGTTTGCTTTCCTAATTAATTATAATTCATTCAATAATAACAAAAAGGCATTGGCAAGGCATGTTCCGATTGCAATCAGAATTTTTCTTGGACTTTGCAGTGTGATAGCTCTGTACCTCGGAATGCTGATCTTTCCCCAAATGAATCAGATTGCCATCACACCGAACTATGACAGTAAATGAACAGACAGTGCACTTAACTTTGCGCACACACTTGTGTACAATATTATCTAGTACGTACTTAGTTATTCTCTGATGAGATTTATTTAATTTTTCAAAAATGTACAATTGTGGTGCGTAAACGGACTTAATGCAACAAGGCATTCTGTACCAGTCAACCCAGGTTATCATCGTGATCGAAATTCGGAAGGGAGGATTATGTTAATATAGCATCACTTTGCACTAGTACCTTCTTAATTCATGAATCCCCAAGCGACCACCGGTGGCCGCGCATCTATTGTCTTACTATTGTGTCTCTAACTGACGGTATCTGAAGGGTTAAATTGATTGACTTTGATTCATCATCATTTCAGCCGATAGCCGTCCATTGTTGGACGTAGGCCTCCCCAAGTGTCGCCACAATTAACGATCCTGCGCGTCCTGCATCCATCGGATTCCCGCAACCTTCACCAGGTCATCGGTCCACCTTGTAGGAGGTCTTCCAGCGCTGCGTCTTCCGGTATGCCGTCGCCACTCCAGAATCTAACGGCCCCAAAGGCCATCTGTTCTACGAGCAATGTGCCTAGTCCATTGCCACTTAAGTTTGGCGATTCTTCGTGCTATGTTGGCAACCTACGACACTTTGATGGTGACTATGAAGCAGTAAATAATTTAGTATATTCCTGTAAAAAAGATTGTTTCGAAAGTAGTTTTAATCTCTGAAAGACCCTCTCAGCTTTAGGATTCTCAAGTTATGATACCCCTTTGTATCGCTATACTCGTACATTCTGCGAGGAGTATGACACAAAAAGGCAATATATGTGCTTGACATGACTTAAGAGGGTCCTTTTCCACTCGCCTATCGTAAACATCGAAAATGGTTTAAAAGCTTTTTACTTCATTTAATGCAATCCAACGCGATGTTTGACGAAAAGGACATTCGAAATAACGAAGAGACAAGATTAGGTATCTATTATAGAAACACCGACTTCCGAAATTAAAGTTATTTTGTGCTTTTTGAAGTCGGTTTAATTTTTTTTTGTAAAAAGTTTTTATTTTTCACTTTTTAGTTATGGTAGCACCACTAAAAAGTACCTACCCTTCAGCTAAACATAAATTACCTTATAGCCAGAGTGCATCTCATAACGATTCTTATAATCCCAAATACGGTAAATATTACATGAATTTACCCCCTCCCCCTTTCCCCTCCCCCTTTTCTTTGAGTCAGTCATCGACTACACGTATAAACAAAGCAATTTTACTTGTTACGACAATTCTGCTATGATTCTATGAGGAGTTCTGTTCCATATCTTCAAAGTTCATGGTCAGATCATATCAATATTTCTATGGGACCAACTTGAAAGCATAACCTTTCAATCAAAAAAAAAATTTTCGAAATCGGTCCACAATTGACCGAAATATCGGTGAACATACATACAAAAAAAAAAACATACATTCAGCCGAACATAGAACCTCCTCCTTTTCGAAGTCGGTTAAAAAGAGAGATAACGCCTGAAAACTCTATTAGTATTCAGTAATTCCAAAATTTACTCGAAAATTTCACAAATTTGCTTCAGGAAATAGCTGTTTTTTTTGAACCCTTAAAAGTTGTTGGAAAAAGTTGTCGTCATTTAGAATCTTAATAAAATTTGCAAGGTCTCTAGAGGATTACTTTTTTGACTTTTTTAATTTTTAGGCAAATTATGAAGTGTTAAAGTTCATACAAAATAGGACATTTTCAGAGGTTTTTACTGGATTAGTTTTACATAACCTAGATAACCACCTAGATAATATCCACAAGATACTGTGTTTCCAAAATATCTAATGAAAAATGTGTATTAACGTCATAATCAGTTATGAGCGGTTGTATGAAAAACAGTGAAAATGTGAGTCATGATGCACCACCTTAAGAGGACTTTGTTACCCAGTTTCCTTAAGATGTTATTCTATTTTCCTGACTTGAAGGATAAATTTGACAAATGGCTACAAGTTAAGCCGGATAACGGAAGTTTATTTTTTATTATCAGAGCGTGACGCAGCCACAATAAGTTCTCTTTCGACGGTGAATTTGCCGGTGACCAATAACGAAATAAAAGTTTGTTTTGTAAATACGAAATCGGCGATGTATGAAAATATTTGGACACAAAACACACCATTTTTATCAGTTCCCAGCGCCGCGCTGGGCAATCATGTTGTTGAATTATTGAAATTTTTGTTTTGTGTTTTTTGTCGCCGTTTTGTGGTTTTATCTTTTTTCATTAACAGTTTCCAGGTTTGTTTTATTAAAAAATGTTGATATAAATCTGTAGGTATTCAATACAAACATATTTTTTAATCCTTTTGTGTCCCACAGCTAGGCAAAGGCTTCAATTTTCTCCTTCCAAACCCCTCTGTCTAAGGCGATCTCTGGTCAAGTTTGCTCCACAAATATGGTCAGATCATCACTACCCCTTCGCCGCGGTCGACCTCCTTCAGGCATCTAGTAAGTTTCAATATCCTTGCCCTGATGGGCAAGTACCTACGAATGCTCCCGGACAGATGTCTGGGAGCATTCGTAAGACGTAGCCAGCCCACTACCACTTCAGCCTGGATGTTTTTTTCGCAACATCTGCTAATTGAGTTATTAGCGTATTTTTATTTTTACTAACAAAAATTAGAAAATTAACTTTTAGGTTTTTTTCGACAATCTAAGTTATCACACTATTATTATAAAGGCGGAAGTTTGTGTGTATGTTTATTACTAATTCACGCTCGAAAGGCTGAACGAATCTTGATGAAACTTGGTTCGCGGGTAGACCATGTTCTGTAATATCATATGGGATACTAACTTTTATTCTGGGTGCATGTTTCCTTTGGGTAATTTTCTTACATAATGGAGGCGATCTGTTGGTGAAAAAATTTTTAAAATCCGTCTAGCAGTTTATGAGCTGATTCATTTTATTACAAACAAAAACACAAACCCTTTCTCTTTATTATAATATTAGTACAGAAGTAAAGATTTAGATCAATCAAGTAATAATGTCAAAAATATTACTTCATAGATAAATATAGAGCCCTATAACGGACCTAATAATCATTTCAGTAACCTACTAAACAGTCAACCAAAAACCTTGAGGGGTGAATCGGAATCCAAACCCACAATAACCACATTATAATACAAAAAGGCTGCTATAAAAATATATTTATTCTTGTTCCCCAGCTCACCCCATGGGATATATTTGCTATATCAGGGGAAAATCTCACAATTTCCGCTAAGCCGTGGTTTAATGTGGTACGCATTCGGAATCACAACGCATAAAATGTTAATTTGTATTTGGTTGCATCAGACTTGAGACGGTTTTTAAGTTTATGTTTGAGGTTGTTTGTTGTCTTCTAAAAGAAGGGGCTGGTGAGTGTTACAGCGTCCTTACCTTCCGTCTAACGCATGTCCTCATCTTCCGCCTAACGCATGTCCTCACCGGGCATAGTCAGTTCGAGAGGTTCCTCGATTGGATTCAGGTGGAAGAAATACCCGGGCACGGAACGACTGGAAGACCTGGTGGAGCATAAAGTGGAAGTCGTCTCAGTAATGCCGTGTCTTCGTGGAGATGATCGACGGCGGAGACTTCTCGATCTCACAACAGTGTACAGTGCGTTTCACTTAAGACATTCCTTTGCCGTAATGTTGGCAATACGGAAAAACAGTATTGCAATATTTTTAGCAATTAAATTACTTAATATTAGGGAGATTAACTTATATTTCGTTACTTTTAACAATTGAGTTTATTTTTGTTTTTCTTTTCACTATTTTTGAATAAAGTATAGGGCGCTGGGCTCCATTCCGATCGACTTGCAATTCTTTCTAATACCGAAAACGCCATGCCACAATATGGTATCTCTCTATAACAACGTCCTTTTAGACCTGCTTTTTTTAAATAAAGTCCCATTCCTCTTATAATTCTCCAAAAAGTGCTGCAACTACCGTTAAAATCGATTTCGTTGCGCATTTTGGGGAACAATTTTGGTAGAGTAGGCAACTCTTTCCATTTTCCCTACTTTTTTGTGTAGACAGACAAGGGAGCCAACATTACGCCAAAGGAACGTCTTAAGAGGGTCCTTCTCCACTCGCTTATCGTAAACATCGAAAATGGTTTAAAAGCTTGTTACTTCATTTAATGAAAAAAACGTAAAAGTTGAAAAGGCAACGCAAAAAAAGAGAGATAACGCCTGGAAACTCTGTTAGTACTCGGTAATTCCGAGATTTACTCGAAAATTTTACAAAACTTGCTCCAGGAAATAGCTGTTTTTTTTAAACACTTAAAAGTTTTTGGAAAAAGTTGTCATCATTTAGAATCTTAATAAAATTTGCAAGGTCTCTAGAGGATTACTTTTTTGACTTTTTTAATTTTTAGGCAAATTATGAAGTGTCAAAATTCATACAAAATAGGACATTTTCAGAGGTTTTTACTGGATTAGTTTTACACAAATTTAGAAATTGGTTTCTTTAGAAACCTAGATAATATCCACAAGATACTGTGTTTCCAAAATATCTAATGAAAAGTGTGTAATAACGTCATAATCAGTTATGAGCGGTTGTATGAAAATATGAGTCGTGATGCACCACCTTAAGTGAAACGCACTGTAACGCGCTAAGCTAAATACGCTATAGAATAAAAAAGAATAGAATAAACTTTATTGTACACCAAAACAGTAACAAAACTTTTTAGCCAACAAAACTTTATTTTACTATTTATATACACACAAAAATAACAGAAAAAGATAGATGGGTGTACATAAGAGACACTCGTACAAAGTACTGTTTATTTCCAAAGAAATTTCTTTCAACAGACCAGCGAAAGGTGAAATAATAATAATAGTCCCTTATTATCAGGCAAATAAGGCCCATAGATAAAATACACAAATAATCTTATAAAATAATAAACTAATACATAAAAACTAATTATTATCTATTAAACTACAAGCTATTTGACACGAAGTGACGGCGTCGTGTTCCGCTGCGAGGTCGGTATTTTTCCACGAAATCGTCGATACACGACACCTTTCGGCCAAAACTCTCCTTTGAGGATGTAGACAATAGTGTGTAGGAAGCAAAAGAAGAATGTTTGAAGTCTTAATTCAAAATCACCTATAATTAAATATACCTAAAAATAATATATAAATAAATATCACAATTGAGAGGAAACATAGTGCTCTTTTACTTTTTAAACTTCTTTTCTTTCTTTTTTTTATCTACATTACTAAAATCTTTTAAAAACATACGCATTTATCTTTTTGATCGCACGCATTAAAAGGCCTCTGCAGCCCACGCCCTCGTCCTTCTAGTAATATTGCATGGCACCCACAGATGAGAATGCCATACATTTTTTATTCTCCGTGAATCATAAATTTATGAAGGTCTTGTAATAAAGCTTAGACGGAAATGTTTATTTAGTCGCTTCACAGCTTCGACTTTAATAGTTAGGTGGCCCGTTTTCTTGTGAGGAATCATAAAATTACCGCTCCCGGTCTTTTTTTTTTACGGTGGCCAAAAATCATCCAATGACAAACCCCGCTCTTGGGTGGAGCGGGAGATAGTGTCAGACTCTTACTGACTAAAAACCCAGCCCGTTCCTTCTAGCCTTCATACCGGGGCTCAAGCTCTCTTTCGAATAACCCTGGCCCCAGTAGGCTTTGACCCAGCTGGGAACTCCTAGAGGCGCGCGGGAACAGTGCGTGCTGTCGACGTCTTGGGCTCGGTCCAAACAGTTACCGGACGGTCTGTCCTGGTTTATGACTAAGGCTGTCAAAGATCTACAAATGACAACAGGGTCTGACGGTTTTACGCTTTCCAAGGCACTAAGGAATCCCTGTAAATTACGATGGTCACCCATCTATGAACCAACCTCGGTAAGCTTTGCTTAACTTTGGAGATTGACCCGACCCGTATAAATAATTCGTTGGATAAATTGAACATTGTACTGAATATCCAATCTCAATCTCACTCAATCATAGTAACCTGTGCCTGAGCAGTTTTTAATTGCTTCCAATTTGCTATCTCTATTTAACTCATTGAAAGCCACCCAACTGATTTATTGTGGGTAAACCGCGTGCGCGACAATGTTTCCAATTAAAATACTACAAAAAGAACATTTTTATACCCGTCGCCCAATGGTTATATTGGTCGTTAACGCGATCCTTTGTTCGTAAAACTGTTGATAAATAAGGAAATAACAGCTAGTCTAGCCAAGTTACAATCGTTTCGTGTCGAATTCCGTTCTCCAATCGGTAACTTCTCGGTGTCAGCAATTGTAGAAAACGATAAGTTGGTAGCCATGTTGACGCGCCTGAGTCGCCCGCTCGTTGCACAATGTAGCGTTTGTATAACAATGGATGTAGCGTTGAACATTGTAGAAACGATAAGAATACATTCTATCATTTTGAACGATTTGAACTTGACTAAAATATTCTATTCGTTTGTTCTGACCACGTGACTTAACGTTGAGATGATCCCATACGTTTGATTATTTTTCGACAAGCGCTATCGATTGCAGATTATTAACTTGGCTAGGGGTGCTAGACTAACTTGCGTGCTCACTCAATCCAATCTAATCAGTGCTACGCCGTAGGCGCTGTAGACTTTCCGTAGCAAAGAGAAGCACGTAGCTCCCATACTATGAATACATTTATGAAACTACTAGAGACGCCCCGTAGCGCTGCCTGGAATTTCAGTCCTAACTTTCACAGAGCTGTGATTTATTTTACGATTATGACATTTTCAGAACAAAGAAATGGGTTTGGGTACTGAGAATATTTCCTGGAATATTATAATTCAGAAGTAAACGAGCAGGTTATGGTCCATTACAGGCGTTTAGGTGTGAAAAACAAAAGTGAAACCAGACTTTCAAATCTTTTGTCATCATCATTTACCTTACAAAGTACCTAGCCAATAAATAGTTATACCTAATACCAATAATTTATACCTGTGTAAAAAAATATTGGTATTCTTAGGTACATAATATCCTGTCCGGACCGAGCCCAAGACGTCGACGGCGCGCACGGTTCCCGCGCGCCTCAAGTAGTTGTCAGCAACAGGCGGGGCCCAGCTGGGTCGAAGCCTACTGGGGCCAAGGTTATCCGAAAGGAACTCAAGCTCCGGTATGAAGTCTAGAAGGAATGGAGTGGGGTTTTTAGTCAGTAAGAGTCTGACACTATTGCCTCTCCGCCCAAGAGCAGAGGTGGTCATTGGATGATTTTCCCACCATAAAAAAAAAATTATATTAGTGTAGATTAACAAAAGATTATATCAAATTAAATTATATTTCGGTAAGATAAATATATAACTATAATGAAATCATTACGACCGAAAACTATATCAAATTCATTATATCACCAGTTGTTACACTAAATATAATTATGTCATACAATACACACACCAAATAACACCGTCATTTTCTCACAAAGAGCAAGCATTCGAGTATGCAGACGTATTCCGAAATAACAATAATAATATGTTCCGTGCGACAGATATCAAGCTGGTAATCAAATCAGAACTTTTGCCATTTACACGTCTCATTGGTGACGGTACAAACAATATACGAAGACTACTTCTATTTCACCTCTGACCAAGTCTTGTGTTGATTTTTTTGCGTCCTAGGACTACAGTTTGCTTTTCCGAAAATCCTCGCGGTCCTAGCGGGCATTTTTTTTTCGGTGGGCAAAAATCATCTTATGACAACCCCCGCTCTTGGGTGGAGCGGGAGATAGTGTCAGACTCTTACTGACTAAAAACCCCACCTCGTTCCTTTTAGCCTTTATACCGGGGCTCGAGTCCCTTCCGGATAACCCTGGCCCCAGGAGGCTTCGACCCATCTGGGCCCCTCCTGTCACTGACAAATCCTTGAGGCGCGCGGGAACAGTGCGCGCCGTCGACGTCTTGGGCTCGGTCCGGACAGTTACCGGACGGTCGGACAACGAGCTACCCATGGCTCGCCGTCCGCGAGCCCGCGGAGCATAGCGGGCATCAGGCACTGGAGTTCTGGCCGAGGAACTTATGAAAATGGTGAAAATTTTGATAATTCTATTTGAAAACGTGCCTAAATTGACTTTTCTGTTTCAGGTATCCGGAGCTTCGGGAACGGTTCGTTCGTGCAGGTATGTACCTACGATTATTTAGAATTCAAAAAAAAAAAATCTCGGTGTTGCCTATGCCCAGTCATTTGGCGACGACATTGTAGTATCAGTTATTCGAATATCGATTAAACGACTATAATCACCGTGTCTGTGCGCGCAGCACAACGTAACTACATAACAAAATTGTTACCACTAACATGCTGACATCTTCTCAACTGGTATATTTTATTTATCATAAACTTTAGCCCCCCTAGCCAAGTTACAACTGTTTCGCTTGCGTCGAACGCTTCGTGTTGACCTTACCGCCAATTCTTTTGTTCTGACCACGTGACTGAGCGTTGAGAGCACGTCATTCCCGTACATTTGAAGCTTTCTACTAGCGTTAACTATTGCAGATTAGCAACTTGGCTAGGGGTACAGGATTTGTTGACATACCTTACTTAGGACCATATCAAAATCGACATTAAATTATTAATTTTTTTCATTAAAAAATCTTATACCAGATGAACTTTGTAACTTTAAACCATTAGTTCAACTGAAGATATAATCAAAGAATTATAACGAATGCCAATTATATGAAACGAAATGATATCTCTAGTTGTTATTAGTAAAAATATTATACACACCCTTAATGAGAGCCGAATATTGATTTATATCACACGTTAACATTCAAAATTAATATTTAGTTAATTACTTTCGTAATACTTATCGTTTGAAGTAGGTTGTAGCGTGGATAACAAAGTGTCGGTGATGACATAATAAAATTAAATCAGGCAGGTCGTAGTACGAGAGACGTTGGGAGGGGCCACTTGAATGTTGTAACGTTATACTGTACCTGTAACATATTCATATAAATTAATAAGAGTCGACGGTAATAAGCTCACCTTGTTAGTTTTACGACATTTATTTTTCTAGATAAATGTGATAACACCAGTCCCGAATTTTTCCTAGAATTTATCGGAAACGGTAAAAACTGCAAAGCTGGCAATTTTTTCGAGGATCTCGGTATCTACGTATCTTGAAATCAGACACGTGTGTTTTGTTAGGTATTCGTGACAGCAGTCTAGTTATCAAACTAAGATAAGGCACCGATCTGGAAAAACTTCTAAAAATATTATTTATCTACACTTATATTATAAAGAGGTAAATTTTGTTTTTCTTTTTGTAGGAGGTAATCTCTGGAAGTACTGGTCCGATAGCTAAAATTTTTTCACCGATAGAAAGCTCCTTTATTCTTGAGTAACATAGGCTATATTTTATGTACGTGGGTGAAGCTGAAGAAGTTGTATATAAAGATGAATGTGAAAGTAGTTACTGTCTAGTTACGCTTTCACGATTAAACTAAGTTGAGTAAGCCTGAACCGCAAGGAAGGACATAGGCTTTTTATCTGGTATCGACTTCGACTTCTCTTTCACAATAACAAATCACGAAGACAAAGTCCTTTATATTTAGATATCAAGACTTTCCGAAAAATGAGAAGGATTTACAGAATGTTACCAATCTCGCATATCCACATAACGGCAGGCCTGTATTTCGTCTGTCGCCTAACAACTCGTAATCCTACAATTTGCTTTGCGTATCTCTACGAACATTTTGTTAGCCACAATGTGTTGCGGAGAAATTTATTGCGAACATACGGACATTTATTTCCTAACTAAGTGATTAATTGTCTTCTGTGTACTTAGTTCTGGTTTAAATGGTACATAGTATGCGCTGTGATAATATACTCTACTTAATCTATTTGCCTCACTATCATGTAGCTATTAGGGAGATCAACGGATAAATACAGATATATTTTACCAAAACTGTATATTGTCTGTCTGGCTAGGTTTGAAAGTGGTAAAAGCTAGACCAATTCGTCTAGAAGTACCTAATCTCTGTACTCTGAATTCTAACTTAACTTGGTAAAGTTAAACCCACAAAATACAACTTAAAAAATATTTGTTGCTGCATCAGATAATGTTCTGGTTCTCAATTTATTTCTTAGCTATAGCTATATACCTACTTAAAATATTTTACCATGGATTTATTGATAACTAGCACTTTGACAGCGATTTTCGTCGCGAGGTTTTCATAAGAACTTTATTACCCCTTAAACCGTATTTTGAGGATAGTTTTGAATGACTAATATTTTATTACCTATTCATTTAAGATAAGATAAGAAGATAAGAATCCTCCAAATAATTTTTAAAATCGTTCAATAGGGAGTTAGTGATAGAGTGACGAGTGACAGGACAGAATGCAAGAAAAAAACGTGTTGCGCCGACCCCAAATAAAAATGGGACAAGGGCAGGAAAATGATAATGATGTTCAATAGGAAGTAGACTTTTGAAAACAAATAACAACTACCTTTTTATCTACTTAGGTTACCTATTGATTGCTCTAACTTTCAAGTAGGTAGGTAGGTACATTGGCATTCAGAATGAGATTTTGCCTACAAACGAAATCTCCCCTTCTTGCCCCCTACTGGTTGAATTTTTGAAAACCCCTACTAATGCCTTGATCATACGTACTGAGTAAACGATCGAGCCAGTGCGAGAGCACTGGCTCGATCGGTCGAGTATTCGGTACGTGTAAACACAGCGCCGAGTGCTCGGCCACGCGCTCGGTACGTGTGATCAAGGCATTAATGCTCACCTACATAAAAAGAAACTTTGTGCAATATTTCACGTTCCTAGTCCTAGTAGTTTCAGCTGTGCGTTGATGTGTCAGTCAGTCAGTCAGTTCTCCTTTTTTATATAATTATAGATATAGATGCATGATGATGATATTATTTATGATTTAGGATTCTAGTTCATCACAGAATTATTAGTAGGTTCCTAATCATTAATTAAAATCCTGAAACTAAAGAATATTATTTATGCAAATCGAGTTTTATGCGTTTTTAAAAACTTCAATGTCATTCAATGAGTAAATGATAAATGATATTTATTTTTGCAAATACGTTTAAAAAACACTTTTACGGGTATTTTTTTTTTCGTCTGTTTAAGCTAGATGAGGCCGGTGTTTCCTAGCTGACTACCCTGAGAAGAGACACCGAAACAAACTCAGGGGTCAAAGTCCATACAGTAAATAATAAAAAATATTGCATATTATGCAATATTTTAATCACATGAGAACCATGCCAATAGTAGTAGGTACTTATTCGTTTCCATCATCATCATCATCATCAGCCTTTTTAATGTTCCCACTGCTGGGACTCAGGCCTCCTCTCTAGAAGAGGGAATGGGCCGTAATCCACCACGCGGGCCCAGTGCGTGTTGGTGGATGTCACATGTCTTCGAATTTTTGGTTCTAAGACATGCCGGTTTCCTCACGATGTTTTCCTTCACCGTTTTGAGAGCAGTGGTAACGAAATAAATTACACAAAGTAGTGCGCCTGGCTGGGTTCGAACCTGCGACCTACAACTCGTAAGTCGGGGCTATTACCACTCGGCCAGCATTGCTCTCTTTACCACTCGGCCAGCACTGCTCTCTTTACCACTCGGCCAGCACTGCTCTCTTTACCACTCGGCCAGCACTGCTCTCTACCTCGTTACCTTAATAAAACCTTTTTATGAAGTTGAAAAATTATTAAATCACGTCTCGTGCTCTAGGGTAGAGTGAAAGGGTGTACCAGAAATAAACAGACTAAAACCCACCTCGAAAAATTCTAGGGCCACGGTAATTTTTTCTATCGTTCAGCCCATCTTAATAATATGTAATTGGTTTGTAAAAAAAAAACACGAATCTGTAAACAACTATTGTTAGAGCGAATAAAATTCGGAAGTCCTTTCAAATTTCGAATTTTATTTTAATCAAATTAAATATGGCTACTTTTGGGACTTAGAATTTTCCATTAATGAAACGTAAAATATTTTGATCGTAGGAAATCATTTTATACAATTAAGTGTACCCCCCGCTCACGGGCCTCAAAAAAACGCTGCTTCAAGATTTTTTTTTTTTTTTGAGGCGGCCATTTTTGTGGCTCGTGTGCGGTGGTGCCACCACAAAAAAACACTTGAAGCCGCTCCAAGTTTTCTGGCCACAAGCTGTCGCGCGCTTCAGCTGTTTTTTGCGGCGGCTTCTAGCTTTTATTTGTGGCCGCTTCTAGCGTCTGTTGTGGCAGCGTTTTTTGTGGGGGCGTTTTTTTGAGGTCCGTGTGCCAGGACAGTAACACAAAGGCTGACTGCCATCAAGAAATTAAAAATTTTCGATAGCTGTTGCCAAGGCTGGACAATCAAAATAGTGGCCATAGCAGGGCTTCATAACGTTACCAAATTCACACTATAAGTATGGTTAAGTAAAGATACTTTTTAAAGTTAAATTTTTAACGGTACCAAACTACATACGTTTACCCATATAGTTAGTTTGGTACCAAATCTATTAATAATGGTAACAATTATGGTTATAAGTATTTTTTTCGCTTGTCTTGTGGCTTCTGAAGAGAAAACCTGGAGTCCTGAAACACAGGGCAAAAAGGAACATAGGAGTAAGTTTTAGTCAGCACAAGTCTGACACGCTCCATCCTAGAGCGGGAGAAGTCATTGGATGATTTCCCATCTAAAAAAGAAAGGGTATTGGTTGAAATTCCAAAACCCCATTCTTAGTTTACGCTTATACTCGTAATATATTAAAGGAAGTCTTGTACTTTCATGTTCTGAATCCTAGTAGTTCTGCTGTATTGATAGAATAGAATAAACTATATTGTACACCAAAATAGTAACAAAACATACAACGGGTACAATGTTTCTGTTTCTTTAAATTTCTCTTTAAATTTTTTTTACAGCGTATTTTTTTCCAATTTCATTTAACAATGTTCCACATCCATTTTGTCGAAACTTTCCACCATACCATAATTTGGAAATACTCCATGCCCATCGATCACTCCGTATGTTCTGAAATAAGCCGCAGAAACTTCAAATGGCATTCTATGGTAATTTCCAATCCTCCATACATTTGCACGAAATTGAATAATGGGTTCTGATAAATGGTCGTGAGGAAATGTGGAATGAGTATCCATTATTGTTGAATACGTTATATAATATTTCGGCGATATTACTTGACGGGTTAGATAGAGAGTATTTATGCTACACCAATTTTTCGGATAGCTCGCTGTCCGCCCGTCCGGTAACCGTCCGAACCGAGCCCAAGACGTCGACGGCGCGCACAGTTCCCGCGCGCCTCAAGGAGTTGCCAGCTGGGTCGAAGCCTACTGGGGCCAGGGTTATCCGAAAGGAAGCTCGAGCCCCGGTATGAAGGCTGGAAGGAACGGGGTGGGTTTTTAGTCAGTAAGAGTCTTACACTATCTCCCGCTCCACCCAAGAGGATTGGTTGGAGGTTGTCATTGGATGACTTTGCCCACTGTAAAAAAAAAACACCAATTACTTATTCAATATTTACTACTATACCCTTTACTAAAATACAGAGGTGCACATAAAAGCTTGCACAAGGTATTCGTTGACCTCGAAAAGGCATACGACCGGGTACCTCGTGAGGTTCTGTGGTGGACCCTTAAGGAGAAAGGTGTGCCTGGGAAGTATGTGCAGTTGATCCAAGCTATGTACAGTCGATGCAGTACCCAAGTCCGGTCTACAGTGGGCACTACTGACAGCTTCAATGTGGCTGTCGGCTTACACCAAGGGTCGGCCCTCAGCCCTTACCTCTTCCTGATGATAATGGATGCTCTGACGTCGGACATTCAGGAAGAGGCTCCCTGGTGTATGTTGTTTGCCGATGACATTGTGCTGATTGCCGAGAGTGGCCTAGAGGTCCAGAACAGATTGGAGGTGTGGTGGCACAGACTGGAAAGTGTTGGCCTGAAATTGAGTAGAACCAAAACGGAGTACTTGTTCTGCGATTTCGGCGGTCTCTCCACTCCAGTGCCTTTAGCTCTCGCCGGAACGCCCATACCGATCTGTTCCGACTTTCGGTACCTCGGGTCGCTTGTCCAAGGGGATGGTGAGGTAGACCGGGACGTAACACATCGGATCAACGCAGGATGGATGGAATGGCGACAGGTCACAGGAACAACTTGTGACCCACGGATGCCCCTCAAGTTGAAGGGTAAAATCTACAAGTCAGTGATAAGGCCTGTTGTACTGTATGGATCAGAATGTTGGGCAGTGAAAAAGACGGATGAAAAAAGATTGCATGTAGCGGAGATGAGAATGTTAAGATGGATGTGTGGTGTGACGGGAATGGATAAAGTGAGAAATGAGTATATTAGGGGAAGTTTGAAAGTGGCGCCGGTAACTGAAAAGTTGAAAGGGAATCGGTTGTCTTGGTATGGTCATGTAAAAAGGAGAGATGAAACGCATGTTGCTAAAAGAGTTATAAATTTACATGTGGATGGATGGAGAGGGAGAGGGAGGCCAAAGAAAAGATGGATGGATTGTGTGAAAGTGATATGAATGAAAAGGGAGTTAGTGATAGCGCGACGAGCGACAGGACAGAGTGGAAGAAAAAAAACGTGTTGCGCCGACCCCAAATAAAACGGGATAAGGGCAGGAAGATGATGATGACCCTTTCACAAAATGTAAACAAAGAAAACAATGTTCTATGCGTTCTAAATGAGAATAGAATCGATCGCCATGTTGTGACGTCACGGCGTACTGTCAAATCAAAGTAATTTTGGCAAAATTGAAGAACTCAGAGATGAGTAAAATTGAAGAACTGGATTTTGAATAAATTTTTTTCGTTCACAGTTTGTAAATAAATTAAATTTTTCGTAAATTAATTAAAGTTGCAATTTATCCTATTCTCATTTGGAACGCATTGTAGGTATCTCCGACAAGTTTCTTTAACGTGTTATATATTAATAAAAGTCTCCTTTTTTGTTGAATGCTTGATTGGCATTTTCTTTGCAAGATTTTTCGTCGGCGAATAACAAGAATTAAACGGAAATATCTGAAAGCGGTACTCTTGTATCAAAAAGTTCGATAATGAAAAAGATAGCTGATTCTAACCCGCTCGATGACAAAACATCACATTTTATATGGTATACTAGCTTTTGCCCGCGCGGCTTCGCTCCCGCTCTTCCCTACTCCACCCTACTATACCCAACTCTACCCTACTCTACCCTACTCTACCCTACTCCACCCTACTATACCCAACTCTACCCTACTCTACCCTACTCTACCCTACTCTACCCTACTCTACCCTACTCTACCCTACTCTACCCTACTCTACCCTACTCTACCCTACTCTACCCTACTCTACCCTACTCTACCCTACTCTACCCTACTCTACCCTACTCTACCCTACTCTACCCTACTCTACCCTACTCTACCCTACTCTACCCTACTCTACCCTACTCTACCCTACTCTACCCTACTCTACCCTACTCTACCCTACTCTACCCTACTCTACCCTACTCTACCCTACTCTACCCTACTCTACCCTACTCTACCCTACTCTACCCTACTCTACCCTACTCTACCCTACTCTACCCTACTCTACCCTACTCTACCCTACTCTACCCTACTCTACCCTACTCTACCCTACTCTACCCTACTCTACCCTACTCTACCCTACTCTACCCTACTCTACCCTACTCTACCCTACTCTACCCTACTCTACCCTACTCTACCCTACTCTACCCTACTCTACCCTACTCTACCCTACTCTACCCTACTCTACCCTACTCTACCCTACTCTACCCTACTCTACCCTACTCTACCCTACTCTACCCTACCAAACTTCACATAAACCATCTACTAAATAGTCCGAACAAAGTCTAAAAATTTGTTTTGGATAGGTGAGCCCGTTCTTAAGTTATAAAATAATAACGAACCTTCTCCTCACAATAACAATCACAACAAAAAAAAAATCAGCCAAATCGGTCAAGCCGTTTTCATGCCAAGTCGTGACAACGGAAAACGGGGGTCATTTTTATATATATAGATAGATTACACACAATGGTATATTATTTGCAGTTTAAAATTGCCGACATACCACGAAAAATTGCCAAACTTAAGTGGCAATGGGTAGGGCACATTGCTACAGAAGAGATGGCCGTTGGGGTCGAAAGGTTCTGGCTGGAGTGGCGACGCGTATTGGAAGACGAAGCGTTGGAAGGCCTCCTACAAGGTGGACCGATGACCTAGTGAACGTTTCGGGACCGATTGATGCGAACCGCACAGGATCGTTCGTTGTGGCGGCACTTGGAGGAGGCCTAAATGATCGGAAAAGAAATATCATAAAGTTTTCATGTACTTTCGATTGAAATGTGATTCCATGTGATTTGCCCAAATTTTCGGCGGCGCGAGGGTCTCATGCGCGCCTCAAGGAGTTGTCAGCAACCTAAGGGATCCAACAGGGTCGTAGGCTACTGGGGCCATGGGTGATGCGAAAAGATTCCGGAGACCTGGAAGAATGGCAAAGAAGGAACAGGAGTAGGTTTTTTCATGCTCCGCCCAAGAGCGGGGATGTCATTGGATGATTTTCCCACCTAAAAAAAAATGAGTTTTTTTTTTTAATAATTTGTAAAACGCATAAAACCACAAGAAGGCATTTTGATAACCTTTATCCCACTTAAAACAAAAAAAATATTTTTGCGCAATACCTTCGTTTTAGAAAGAAAGAAAGAAAAGAAGAAAAAGTGTTTATTTGCGCCCCACATGACGCATATCCTAAAAATAAATAAATATAACAAAATACCAATATCCTACTTAAAACTATCAGCTAGATAGGATATGCGTCACATCAGCGCAAAACGGCCAGTACTCAGCATAATGCTGGGGCTCGTGCAGGACAGAGCCACAGCGCTGATTTTCAGCACCAGCCGTTTATGATTTACGTTAATCAAACCAAAACTGTGATAAACAGTTCTAATTTCAGCGGTCCACGCGCTAGAGGCGAGTCACGTATCTGCTTACCCACTTCTTCGAGGTTCTTCATTACTTGATAGTGGTATTTTCAATTACATATACAAATGAAATATTAAGTGAGCATATGCGTGGAGTTTAAGAACCAAGTATATAATCAAAGTTAAGAACATTACTCTCCTTTTCTAGGGCAATTGTGTAAAAAAAGTTATCCATATCGGATTATCCACTCGCCCCAATCGAGAATTATATTCCTATTTTTTCTAAATTTTCTTCAAAATTGTACAAATTTATTTATAAATACATAAAATTAGTATGAATAAATATAATATACGATCTAATTACATTATGTAGATACGCAGGTGAATAAATAATTGGTTTTGATTTGCGGTTTAATTTGGTATTGAAATGAAAGTTCATTAAACACCACGTTAATTAGTGAATGTTCAATGCGGTCGTAGTTCCAGGTATTCGTAACTCAGTAATACTCATTCATAGAGATTCTATTCATTTCACATTAATAATTAAGTTCTAGGTGTATGTATCTTATTATGAAGACTGTCGAATCACTCGTTTTAATTTTCAAATCGTACCTTCGTATATGGAATGCGATATAAAAATCCCTAACTGTCCCCGCACATGGGCCACAAAAAAGCCGCTTCAAGCTTCTTTTTGAGGCGACCTTTTTTCGTGGCTCATGCGCGGCGGTGCCGCCACAAAAAATCGCTTGAAGCCGCTTCAAGCTTCTCCGGCCACAAGCTGTCGCGCGCTTCAGCTGTTGTTTGCGGCGGTTTCTAGCTCTTTTTTGTGGCCGATTCTAGGGTTTTTTGTGGCGGCGTTTTTTTGAGGCCCGTGTGCGGGAACACTTATTGAGGTTTATGTAGTGTACTACCTGTCACCGCTACTTCAACAATTATAATTCTGCGCCGGATAAAACAAAAATAAAAATTAAAGAAGGTAAAATGCCTGATGCTATGCAAGATAATCATAAGCAATTAATAAGGTCGTTAGGGCAACCTTTACCAATTCACTTCACACTGAATAATGTCTCATAGTATAAAAACGTATCGTATGTGATCCAGAGTGCCTAGTGTGAGTTTGTTTTATGTTAACGCGATCGACATGTTTATGACGTTCGGCGCTCCTATTGGCCCGCTCCGAGATCTTAACAAATCAGAGAGCCCAACGCGATAAACATTTCGATCTCGTTAACGTAAAAACAACTCTCACTTAACGCACTGATCTAAAGCTAGATATTAGTAACAAGGAGATGGCTTTTACAGACACGGAATGATTGATTGTTCTCGTGTGTTTTAGAAGTTACACTGTTTGGTTACATAAATTAAAGGACATTAACCGGTTTTAGATCAAATCATCAATACAAAATGCTCAAAAAATAAAAAGTTGATACTACCAATAAACCGATTGCAAAAAAACTAAAAAGTTTAAAATAAGTCTTTAGGCATTTAGTGTAATTAATTTTAAGTCAATGAAAAATTTGACACCATTACTATTTCATTTTTATTTCCCACATTTTAGTGAGTAGTACTTTGAAAATCGTCGTCCCCTTATTTTGATACACTACAAAACTATGTCACGAAAAAAACATACACGGTGTCTTTGACTTCGACGTACAAATGAATACCACGAATCCAATACATGATTATGGACTCCAATTAATTTTCCGGAATTTTTCGTCGGCTTTTTCCTAATTCAAAAAAATCTGTACTTTTTAAATTTTCACTGTGTCAAATCGTTATTCTAAACAACCCCGATGATATAAAAAACTTTTATTTTTAAATATAATGTTGCCACTAAAGATTTTTTTTTTAAATTTTAAGTAGGTATAGGTTATAGGTCTAAAGCGTGCTGAAGAAATGTACATACATACCTCATTCTAGCGCAAACGAGTAAAAAATATTACTCAAAACTTTGATGACCTTTTGGTTTACAGATTAGTATAAGCCTACGTGAACTACATACGTGTCCTTTTTGAGCAGCACTTAGTCCATCTTCCATACACAAATGGCCAGTGTCCTTTAAAATGATGTATAAAAAAAACCGAATAGGTACTTATTTGTCTACTAGCTTTTACCCGCGGCTTTGCCCGCGTTTATTAATATACTTTAATTCCTCTCCCCTTTTCTTCCCTCTTTCTCCCCCATTTCTCACTTAAAAAAAAAATGTCCGGCTCCAGGGTCCAAACTATCTCTGTACCAAAATTCATCAAAATCGGTTTTACCATTTAGGCGTGAAGACGTAACAAATAAACAAACAAACTCACTTTCACTTTTATAATATTAAGTAAGGTTTTGAGGTAGTCTCTCGAGTTACAAAAATTCTTTCAGTAATGGACCTCACTAATACTAAGTGCCATAGGCGTACAGTCTTTCTCCTCCAGACAAACGCACAGATCCTGAGGGATAGGCCACGAGAGAGAAACTATTACATATTATCTATGTACTTTAGCTTTTACCCAAGCTAAAGTACATAATAATATTATAAAAGCAAAATTGAGTTTGTTTGTTTTGAAAGAAAGAAATTAGCATTACAAAAACATATACACCTTAAAATTAAACAAATGGTACATTGAGTAAAGCTAAAAAAGCCTCAGCTCAGCATAATGCCAGGTAGTAACACAAGGCCACCACCTGAGGCTGATTTTCAGCTGAAGCCCTAGGGTGACATATGTATGTTTAAACAGAAAACACAAAATTAAAAAAAAAACTAATAGGTTTGTTACGTCTTCACGCCTAAATGGCAAAACCGATTTTGATGAATTTTGGTACAGAGATAGTTGGGACCCTGAAGACGGACAAAGGCTAATTTAAAAAGAAAAGCGAGAAAAGTGGGAAAAAGAGTAGAGTATATTAATAAACGTGGGCGAAGTCGTGGGTAAAAGCTAGGACGTATATATTTCTTTAACATTTACAAAAGCCTGAGACATTTTGTGAAAGGTATTCTTTTGCCAACATTCTTTAGCTTTATTGACATGTTTGAAAAAATAATAAAATAAATATGTGTAGTAACTATTTGAGATCGTATGACAAGGTTGATGTAAGATGAGTCAATTAGACTCAGCTAGCTGTTCACAGTTATTTTAATGAGCTTTTGTTATTTTCATAAATTGAAATGCACAAAGTAATTCAGTGGCGTGCTTTAGTCTTTAATCACGTGGGTGCTATCTGAACTATTTAGTCAACTCCATTTAGGGACTTAATGATTCTCGTACACATGATTATATTCAATTATGTATTTTTATATTTTTTATTATATAGGCATTTGATCAGTGGTGGCCGAGTGGTAATGATCCCAACTTACTGGTCGCAGGTTCGAACCCAGCCAGGCGCATTACTTTGTGTAATTTATTACATTACCACTGCTCTCAAAACGGTGATGGAAAACATTGTGAGGAAACCGGCATGTCCTAGAACCAAAAATTCGAAGACATGTGACATGTGACATTCACCAACCCGCACTGGGCCCGCGTGGTGAATTACGGCCCATTCCCTCTCCTAGAGAAAAGGCCTGAGTCCCAACAGCAGTAGGAACATTAAAAAGGCTGATGATGATTTATTTTGCAAATACATAGATTTTAAAAACACTTTTACACGTCAATTTAAAATAGATGAAGCCGGCCGTATCTACCTATACCTATCAATGTATGTATTTGTGTATGTGTGTATTATTATTATTATTATATCATTCTTCTTTTCTTTTCTGCCAAACAGTTTTGCCATTATTCAAACCTCTAAATTCCTTTAGCAATACGCTAACTTACTTTAAAAAACCATTTGTCGTATTATTGTTTATGTCGAATTCCTGCCATTGTTAAAATGTCGTTCATCGTACGTGCTTCTCTGGGTTGCGCGTGCCGTAATTTCAAAAAAATTATTTTCCACTTCCATTTTTAATATTTGTTTATCATTTCTTTCCAGAGTTAATTAGTGAAATGTATGAGTATCTGTGAATTATTTAAATTGACGTGTAATTTGATTAAATTGACGTGTTTAATTGAAAATTTTACAATTTAATGAGGCATTTAACTTCAAACTTACAAAAAGGGATTGTAATCAAGCACTAGTTTATATACATATATATATATATATGTTTAAATAGATTTGTGTGTATTGCCATCGTGTTACAGAACTATATATAGCAGCTTTGTAAAAATAATAAAATATGTACAGCTTATATTTACATTATACAACGTTTTATAACTGCCTACCTATTTATGAAGACCATCTTTCCTATCTATCTATCAAGTACAAAAAAGTAACGCAAGCATAAACTAAAAAGAAAAAAACCAAATAAATTTTATCTAAACTTCAGCTGTTTTCCTTAATATTCCTAAAGCAATCCTGGAGCTAAACCGAATCCACAAACCGCAATCAGGATCCACATAAAAGAGAAACTTGAAAAATAAAACTCTAATTAGTAGCATTCTCACCGAGGAAAATAGATCGACACAAAACTTAAAATACTCTGGTGCGCTCAGACAAAATATTAATTTAGATTAAATTCTCTTCCTCCCAGTAATAGAGTTCGGAACCGACAGAGATGGCCTTATGCCAATACTCTTCTTTGTCCAGTGATTAATGTGAAACTGACCTCGGTAAATCGCAACCCTATTACCATTAATTTGGGCTAAATCGGATACCGAATCTAACGCTATAATTGCAGGTTTTATTCTTAGAACCTAAATCAAATTAGAGGCTATATTGTGTGGTTGATCATGGCTGTTGCCAATCTGATTACAGCTTATAAATAGGCTGGCTTATGTGGGCAGTGCCACACCACCACTGATTACAGTAACTGTGTATTAATGAATAGAATAGAATAAACTTTATTGTACACCAAAAAGTAACACAGCTTATACATAAAATTAAATTTATGGGTACAATGGCGGTTTTATCGCTGAAAGCGATATCTTCCAGACAACCTTAGGATGGACAAGACCTTAAAATAATACAGGGGGTAGTGGGTGGGTGGAAAATTGCTTTGTTGTATTTTATTTGGTTTATGACTACGACAGCAAGCATAATCTCAGCTTCAGAATACGTCGGGCGTCATGAGTCGAGGGTTTGTGGATGGTGAGCCATGGGTAGATCGGCGTCTGACTTTTCGGCAAAGTAAATTTCCACGCGCGCTTCCAAAAAATATTTGTAAAATTAGCAGGGCCACTTAGACGCCTGCCAAGACTGTGGATTGTTAGAAAGAGTTACCGTTGTGTGTGTGTGACTATTACTGACTATTTGCCAATTTCGCAGTAACGTAACGACATATGTATATCTTAACTGAACTCAAAAGACGGTCCACGAACCAAAAAGTTATGCGCAAATTAATAACCCCCAATATTATGAAGTTTGACCATAATTGGTGAAATAAACTTTACATATATGCTGTACCTTTCCAAAACGTACTGGCATTATATTATGTAATGAAATTAATAATTAATAATATGCAGAATTATGAATCATAATAAACAGACAATCGGTTGCAGCAATCCTGAAAGATTTGCTATCATTTACTGAAGTGTTCCATGGTCTATCACTGAAGTGCTTAATTAGATCTTCACTAAATTTATATGCAACCTAGCTATTAAGCTCTCCGAAGCCAAAACACAAAAAAAAACCGTCAAAATCGGTTAACAGTTGGCGAAGATACCGCTGTACAAGGAAAAAAAAGCCGACTTGAAAATATCCTCGGTCCTCTTTGAAAAGGAAAAAGAGCGCAGTTTCCTCGATGCTAAAAAAGCGAATTTACACAGGTTGTGTTCATAAATATCTAGCAAAGACAACCTAAGGATTATATTCTCCTGCAAACACGCAGTTTGTCTGGATGTACTCGTTGTAAGAATCTCTTGGTACGCACTTGCCTAACAACAATACCCCTGAACAATAATGCTGGTCTAAAATGATTAAATTGTCATGGGACGGTAAACGCAGTAGTAATAGAATATTTGGATCTGATTATGTACAAATCTGGATGAGAGCATGTATTGTGTATTTAATTCATGTATTACCAAATGTAAACCGATTTTGAAAGGCATATTTCCAACTAAGACGAATTACAGTGTGAAGTACAAATTACAATGTATTAGCGTACTCATTGTTGAAAAGCCGTTAAATAAATAAATTAAATTCGTGCTTTAGATGATGTTAAGGTAAAAATAAACATTCTAAATCTATTTGAAACGATTTGATTTATGTTTTAGCCTTTATAAGTATAAAACAAAGTTTCTTCTAAACCACGAAACGGATTTTGATATGCTTTTCAAAAAAAAAAAAAATGTGTATATATAAATGAGATCGTGGATATTTTGTTTGTTTGTATAAGCATAATCATTTTCATCCGTGTGAAACCGGAATGAGTCGCTAGTGTACTATAAAATACTCTTTAAATAAAGTTATGAAATACATTGTTCGTTGTTCGTTTGAGAGAGAGTCCATGAGTCAATTAATGTCAGTAAAAACACTCGGTTTTCAGTCCTTTTGTTTTGGTTATCTCAAACGATAATTGTACCTACTTTGCGACTCGCATTTGACGTTTCATCCAATTTTAGTAAATAGTACAAATAAAATACACTCGACAACATTTGCTACATAGACTGTAAAATGTAAATCCTTACTAATATTATAAAAGCGAAAGTGAGTTTGTTTGTTTATTACGTCTTCACGCCTAAATGGCTAAACCGTCTTAGTTGAAACTTGGTACACGGATAGACCATGTCCTGGATTAGGACATAGGAGATTTTTTATCCCGGAAGTATGTTCCCTTGGGATAATTTTATGTTATCACGCGGGCGAAGCCGCTGGGAGCTAGAGCTAGTATACTAATATACTAATTTTGTATCTACGCATCAGTATATAAAGTTGCAATATTTTTTTCTTCAAATGATAATCTGAAATGGAACACACGATCCATCAAACCGCATCAATTTCTCAGCATTAGCCAATCGGTCAAATTAGACATTTTCCTTACATAACAAATAACTTTCAATATTCGCAAATAACTAAAACAGCCATTATTTATTTGGCAAACTTATTAAGTAGCGCTGAAACGTGCTATTAAAACTTTGACGCACTTATTCTTGGAGATGCAAAGCAATGAGCTGCTCCAGTATTTTCAACTACATTCTCTTGCGCAAACTAATATCAGTGAAGAAATATAATAAGGCTTGCCCAGTTGAATACTGTTTGTTTACTGGGAAATGGGAAAAAGGAACTAAGAGTTCTGAGAGTCAAGTTTATCCGTACCTATCTGTTTCGCGCGGAACTTGTCTTCGTTTCTCTTTATCGGTCGAATGGGCACGTTGCTCATTTGTACAACAAACTGATCTCCGGTATCATCTAAGTTAGAATATCTAAGTTAATAGACAGTAGTTTCATTTTGTACGGCAGTTATGAGTTTTGGAGCTATTTTATTGAGTGCGCTGATTAATTTTGTTATAATTTGTTGATGAAGAAAAACAAAGGTTAGAATGTAATAACAAGTATAGCAAACTGAATTTCTGGATTATAAATGTAATTGCTCAGCTGCTGACAATCATCAGGTGAGATAGTGGTCAAACGCGAGCCTTTCCATAATATAAAAAACTAAAAAAAAACCTTTAAATCATAGTCTTGTATGTTTTCACATAAATTACCTGTGTAATCCCATTCCGTGTACGTTTTTTGCTTGCCCATTGTATGTTTTTTGTAAGTCCATTTTGTCTACGTGTACTGTAAGCCTATTTTGTGATTGCTTGTAAATTCGCTCTTTGTGTTTTGTGAGTCCACACTGTTTGGGCCTTGTAAACGCACGTGGTATGTTTTAGTAATCCCATTCTGTGTATGTTTATTTTAAAACTACGCTCAGGTATGTTCCTTATAAGCTCACTCTGTGTGTTTTTGAAAACCCACTTTGTGTATATTTGTAAACCCATTCTGTGAATGATATTTTTAATTTTATGAACGTCTCTTGTAAACTCATTCGGTGTGTATTGTATTTTCAGAGCTATATACTAGTAATTTATTGCAAAATGGATCTTTTAGCATCCAACAATCACAAAATTGATAGAACTATAACCTCAACATCTACATTACATGTAACTTGGCAACTAATCCCACATTCTCCGGCGTGTGCCGAATAAAAGAGGTCGCATTCTAAAAGTTGCAGGGTTTGAACAGATCACAACTTTGTAACAGATGTGACCTTCGACCTTACACGTTCATCGATAGAAGTCGGAACCCTTACTGAAGCTTGTTTTAAAATATAGATTGGTTTGAAGAAGTTGTTTGAGTTAATGAGTAGAACGATATTACAGTTATTTTAGTACCTATTGCTATTTTGATTGTTATTGCTCTTTATGACTTTTGGCACAAGGCTTGTTTAAAAATAGGACTATATACCAAAAGGTACTTACGCCACACCGGACAACCAGTAGAGACGTAATTTGAGTGATAGTATACTATGTAGAATTTCATCAACTCAACAGGTAATGATCTCATGTTCCTCACATTATCTATTATTTGCCATATTTTAGACAATTTAGATAAAAAGTCGAAACTCAAAATCTTCAAGATATAAAAATACGCGACTTTGATTTTTTCTAGCCAAAATGGAAAAGAAAACTTCTAGTCATTGAAAAATACCGGTTCACCAGATTCTCAAATTTAAATGGCTCGAGCGCCAATTGTACATACGTCTGTACAAGTTGAATAACCTTGACGCTTAATTGTCGTTTTGTACACACATTTGTAGGAAATTTATTTGGCGGATTGATTATTATTATTTATTTATTTGATTTCTATATCTTTGTTTTTCCTAGAAAAATCGAGAAAAAGTTTTTTTTTGGTGATTTACGTAAAAACGTAAATTCATTCAAATAAAATAGATTCATACAATGCTTTAACAGTGGTGTTTGCGCTTGTTTTAACGTCACAGGTAATGCATTCCACAGACAAGCGACCTCACAGTAAATTAATTATCCAGAAAAGTACAATAAATTTTTGTGTGGGAGTCGCAAAAGAAGTGAAATCGTTCCGAGAAGACAATACATTTTGAAATCACTCGAGTTTATCCAGTTTTAGATACTTCAGTGAGGTCAAGATATCTGGCATTAGTATGATAAAGGATGGGTAAAAAAAGAGATTGAACAAAGCGGGATCTTGGTGGCAGTCGGCAGAAAATTAAGTACGCAGTCTTTTCAAAGATGCGGTAGATGCATATAGTATGAGGCTGACGTCCTATATTTCAAAAGAAGTTCTGGTCAATAAATATGAAGGTGTTGGTGAACTCAATAATTCGGATACTTGCAAATGAACGATCAAGTCGAGATTACATCAGATTCTGGGCTGATGTTCGCGCAAGTCCAAGTGCTCTTTTCTCTGTCGGCAGCTGTGTGAACAACATCTAGGCTAGAGACTACAACATGGCACGTTTGTGAACGGAAAATCTAAAGCCTACATCGCCATCGTTTGGAATAGTTTATTTGTATACTCGTTACCCATTCAGCGCCTACAAAATAGAGTCTTTGCAAAGGATTTCCATTGTGAACAACATCGTGAGCCGACAAATATAATTGTTTCACATTAATCATGATTCGTTTGAAGAAGAAATAGGATAAAAAAAAAGCAAATGAAATTAAACTTCAGGTACGAGGATGGTAACGGATTGGGCTTGTCAATTGCCTTCTGTCGAACTGTCGGTTGTGTACCTAACCTTAATAGACTATCCGATAGACTACCGAAACGACAAACGAAACGTCTGCTATTGTGTGCCGATCTTTATCAAATATTTACCGACACTGGTGAGAGAATGGCCCGCTTTAGATATATATATTATAAAGTAGGTACCTAAGTCTTTGATTGTAGGTTTAGTGCGGGCATAATTATTAACTTACATTGAGTCAAATACTATAAATAAATATGAGCTTTGAAGTGTTACATCTTTGGATTGACTTAGAAGTATAAGTTCAAATAAACTTAATATTAAATATTTTTAGGTGAGAAATCATCAAATGACATCTCCCGCTCTTGAGCGGGGCGGGAGATGTATGTATCAGACTTTTACTAGTCAGTAAAAGTCACATACAGACAGGCAGATACATACATCTCCCAGTCACGGTAAAACTCATATATTACGAGTTTTCTTGGACTTTATACAAAAATGATTATAAGTTCTCCGATATTACTGAAAATACAAAACACAAAGAAACCAATAAATAAACCTAAATTTCAAAGAAAAAAATAACTTACCTTTATGATAATAAAGGTAAGTTATTTTAAGGATAATAAAGGTAAGTTATAAGAGCCAAGGGTGATGCGAATGATAAACCCGTGGCCCTGGAACGAAGCCAAAGAAGGAACTGGAGTAGGTTTTTAGTCAGTAAAAGTCTGAAGCTATCTCCCGCTCCGCCCAAGAGCGGGGGATGTCATTAGATGATTTACCCACCGAAAAAAAAAACATATAAATTAGTTATTTACCCAGAAAGTTCAAACGTAGTACATAAATAGAAATAAAAATATGGACAGATCATTATGGGCTAAACGTTCTGAATAACCTCAGCAACGACGGCGTGTGTTTACAGAACGTGGATACAATGCGTATTTGTATTCAGAATCAGGATAGCTCAATACATTTCCTACGTCGGGTAATATTTCCATAACATAAGATATTTCTAAACCAAATGAGGCACACGATTCTCCCATTATTCATCAGACCTATCATTTTATGGAGACACTTTTATTATATTTTTTGTGGCCCTTTGCGTCCCTGAAAACTTAGAGACTAGAATCTTGCTATAAAGTTCTTTTTTTCTTATGAAGTACGACTACTAGCTCACACTATGAGTAGAAATTGAAAAAGTTTGTGGCAATGTTATGATTATGTATGAATTTATAAAACAAACGGCTCTAGATAATGTTTTTATTCTAATTTTTGCGAGTTTTCTGAAAAATTCTTTCGCAAAGAGAGCCGAAACAATGTCTCTTGTGGTTGAATAACAACTGTTTTATATTTAAAAAACAAAATTATAGGTGTAAACATAGTTTTTTTACGAGTATTTTTTTTAGGAGTCATCATCAAATCATCCAATGATTTCTTTCGCTCTAGAGCGGAGCGGGAGAAATCAGTGTCAGACTTTTACTTACAAAAACCCACTCTTATACTCACGTTCCTTCTCTGCCTTGCGTTCCAGGACCCTGAGTTTCCCTTTCGAAAGCAAACCTATGGTTCTAGTAGGGTTCAACCCTGTTGGGTGTAGTAGGTGCTGACCTCTCTTGGAGACCTTTATGCCGATCGCCCCCACCAGGATACGGCAGAGCTACGCTTAAGAGGGTCCTTCTCCACTCGCTTATCGTAAACATCGAAAATGGTTTAAAAGCTTGCTACTTCATTTAATGCAATCCAACGCGATGTTTGACGAAAAGGCAACGCAAAAAAAGAGAGATAACGCCTGGAAACTCTGTTAGTATTCGGTAATTCCGAGATTTACTCGAAAATTTCACAAAACTTGCTCCAGGAAATAGCTGTTTTTTTTAAACCCTTAAAAGTTTTTGGAAAAAATTGTCATCATTTAGAATCTTAATAAAATTTGCAAGGTCTCTAGAGGATCACTTTTTGACTTTTTTAATTTTTAGGCAAATTATGAAGTGTCAAAGTTCATACAAAATAGGACATTTTCAGAGGTTTTTACTGGATTAGTTTTACACAAATTTAGAAATTGGTTTCTTTAGAAACCTAGATAATATCTACAAGAAACTGTGTTTCCAAAATATCTGATGAAAAGTGTGTAATAACGTCATAATCACTTATGAGCGGTTGTATGAAAAACAGTGAAAATGTGAGTCGTGATGCACCACCTTAAGCGGGGCACACCTCCAACTTGTGCTCTATCGTGTCTTCCGGGCGGTCCACGCAACGGTGACACACGGGATGTTCTTTCTTTTGCGAGTATTTCATCAGTATTTTGATCGTGGCATAAAAAAAAGAAAAAGTTTTATTTAAATATAATCTTAGTTCTCATTTGCCGAGAATTATCTTAGCTAAATCAAACCATCGATCACGCAGCTAAAATACGCCCAGCTAACAGATTGGTGACAGCATTATGGCAACATAATTTTCCTGCTCCATAAAAATAACTTTCATGAATACGCGAGTCTATTTATATTTATAATTTATAATAAAACATGCCGGAAGTTCTGTGTACCATTCTACACGACAAGATTTTGGCATATGGCACATCAAAGACTACATAGTATAAAACAAAGTCGCTTCCAGCTGTCTGACCTTATGTAGGTATGTATCTTTAAAACTACGTAACGGATTTTGATGCGGCTTTATTTAATAGATAGAATGATTCAAGAGGAAGTTTTGTACGTATAATAAATAGGCTAGTTGCCGAAAAAATTTACTTAATTAGTCCGTCTTTTAGATTATTCAAAAATAAGACACGTATTTCTTTATTTGTAAACTAAACCAAAAATGACAAAGATATGGCCCATTAAAGTTACGTGTAACGTCACGGCGTGATGCATTCTTTCACACGAGGTGACGTCACACGTAACTTTAATGGGCTATATCTTTGTTATTTTTTGTTTAACCTGAAACAGAAAAATAGTTGTCCTATATTTTTTATAATATAAAATACGGAATAAATAAAATGTAGTTTTTTTGACCCTGGAAACTACCCTATTGTATAATACATGCACAATATAGTACATAGTGTAGTATATAGTAATTTTAGGCACATTTTTTGCATTGCAAACGCTGTATGAACTCTACGAGATAGATCAAAATAATGTACAACTGTGTACATTATCGTACACCTTCGCACCCGTGCTAGTTAATTATATACAATATACAAAATAGACGGGATGTTGCGTAACACATCATGAAATTCAAGAAATTATATGAGTAACCATTAAATGTATGATAAAATAGTTATGTTTCCGCAGTTAGTTCACATAATAAATTTATGAGATAATCTTAATTTAGGTATTATGTTGAGTCCGGTCAAAGCGCGTCAGTCTTATTTACTTTTAGGACGTTAGGTCAAACGCCTATAGGCTAGCAGTGAAATTACCCAGAGGTGGAGTGAGAGGAAGAGGAAGAGTCAGACTCGATCAATCCAATCCAATCAATGGTGGAGGTCAAATGTTCGTAAAATACGAAGCTCCAAATACGCCTTTCTAAACCTTACAACTTAGATTTGCTGAAAATTTATACATTAACGTTTATTGCTTGCTGAAAATATGGAATACGGCATAACGAAAAGAAATATTACTGCTTGCTATTTAATAATTTTCTTAAATAAACCAGTTCCGAATTCAGAAAGTATTTAATACAAAATACATTTACTTTTAGTCGAATTTCTTAGAATTGAATTTTGATAGGTTATGTAATGATGATGTAATAGCTTTTTTCAAAAACCATACTAGAAAAAAAAACCGAGTCTATTAAAATCATGCAGGCAGGACTTTATTAGAGGATCCAAAGTATGTAATTGTGTATCGGTAAACCGTTGAGTGTTGTATATTTTTTTTATGGTAGGGAAAATCATCCAATGACAACCCCCGCGCTTGGGTAGAGCGGTAGATAGTGTCAGACTCTTACTGACTAAATACCCACCCGGTACCTTCTAGCTTACATACCTGGGCTCGAGCTCCCTTTCGGATAACCCTGGCCCCAGTAGGCTTCGACCCGGCTGGGCCCCTGCTGTTGCTGACAACTCCTTGAGGCGCGCGGGAACAGTGCGAGCCGTCGATGAGTGTTGTACCTAATGTTCGGGTTGACGTTCGGATTTTGTCGCTAATAAATAGTGTCTTTGGACTCATGGTGGAGAAGGGCTTGTGACTTCCTAACAGCTATATGAATAGTTCCTTTGGCCGGTTTGGTGGCGGGAGGGCGTGTCAGACTTATACTGACTTCTGTCACGAGTGGGTTTTGACTCACTTCTATGTTCCTTCTTTACCTTGCGTGCCAGGACCCAGGTGTCACCCTACACCACCCTAAGGGTAACTTTCCGTTTGTGAATAATAATTCGCCGCTGAGGGTTAAAAAAAACCAATTCAATTACTTATAATTCATATTGAATTTGAATGTTAAATTCTTTAAGCAATCGAATGATTAAATAATCAATAAATACAAAGATTTATTGCCGCTAATATATTAACTTTTTATCCAAGTGTTTTATTTAACGCACACTCATAGATTGGCTAAGTAGCATAAATCAATAATAACATTATTAATTATGATGTCGATGATGTAACCCTTCATTTTTCGGTTGGAATTTATTAAATTACTCCTCCCGCGTTGACCTGCTGATTTAAGTACGCCTCGCGAGTGATAGTGTCAGACTTTTGCTGGCATTTATATAATATGGATTCGGTAACCCCCAGAAATACCCATGTCCATTGAGGATCTGTGTCTGGCGGAAATTAAGGTGCCGTAGTGGCTCATTAAACCCCTAATCAAAAAGGGGACTCATAGCTGTGGTCAGTGAGGTCTTTTAGGAACCAGTAGGTACCGAGCCAGCGGAGGTTCGTGTGTTAGGGTCCAATTAATGCCCCTCACGCTCCAGCTATTGGAATCTCGACACAAATTCCCAGCCACCGTAGGCATGCGGACGGTGAGCAAGTAGTAGGTCACCGCCAGGCCGTCTAGTGACCATCCGGACCAAGCCCGAGTCATCGACGGCGCGTAGTGTTCGACGCGCTTCTCAAGGAGAGGTCAACAAAGCTGTAGAGGCCCAGCAAGATCGAAACCTATTGGGGCCATAGGTTGTGCGAAAGAGAACTCCAGGGTCCTGAAACGAAGGCTAAGAAGAAACATAGGAATGGGTTTTAGTCAACAAAAGTCTTAAACACCCTCGTGCCCTGGCCTAGGCGAAAGAGACTTCTTTCGTATTGAATGATTTCAAACCTAAAAAAAAAATTGTCGAATTGGTGCCCAAATCGAACTATACTCTTGATCGCCATTGCGCCTGCAGTAAATGTAATAGCAATATATTAGCGTCTCAAGGTAATATGTAGTGATAAACGGAGATGGATACGTACCTAATAAACCTCTCACCGATGTCTGCACACTAAATCTAGCTGAACCAGTGGACTATCTTAATCCTTACGACGTGTATGCTTCGATTAATTTACTTACAGCAAATATAGTTTGTACCGTACGCGCAAAATACTAAAATGTTTACTTAATCTATAAGTATATAAGCTTTTAATGAAAATCATTTTTTTATAGCAAGATTTTATAGCTCGGTATACCTATATAATTAATACTCATCAAGACTAATCAATGAGCCCAAACTCGATGGGGTTGTATCGTTTAACTACCAAGTTCCAAGATTTACACATGCATGCAAAATTTCAGCTCAATCGGCCGGAAAGTGAGTCAATTTGAATTTACATGATTTGATTACAGACAAACATCGGGACAGGTTAAACTAAATAAAAGCTTGTAAAAAGAGAAACTGACTGACTGACATATCAACGCACAGACAAAACTACTAGGAGTGCGAAATTTTATCACTAACTATCCTTTTGTAACGTAGGCGAGCACTAAGAGAAGATTTTCCAAAATTCACCCCCTAAGGTCATGAAACCGGAGTCCAAAGTTTGTATGGAGAAACCTAATTTTACGCGGGCGAAGCCGCTGGCAGAAGCTAGTAAATAAATAATCAAACTGAACAGAGTTTGAGCTATGAGAACAACTAATAAACATAGATACTTACGAGTATATACTTCTAAATACATATCACGTCGCTTTTTCTGTCCCTAATTCCCTATATCCCTATGTACGCTTAAATCTTTAAAGCTACGCAACGGATTTTGATGCGGTTTTTTTAATAGATAGAGTGATTCAAGAGGAAGGTTTATATGTATAATAACATCCATTAAATAGTGGAGAAATACTGTTACCCGAGCGAAGCCGGGGCGGGTCGCTTGTTATAGATAAATTACACCCAGACACAGAACAAATGATTATGCTCATCACACAAACATTTATCTTGGATGGAAATCGAACTCCGCAGTCAATAACCACTAGACGAACAGGCCAGTCAAAAAAATTGCTTTTTGCAACCGTGTTTTGATATCCTACGTTATGTTTTCGTCGGGAATGCCAAAACGGGTTTGGGAACTGTGGGGAAAAAACGAACTTTCTTACAAGATTTTACCTTCGCATTTGCTTGTGGATCTCATACAATGACTTAGATAATGATAATAGGGGCCATAGTCTTAACATAGTTCCTGGTAACCAGTCCACTTAAGGGCCAGTCCACACGGCGCGTTGCGTCGACGCAACGCAAATATTTCGACGAATTGGCGGGCCGTACGAGCAGGGTGGCGTCACTCGTCTGCCCGCCGATTCGTCAAAATATTTGCGGTGCGGCACCGCAACGCATCGTGTGGCCTAGCTCTTAGACTCCAAAAACCATAGCCTTATACCTATTAGTTTTCCACATGTCGCAATAGTTTCCCTTCTACCGGGGATTGTCCTTGGATTCACATACAGGGATAATCACCGTTTGGTACCACGTTCCATTAAAAGCGTCTAAAAGGAGCTCTGCGAGTTGGTTTCGGCTCTTTGGATGCCTTCCAAAGGTCTAGACCTCATGGTCCTGAGATAAATATGTATATAAAAAATAAAAAATGACGT
Organism: Mythimna lalbum; assembly: GCA_949319445.1. Lineage (NCBI taxonomy): Eukaryota > Metazoa > Arthropoda > Insecta > Lepidoptera > Noctuidae > Mythimna > Mythimna lalbum. Next base: position 9,034,120 of record OX439351.1, on the reverse strand, counting down.
TGATAAACGCCTTTTGTCGATGGATATTAATAACACTGTCCAGACAGGGGCCATAGTCTTAACATAGTTCCATGTTACCAGTCCACTTGACTCTAAAAATCATAGCCCTATTATTTTTGTTTTCCATATGTCACAACAGTTTTTCAAATCCGGGGCTTGTCCTTAGATGCACTAGCATAATGCGAACAGGGATAATCGTCGGTTGGCATCACGTTTCATTAAAATTACCTAAAGGGCCTCTGAGAGTTAGCTTCAGCCCCTCGTACGCCTTCCAAAGGTCCAAAACCTCAGAGTCTTGGGTTAAAAATCAAATGAAAATAATAATAATATTCGACAACTATCACACAACGCCGTCTAGTCCCAAGACTACCAAGCTAAGCTAAGCTTACTAGACAACCGACAAACATACTAATAGGTGACTATATTACAGACTGGCTATTATATAACAGGGGTTTTTCCAGTTCTGCTTATAACACATCGAATCGACCTGGCTTTTTAGTTTTTTTTATTCATTTCAAAAATACTGCGGCGACTGGTTTGAGTCGAGACAATTATATCTTCATTTTTGTTTTCTTACTTTTAATTCATTTTTGGTTTTGACCTGCGCGGGTGTTTATTTTAAACATCATTTTGAAATGTTCTTATTTTGAGGTCACTGATCTTAAATATTTCCAAAACTTGATCAAAATATAAAAAGGTTTTGAGTACAAGTACCTACGTACTTGAACCGGTTTTGGAACGGATAAACTCCAGCTCACGATCACGATTTAATCGACAGAGAAGTTTTAAAACACAGTTCCTTATTGAATCACGAAATATCGACTCGTCAATCAAACATTGGTTAGGAAATTCCACGAAAATTCTCAAATATGTTGGGAGATGACGTCACAGATAAAACGAATAACCCGGTCAACCCTTCGCGTCACTAGAGAGGTACTTTAGAAACATAACCACGGCAATCTAGACCGAAGTAGTACGATGTGAAACGAAGAGGCAAAATAAAGCCGTTTATTTTTTTTTGGCTCTACTCATCATGTGCTTTCCCAACCCTATTTGAATTTAGAAGTGAAAACTAGAATAGGTAACTTTTTGTTATTCAAAGGTTTTCATGAGCTTGCCAGAAAACATATTGGTTTTGTTTGCTTTTGTCTAATAATTCATATATTGTTTTTTTGGAGTCTGCAGAGGTTTTTTCCATAGACTAGGTTCTCTAATATAGCTTTCAGTCCTTTTGACTCATAAAAAAATCTAACATATAAAAATCATATCATTTCTACGAAACGACATGACTGATTTTTATCCGACTCAGGCAAAGTCAAAGGAAGGTTATGATTTTTACATTCTTTTGTGTATATTGGATAGGTTTATGGCGAGTAATTGGCAGCTCGCCGTCCAGCCGTCCAGTAAAGCCAAGAGATGTAAGCAAAATAGACGAAGACAGTTAGGAGAGACGCCTACCAGGGCTATGGATTTTAATAAGAAGTTATTGTAGCTCTCGCAAAAAGGGCAGCTCATGGAACACTGTGGGTTTTAGGCAACTCATGGAACACTCAAAATCAAAATCAAAGTTAAAATATTTTATTTCACATAGGCCTACATGGGCACTTATAGATCATATACATCAGAAGCTAGTGCACGGTTACAAATTGGTCGTTTCCTATGGAGAAGAACTAGCAAGAAACTCCATGGTTACTCTTTTTAAAAAAAGTGGTTATAGTGAGTAAAAATCTGTCAGTGCAAGTCTGACGGGAGTGTCCGACTTTTAATGACTAAAACTCACAATAGCTTCACCAACTCTACATAAAGCTGGAAAAGTTATTTGATAAACTCCCACGTAAACTAAACCCTGCAGGTATCACGTCCATATTCACATTCAGTCTAAACCAAGGTTTGTCGCCCACAACCCACACAAATGAGCTATTTCAAACTCACATAATCTAGTTAGTGACTGTACTAGATAGAACTGACTGAAGTTGGACAGCCGCGGTATTTAGTCAATGATCGTAGGTGTACTAACTAGAGGTGAGATGTACTAGGTAGAATGCGTACTTAGTCTTAGAAGTACGCGCCCGTACAAATACCTATTCCACGAGTATATAGGCGCTTCGAGTATTTGTGCGTCTCGAGTATAATGAAGTTTCAACGTCTTAGGAGTATGGACGTTTCGGTAAGTCCCCTCTTTGAGGCGTGGCTGGAAAGACCTCACGGCGTCCTTGCCTTCCGCATGACGCAGGTCCTCACCGGACATGGCACCTTCGGCGCCGCCGCCGGGAATCCGATCCCAAATTTCGGCCACCGTAGACGCGGGCTCGCGGACGGCGAGCCATGGGTAGCTCGCTGTCCGACCGTCCGGTAACTGTCCGGACCGAGCCCAAGACGTCGATGGCACGCACTGTTTCCGCGCGTCTCAAGGAGCAACAGGAGGGGCCCAGCTGGGTGGAAGCCTACTAGGGCCAGGGTTATCCGAAAGGAACTCGAGCCCCGGTATGAAGGCTACAAGGAACGGGGTGGGGTTTTTAGTCAGTAAGAGTCTGATACTATCTCCCGCTCCACCCAAGAGCGGGGGTTGTCATAAGACGATTTTTGTCGACTGAAAAAAAAAACCGATCAAGTAATGGAGGTTTTTCGGTTTATTGATTATTAGACTACGCAAGCTATTCGATTTCCTCAAATCGATTTCTAATGATCAAGGTTCATATTTATGTAGTGCGTACGCGTGAGTCTCGTTCAGACGCGATACGCCTAAATACTCGAGACGCGTTTATGTAGTGCATACGGAATAATACCTGTTCCCGTATATAATCGTTTCATCTCTAGTACTAACAAACTGTCCAGCTGAACTATTGCAATCAAGGCACGCTCAACGGACTGCGGTTAAGAATAGAACTCATAATGATATTGACGAACCCGTCCGGTGCATAGCGGAAAACTTTTGTTGATAAGTTTCCTTCCGACTCTATGAACATTGTAACAGTAGATATAATAACTATTATATACTAAAGTATATAATAGTAGTATATATAATGTGTATTGAAGAAAACATAATAAATATGTTTTCTTCAATACACATTATATATACTCATAAACAACTATAATTACAGTAAAATAAAAACATAACAAAACCCTACGCTAATTACAACTAACTAAAATCAAACCGGTTGCGTTTCGGGGAGTGTGCATCGGAATTGCATTACCTGATTCCTCCTAGCCCGTTCCATCATCGGACTACCAGACGTACGGCGATGCGCCACCGGTACATGGTGGACATCCCGCCTACACGCACAAAACGTTTTGGAAACACATTCATTGTGCGTACAGCTAAGGAATGGAATTCCTTGCCGGAGTCTGTGTTTCCTGATAACTACAACCTGGGAATCTTTAAGTCGAGAGTGAATAGGTTTCTTCTAGGTAAGCGCGTTCCATCGTCGACCGTATCGTCGTTTTCCATCAGGTGAGATAGCGGTCAAGCGCAAACCTATCAATAATAATAATCTATATATATAAAAATGACCCCCGTTTTCCGTGGTCACGACTTGGCATGAAAACGGCTTGACCGATTTGGCTGATTTTTTTTTTTGTTGTGATTTTTATTGTGAGGAGAAGGTTCTTATGGAAAAAAAAATAGGGTAGTGTAGGGTAGAGTAGGGTAAAGTAGGGTAGAGTAGGGTAGAGTAGGGTAGGGTAGGGTAAAGTAGGGAAGAGTAGTAGGGTAGAGTAGGGTAGAGTAGGGTAGAGTAGGGTAGAGTAGGGTAGAGTAGGGTACAGTAGGGAAGAGCGGGAGCGAAGCCGCGCGGGCAAAAGCTAGTAAAAAAATAAAAAAACAAAATTATGGCGTCAAAAAACTAATCCACATCGCTGTCGAGTGGTAATATGCCCAAAAGACTGCCGACATTGCTCTGCAACGCTTTACAATATTATAAACAATGTGGTATTATCAGTCAAACAAGTTGTTTTATTTCATATTAAAGTTCAAGCGCTCTTATTGAAAAACCCTATACTATCATTTTTTCCTAAATACTTATTTTAATTATAATAGCCAGTTACTCATAACATTATATTAAATATATATGTATGTGTATTTTAACTATATGTATTCTTTTGAAACAAAATTCTCTTTTGTGCGCCTACCATATTGTCTCTTCACCTCCCTAGTTTGACTGGTAGAGAATGCCTAAGGCATTAAGGCCGCCTTTGTACTTTTTGTTGCATGAAGATTAAATAAATAAATAAATTATATAACACTGTAGAACCATGGCCTATTTACACGTAGAAAAGGGCACGAGTATTATCTAATCACCACGCGTGCTCAAGGCGATTCGGCTATTTCGGGTTTTTACTAAAAGCCCAGGGTTCTTTATGATGTCATTGCCGAGCCTAGAACCATCCAAGCCAAATAAATGAACAATGAATGATGAATGAATTATGTGATCTGTATTTCCTGATAGCTGCAACCTAGGGGTCTTTAAATCAAGAGTGAATAGGTTACTTCTAGGCAAGCGTGCTCTATCGTCGGTCATATCATCGCTTACCATCAGGTGAGAGAGTGGTCAAAAGCGGGCCTATCCTTACTAATATTATAACAGCGAAAGTGAGTTTGTTTGTTTGTTTGTTACGTCTTCACGCCTAAATGGCAAAACCGATTTTGATGAAACTTGGTACACGAATAGACTATGTCCTGGGATAGGTCATAGGATACTTTTTATCCCGGAAGTATGTTCCCTTGGGATAAATTTTTGCTATTACGCGGGCGAAGCCGCTGGGAGCAGCTAGTCAACAATAAAAAAAAAAGTTTATAGACCAAGCACCTACTCACGTTTACAGAAATGAATCTTACACATATGCACCACAAATTGGGATATCTGCAGGCCATTACAAATATTTGTCCTACTTACAGCCGAACCTCCATCTCCATCAGTAGTATAAGGCAGCCAATCACTCAGGCTCTGCGACATCGAGCCATCACACTAAGACAGTGGAAACTTCTACCTAAACCCCATACTTTGTTTGGCGAAACTTTCCAGTTTCACTTCTCTGAAATAAGTATATTGGTTTCCTTTGTTTGGAATTTCGCAGTGGCATCGAAGTTGGTTCATCAATTTCTGCAATAAGTTTGCCTTAGTTAAATGTTGTTGCCGTTGTCAGTCACTTCCAAGCCATGGTGCTCCATGACAAGTTCGGGAGGTTCCTGCACCGGATTCGTGCGGAAGTGACGCCCGGGAGTCACCACTGTGCGGAACGCCCGGAAGACACGGTGGGGCACACAGTAGACGTGTGCCCCGCTTGGACAGAGCATCGCCGTGCCCTCGTGAGGGTCGGCGGCGGCGATCTCTCGAGCTGGGCCTTGGTACAGGCCATGGAGGAGTGGCAAGCGATGGCCTCCTTCTGGGAAGCAGTAATTCTAGGAAAAGAGGAGGCCGATCGCATCAGGCAACGGCAGCGCTAACAGTGCCCCTGCAACTGTACAAATAAAATAAAGATGAAGACAATCTACGCTCGAGGGTTTTACATACAATTTTAACCCTTCAGATACCGTCAATTAGAGACACAATAGTAAGACAATAGATGTGCGGCCACCGGTGGTCGCTTGGGGATTCATGAATTAATTAGTGTTGAGGTGAGGTAGACCAATTAACTTTCTCCTTCTCGTCATTATACAGGAAGATTTTTTTTCTGCTATATTTCTAATAATGTAATCTCAGGATTTGAAGCATATGCATTTTATTCTTTCGCTGTATGAAATCAGTATAAGTACTTAAATATCTCTACCTAAATCCAATTTCTGCTTATTATACCACCAATACTGTACGTAGAGCTATAATTTACCTTTGTAGAACCTGTCGCCTACAAGCCAGGCTTCCAATTGGTTTAGTTTCATGAACATTGTGACAACTACACGTGTCAGGGTACTAATTGAAACCACATTGAACTGAGCGTATGTATGTTTGAAATGCAGTTGTTAATTGAACTAACCAGGCAACATGTGAACATAGCGCTTTTGCCTTGTAAAGCAATATTTCTCTGATAATAGTATCGTTGGATTTCGTTGAGAGGAAACGTATCTAAAAAGGACATAAACATACGAGTGAGTATCTATTTGGTCATGTTCTTCTGAAGGGCCACGCAAGCAGTACTTTTTTTTGGGTTAGGAAATCATTAAATGACTTCTTCCGCTCTAGGGTGGAGCAATATGGCGTGTTGATTCGGGTTTGGTCCATACCGAACAGCTAAGCTACGAACTACCTATTGCTCGTCGTTCGCAATCGCCATGCGTCTCTATCGGACATCTCCATCGGCGACTGCTAGGACGTGAGGAGGGCCGTTCCTCTAGACCATGGGCTGGCCATGGCATTTTGGTACCCGCTTCCGGTACTCACGGACCGGAATGTTATCGGTGTTTAGAGAGAGGTGCGCCATGACGGCTCATTTTGAACACTGCGCAGCGACTCTTTACCACGCACCGTCATAAAATTCGTTGCAAGATTCTGGAGTCGCGAAGCTATATCTTATATAGCCCAATCACTTTTGCCTTTTGTATGCCGTAATTAGAGAAATAATTAAAAAGCCATTGTGTCTCGCGTAGATCTGTGTTCCGGCATACAACGGGATATCAATTCAGTTTAGGTCGTAAAATGGATAGCATATCAGTACATAATAATCTACATCTACACTAATACTATAAAGAGGTAAAGTTTGTTTTTTTATTTGTAGGAGGTAATCTCTAAAAGTACTAGTCCGATTGCTAAAAGTTTTTCACTGATAGAAAGTTGCTTAATTTCTGAGTGACAGACTATTATTATATTATATTTTATGTACGCGGGCGAAGCCGCAGGCAAAAGCTAGTTTATAATTAACGCTTCTTATACTGACCGATGTTTTTCTATTACAACTTTCCCGTAACGAACTTAACTAGCTGCAAATATGTAGTTGCGGTGATGCAGTTTCGCAGTCCGCCATTTTACTTGCCGGATATTTCAGCAAGGCACTTAGTCTGTTTTAGCTATTCACTTAACTTGTTTTTCCTCTTATTTGCCAAGCTGCACTTTCAAGCTTGGGATAATTTTATTTAGATTTTTTTTATTTTGAAAGTTTATTTTGAAACAAAGCATATTTGGTGTCACAGTTTATTTTTTAAAAATAACACCGTTGATATTGTGTTCCATTAGTTAAATTTTCGAGGATAACACTTATTTAGAAAGAAGAAAATAAGAAAAAAGAAAGAAAACATATTTATTCTGACTGATTAGATGCATGCACAATTCTTTACAAAAAAAAAAACAACAATTTCCCCGCCTTTTTTTACAATCCTGTTTTTAATTAATTTTTAAATGGGTAGGTTACATCCATTTTGATGGCACGGTTGGTGCTATGGTAAAGTTATTGGCTGCTATCCTTCGTATCGCGGGAGTTCCAGTTCCAGTGGGAGTCGCACTTGTTGGTAAATGAGAACGCAGTCATAATATTTATGATGTTGTCTACACTGTCATTTTAGCTGTATTAACTTGGTACCCATTTTTGTTTCTTCTCTGGTTTTTTCCTGTTCGAAATGAAAGCTTTTATGTATATTCGGTCATATTAATTCTACTGATTTTATTAATAACTTACAACCTGAAATATCATCAAGACTGAGGCACCAAAGGTTCTGTACAAACTAATTTATGTAAATTTATGGTTCGATTCCCGAAGGGAGTCTCGAAGAGTTTTCCAAATCACAAAAAAAGTATCAACAAAAAAGATTTTACTATATGAGACTTTGCTTCATGCCAAATTTCAAAATTTTAGATCAACTGAACGTAGAGGTTCTCATTTCTCAGCGTGTGTCAAAAGATGCACCTAAATAAAGCATAAACAGAATCTTCAGATTGCGTTGACTTAGAAGTTTGATTTTTTTCTCTGCTACTCAGAGTAGCATTCCTTATTAGTGTTTAATAATTTCAGCTTCATATAAATTCATATTTTATATTAATTTGCGTCATTAGGAAAAACGGTCTTGACAGACGGACAGCAAAGTGATTCTATAAGGGTTTCGTTTTTACCAACATTGGCACGGTACCCTAAAAACTGTAGAATTATGAATAAAACATTAAAATTTTATCAGATGAAACTCTCTAATATTGAAGCTCAAAAACTTTTCCGTTCAACTATAATTATGTTAGAAGTTGTTCAAGATCGCTTCTGTCCCGTCATTATTCATAATTCTTAATTTCGCAGGTGTTACAAGAACTTTTATTTTTCTACCAGTGTTTAATGAGGAAGCGAGTTTTTGACAAACTTTATACTTCAGTTATCCATCACTAAAAATTTTAATAGCTTCATTACATAGGTCTAACTTGGGGCCTGAGCCTGTGTCTTATCCTCCTTTCCATTAAATATGTGTGTGTTTATGTGATGAGCATGATTATTTGTTCTGTGTCTGGGTATAATTTATCTATAATATGTATTTATTTAGAAATATATGTAATGAAATGACATTTCATTAATTCAAATTTGCCGCGCTTCGCGCGTTGAAGTTGTCAATGGAATTTATGTTCTGTGGAACGGGGTGACGTGTGATTGAATGGCAGATGATATTTAGATTATTTTGCATATTTTATTGTTAAAAATTCTATTGTAAAGAGATAAAATAAAGGGATATAATTGAGGAGGCGATATTAGTAAACTTTAAATGTCGTTTCTTTGATTTTCAGGTAAGTTATAGGTGTAATGGTCATAGTTAAACGTTGTAATATAGTAAAGACGTATTAAATAAATAAATCTTTGATTTTCAGAGAAACAATTTGTGGTTTATTTGGAAAATCCTCAATAACATATCTTATATATATATAAATATGGTTATCAGTTGTCTAGTACCCATAACACAAGCTCTGCTTAGCTTGAGACTAGACGGCGGTGTGTGATAGTTGTGGAATATTATTATATTATTATTATTTATTCTTCAGGGGGTACTAAATGCCTACCGCAAGGACTGGTTTGATGTGGCTCAAGAAAAGAATACCTGGAAGAAGTTGGGGGAGGCCCTTGTCCAGCAGTGGGACAGTAGAGGAGATTAAAAAAAGAATTACACAAATATACAGCCTATTTTATTTTTAAACTGCCACCATACGAGCAAAAATGTGCCAAACAGTTGGTTTTAAATATCTTCATTACATAGATACAGCAATTTTTTTTTACTGCTTATAGCAGCAGCTTAAAAAAATAGGCTTAAAAGATTAGGCGAACTTAAATGTGCTAAATAGTAGTTTTTCTTTCCCTAAGTTAACTAGCGACCTGCCTCAGCTTTGCATAAGTTTTATAATCTTTGAAATTCTCGGTTTTAGATTAATTTACTTGTACAACATTACAGCCTAAACTAATGCGTTGTACAGAAACTAAGAAAAAAAAGAAGAAAAGAAAAAAGGAAAACTTATACATTACCAATAAAATAAAAATATCCCACAAAACCAAATAAGACAAGGTCTACTTTTTTTTCATCCATCCTCTCACAAAACCTTAGACATTCACGACACATATCTATCCATCTCCCAGCAAATAAGTCACACTCCGGTGTTAGAGTCAGAAGAGCATTAAGCACAGAAAGCGCACGAACGAGTGGCGAGTTAGCTCTTGACACTGTCTGAGATACAGGATCAGCTAACAAACGGTGTGTTCGCGGCCTGAGGTGTTGTTTAGGTACGGGAGGAACAAACAACCTATATAAATGATACATGCATACGACAGTAGAAAAATCTACTGTAATATGCATGTATCATCTAAATCTTGTACAAAAATCAATCTGTAAGTTGGTATAAACCTCACAAAAGTCTGTTGGCAAATAGACATATGGACAGACCATAGATTTATATTATTTCTATGGGACAAACAGACAGATAGATCTTTGTTTTATAACATTTAAAGAAGGATTTTAACATAACTTGTGTCTTTCAGTGACTAATACCAGAAAAAAAAAAAATTTCACATTGTTTATTTATGTCGCCGGAAAATTCCAGACTCCTTATGATTATAATAAATCTTTTTAGACTATAATTTCTTGATATATTATGAAAACGTCGTTTTCTTTACGATAAATCATATCCAAATTCATTAGTTTCTAACATAAGATGTCTTATTTAGAAAAAAATAGTTTACAATTTCACGCGCTATTTTACAATCTTACGGGCGTTTGCAATTTTCTAGTGAAGTACCTACCCATACAAAGGATGTTTGTTAGATTTCGATAAGACCACCATTTTATGTCTACATAGATTTAAGTTCCTGTAAAATCTATGTTAAGCTATGTACCGATAATCTGGTGAAGGTTGCGGGAATCCGATGGATGTGGGATGCACAGGATCGTTCATTGTGGCGACACTTGGGGGAGGCTTATGTCCAACAGTGGAGGTCTATCAACTTTTTTTATGGTTGGCAAAAATCATCCAATGACAACCCCCGCTCTTGGACGGAGCGAGAGATAGTGCCAGACTTTTACTGACTAAAAACCCACCCCGTTCCGTTTAGCCTTAATACTGGGGCTAGACCCCCTTTTGGATTACACTGGCCCCAGTTGGCTTCGACCCGGCTGGGCCCCTGCTTTTGCTGACAACTCCATGAGGCACGCGGGAACAGTGCGCGCCGTCGACGTCTTGAGCTCGGTCCGGACAGTTAACGGACGGTCGGACAGCGAGCTACCCATTACTCGCCGACCGCAAGCCCGCGACTACGGTGGCCGGAAATTGGGATCGGAATCCCGGCGGCGGCGAATGTCGGCTAAAATGATTATGAAAAGCTATGTTACTATTTGCTTTTTCCTTTAGTTACAATAAAGTTCATTCCACCCATTCTATCCTATACACACAAACTCTAAGAGAAAAAACAAGCAGGTTTGTTTGTTTATCATCCTGGTGTACGTTGTAAAAATAAAGGACAAAACATGTTCTGTGGTTTATAGACTAACCCCATATCATTATGGCTGACATCAAACCCCCAGCATATTGTTTTCGCCTCGAGCAACATACATGGGAGCGTCTAGTAGATATATTTTCTTTTTGATATGTAGTTTATTTACGCCTATTTTTTACTGGCTTTCGTCTTGATATATTTAATTAGCACTTTGCCTGCTTTTGCCAGATTATTGTTTAATAATAATTATTATTATTATTTTGTTTATAAATGTATGAACTCAAGAAATAATCTCCATATAATCTTGAAAACCTCTTTAATGGTTCTATTGGAGGTAATTCTGAAAATAAGTGAAAGACAAAGTCAAAGACAAAATATTTTATTTTACATACTACATGGGCGCACTTATAAAACGTCAGAAGCTAGTGCACGGTTCCAAATTGATCGTTTCCTATGGAGAAGAACCGGTAAGAAACTCCATAGTTACTCTTTTAAAAAAAGTGGTTAATGTTACATTATTTATAGATATTATAAAAAAAAGTAATATAACCATCATAATAATGATAACCTTAATTTATTTAAGTTATATTCCTGCAAATTTTTAAGTATATTGGCACACAAAGTGAGACTTCTGGGGATGCAATTCGAGACACATTTTCACTGTTTTTCATAAAACCACTCTTATCCGATTATAACGTTATTACACAGTTTTCATAAGATATTTTGGAAACACAGTATCTTGTGGTTATTATCTAGGCTTCTATTGAAATCGATTTCTAAATTTGTAGTGTTACACAAATTCCAGTAAAAACCTCTGAAAATCTGCTATTTTGCATTAACTTTGACACTTCATAATTTACTCAAAAAGTCAGTGCTTTAGAAACTTGTAAAGCGTTTAAAAAAACAGCTATTTCTTGGAACAAGTTTTGTAAAATATTCGAGTAAATCACTTAAAATTATCTCTCTTTTTTGCGTTACCAAACGTTAGTCAAACATTGCGTTGGATTGCGTTAGATGAAGCAACAAGCTTTTAAACCATGCTCGATGTTGACGATAAGCGAGTGGAAAAGCAGCCTTTTAAAGGTTGAATTTTCAAAAACCCTTTCTTAGTACACGTCTACGTCTTAAAAGAAAGCCTTGTGAAAAATGTTGTGTTTCTAGTCTCAATAGTTTCGGCTATACATTGATAGTATCTCTTAGTCAGCCAGTTTCTCATTTTATACTACAAATTTTAATAATACACCTAGCCCGCTATTAAGCTAGCCTATATTGTCCCCCAGCTGGGCAAAGGTCTTCATCCACTATTTCCAACGATCACAGTTCCTCGCTTTCTCTTCACAATTCTTAAGGAAGACATCCAAGTGATCCCGCCCGTTTTATATGTATAGATTTTTTAACAACTGATATAAACCATTTATGAAGAAGGAAAGCAAAACAGGTAAAAGTCATACTTATTTCTGAGGAAATCTCTTCCGGTATACCTGCGAAAGGAGAGTTGGTTGATTATGTAGTTACTTGGGAGTTGAACACAGGATTTATCCCTGTAGTACGTTTTATTAGGATACATTTTCATAAGAATACAAATGTAGGGTTTTTATCAGTCCCTTTTTCAATTCAATTTATTTTATTTCATCTACATAAATAATAATCATACATGTTTTTTTTATATAAAATGTATGTTAGATACTCGTAGTCAGTCTAAAAAGTCAAACACGAGGGATTTTTTGAAGGAAATACAAAAATTGTTGTTGGTCACCGAATTAAAAACCCCCCAGCCTAAAAAAACAAAACAAGGTAATCCTAGAACGCAAATAAAACTTTGATACGCCCTCTCGCTCTACCCTAGAGCGAGAGATTAATTTCATAACTTCCAACTTAAAAAAAAATGTAGGACATCTTATTTGTCAGTCTTTTTTGGAACCTTCAATTTTACAACCCAACTAACAACACAATATTTTTGCTTATAACGTAAGACGATATTTTTATCTAACAAAATCCAACGAAGCCTCTATTTTGATCAAAATGAAACTATTTTATGGCTTCTGAAGTTGCCACTGAACATCACAAGATAATATTATCATGGGAATTAGCATAAAAAATCCCTTACTTTCCTTCAAACTTTATGCACACGTATATGGGAAAAGTTGTTTGTTGTTAAATGGAAAATAGCGAAAGTACTTGTTCCTACTACCATTTAAAGGTAATCTCACTTGCTATGTAAGTTTCTTGTGAGAGGAAGCAGCGTGCAAGTATGTGTTTGTGATTCTAGAACAAGATTACGAACTTCTTACATTATGTTATCTTGTAGGTGTATTTGTTAAATTGACAACGTAAAAAATAAAACAACGCTTTTAACAAGAAACGAACTAAGGATTGAAAGTAAAATACGTGTGTTAGTTACTTGTGTTGAAAAAATCAACTATTTCTACACTAATAGTGTCATCATCATAATCATCATTTCAGCCGAAAGACGTCCACTGTTGAACACAGGCCTCCGCTAAGTGTCACCACAATGAACGATCCTGTGCGTCTCACAGAGTGCGGATTCCCGCAACCATTACCAGGTCGTCGGTCCTTATTGTGGAAGACCTACCAATGATGCCTCTTTCAGTAGGTACGCAACCGCGAATCCAGAACCTTTCGCGTGCATCGTGGCAATTGTTCGTATAATTTATCGTAATAATAATATGATGAAGATGATTCAATAACCACGAAAATAAATGTGACAATTCACATGTGGTTACATGTGAATTGTCACATTGGCAACTGATGCAATAATATTAAGAAAGTAAACAAGTAAAGTTTTGTTCACTCATCTATTACGGCTTTATCTATACATCATAGTATCATAGCGTATCTCCGGAAATTGTTTCCTTATCGCGCCATATGTAGCGATACACAATATCTCTGCCTCCTTCTGAATAACAAACAAATTGGAAGAAAGTACCTAATGTTTTTTTCCTGGTAGCTGTAACATCTTTAGAAATAACTTTATTTCATGTTCCATTAAGTTAGTATGTGTACTCTGTATACTTATAAACCACCCACGCAGTATTTAATAACTTATTTTACAACTAATTTACGACACTCTAAGCGTCCCTGCACACGGTCAACTAGAAAAAAACGCTAGAATCGGCAACAAAAAAAAAGCTAGAAGCGGCCGTAAAAAACAGCTGAAGTGCGCGACACCTTGAGTCTGGAGAAGCTTGAAGCCGCTTCAACCGCTTTTTTGTGGCGGTACCCCCGCACACGAGCCACAAAATAAATGCCGGCTCAAAAAGAAGCTTGAAGCGACGTTTTTTTTTTGTGGCTTGTGTGCGGGAATAATAAGCTCTAATAAATAAAAAACTGCTAGAAATTTATGCAGTAAAGTCTTTACAAAAAACCGCTACATTGGCCGTATTATAAGCAGTTTCACCGCTAATTTTAATTTGAAGTCAGTCAAGATCAGTGTTTTTAATATGCGAAACCTGAATATAGCTTGTTTAGAATCAAGAACTGAATCGATTCCAATAATTTTTACACCATGTTATATATTTTCCCAAAAATATTTATAAAAGGTCCCAACACCATCAACACTAAGTATAACACAAGTGACCATGTATTTATGTCACCAACCAGATACCATAACGGGCTTATAACTTTGGGATTTTTCACAGGTTTGAAATTTGCCGGGGTTATCCGAAACGAAACTTGAGCTCCGGTATGAAGGCTAGAAGGAACGGCGTGGGGTTTTTAGTCAGTAAGAGTCTGAAACTATGTCCCGCTCCACCCAAGAGCGGGTTTTGTCATAAGATGATTTTCCGCATCGAAAAAAAAAAAACAAGTTTCAAAATTTTGTACATCGATTCTTTACATAAAAATGATAGGTGTTTCAGGTTTCGCATATACTAAAAATAAGGTTGTATACGACCTCTCCGAAGCTACGCCAACGGGTCCTCTACTGAGGCCATGGGTCCGCTTCCGAAAAGGATTTCCAAGGTTTTAGAATTTTATGGAACCAGTCAAACAACGGGGGTGAATTTTAGTCAGTAAAATTCTGACACGCCCTCCCGCTCTGCTGTAGAGCGAGAGAAGTAATTGGATGATTTTAAACCAAAAAAAGCAAAAAATCCGGTCCTCTACCAATCGCCAATCAGACATCTTTTTAGGGTCGATGGTCCGTCTAAATCCGGTGTCCCACGCGACGCTTGTCAATATTCGGTTTTCATTTTCTCCACGGGACTTACCGGACACATATTACCAACCCATTGCCATTTCAGTTGGCTAACTCTACAAGCTATTCTCCATTCGTGTTAAAATTAGTCATTCAATTAAACCTTTTTTACTGTCTGTTCAACAGATTTTGACTTTTATTGCGTTGCTGGCAAGATACAATAATTTGCCACTTTTTTGCTTTTAGTAAGTAAGTAAGAAGTAAGGCATAACGATGGCATCGTTATACCGGGTCCGAGTGTGATTACGGTCCATTCCTTCTCCTATAGAGGAGGCCTGAGTCCCAACAGTGGGAACATTATAAGGCCGACTATGCTATAACAACAAAGCTTTCTAACACTGAAACATATTACGTAGTACAAGTACAAAGCTTTAAATTAAGACAGATGTGCCGAAAGATTTATTAACACGTCGGTCTGAACAGCTAATATGTCTTATAGGAAACGCTCAATTTATTTTAAATTAACTTGGAGCCGAGTTCATTCACATATTAGAAGTGAATTTTGTTGTGTTCGTCTTTTCTTAAACGTTGGCAATTTTAGATTGTTTAAGACTTGGTTCGAGCCATAAATATTAGTGAGTTAAGAAAAAATAATAAAGTTAATAGAGCAGTGGCCACCGACTTACGAGTTGTAAGTTGCAGGTTAAAACCCAGCTATACGCATTAATTTGTGTAAATTATTTCATCATCACTACTCCCAAAACGGTGAACGAAAACATCGCACTAGAACCAAAAATTCGAAGATATGTAACATCCACCAACCCGCACTGGGCCCACATGGTGGATAACTACGGCCCATTTTGTTTCCCAACAGTGGGAACATTATAAGACCGAGTGTGATAATAAAAAATGCAAACTCTAATAAAACAGCAGTTGCTACTTATATGTTTTCAGAAATCGTACATGATCAAAATTCAAAAAAAAAAAAAACTGAAACTGTTTTCAAACCAAATAGTTGAGCAGTGTTAAAAATTAAACTTACTTGAAGCAAGTGTTTATTGATGCTTAGCTTAATCTAGCCAGACAAAACACTATTAAAACACTAGTCTATGTTTTATTTGAAATTCGATATAGTCTGGAGAAACAAGTTTAATAAATAGCATTTAGTTAGAGGATACATTTCGGCGTGCTAAAGTGGACTGAGCTCTCTTAGATCAATCGTTAATTAATCTCAAATGATTGATTTGCGCGCTGTTAGGTAATTTAGGTGACCTTTAAACGCTTTTTACGAATCTTCAATGACTTTGGGGAAAATCTACTTAGGTAGATTTAGATAAATTAATTATGTTCAACATATTCTTTAAATCGAGGTAGTTTCTTACTTGGAAATGTTTTTTTACTGTCAAATCGTTCTTTTATTATTAGAATTTTGTATACTTGTATACTTTATTATTTTTGTATCCTTAGGGTAAAACGGGAATAGGGTTTAACGTTTACCAAGACTCCGCCGTCCGTCGGTCTGTCACTAAGCGGTATATCATGAATCGTAATAGACAGTTGAAAGTTAACAGATTTCTATTGCATAATAACAACAAATACTAAAAAACAGAATAAAATAAAAATTTAAGGGGCCTCCTATAGAACAAACGTCATTTTTTTAACGTTGTTTGCTACAAAATCCTTCTTGCTCGAGTCCGACTCTCACTTGGTGGGTTTTTAATTTAAGTTTAAATAACTAGTTATGTACTAAAGTACCTACACAAGCCACCTATATTTACGTACCTTGCAATACCTATAAATATCAGACAAGTCGCAGTCGTGGCCAAACAAGTACTTACAACGACGATATTTATTCGTTTTTACTTGCATGCACTCATGCAGTGAATCCACTTAATAAAATGGGGGCCATCAAGACAATGAAGTGGACATGACGTCACTTAGCAAGCTACAAATGCAACAATTTTGCTGGTATCATTTGCGTAGAAGCTCTTATCTTGCCAGTCACGGACTGTTTAAAGCATGCAGTGAGTTTGGATGCAAACAATTTGTTGATAAGAGACATTTGCATCTAGGTATTTTCAATTGTTCGCTGTTGAACTTGGAACGCCTCCATGTAGTAAATTGTTCTTTTATAGTTGGCAGACGGAACTTAATACATAGATTGTTTTTTTTTTTTTTTTGTTCGTGTGTCTTTTTTTTGTTGCGAAAAGAGATTTTAATTCTGATATAAGTAATCTGATTTTCATTCAAAAAACACGGGTTCCATAACAAAAGATCAAGTCTTTCAAAAGTGTCTGGTTTAAGCAAAAATTTAGGATTTTCGTTCCGAGGACAAAAGAAAACCACACTATACATTCATACTTCCATACATAACAATTACTTACGTGCTTACACCTAAGCCCTTGCGTCCACGTCTGAAGTTATTATGACAGCAAGATTGGAGGATTAAGACCCGATTGAGATATAGATAAGACGTGTTCTGTAGACAACGGATATTACTCTTGCAGACATGGTTCCGGGTGGATAGTAAATAAGGAAGATTAGGGTTCGTAAAGGTATTTTTGTGTTTCCACTTTCCTGACAATTACCTTTTCATATTGGTTCAAGCAACAAAAAAGATTGAAGTTTCATAGTAATCCTACTTTCTTTCAGCTATTACTAACATTACAAATGTAAACATCTGAATTCTTTTTGTAAAATACTTATGATCTCGTTATTACGTTTCCTAAGGTTTTCCGATCTTCACGCAGGCAAAGCTGCCAACAAAAGCTATATATACTATTTTATTTAACTTCACTATACTATCCTCTTCTCCTCAAGTTGTTTTTCCAATGTCGGTGGTAATGACCACATAATGGTTTCAAGACTTTCTCATTGATAATTTTCCTCCACTGGCTTTTGCTTTCTACGACATGCAGAAGTTTTTGGATTCTGATCTGAACAAAACCGAACCTCCGTAGGTTTTTTTTTTCAGATCATTTGCCACTAATAAATTACCTACAGTAGGTTGTCAGCAGGTTTGTGGGCGATACGATATGAAGTCGAAAATCTTACGAAGGTACTATACAATGTATAGTACTCGTACCTTCGTAAGATTTTTTTGATGTGGGAATCGAGTTGTATGGAACCTTTATACATTCAGCAATCCTGGCCATTTTTAATGGATAGTAGCTGCAATATCGGTTTGTTCGTCCTATGTTCTATCCACGAGATAGGCATCATCTTTCTGTAGCACCACATTTCGAAAGCCTCAACGCTTTTGTGATCAGCGGCTTATATTTTGTCAACGTCTTTGCTCCGTACAAGAATATGAAAACACAAGGGGCCAGTGACTGTTTTGTCTTGTTTGAGATATCGCAGCGCTTCTATATTCTGCTGAGTTGCGACATGGTACTCTTGGACATATTTTGTGCCTGCAGACCTCATCATCACATGAACCATTGTTACTTATAGTAAAACCAAAATAATCCTACGAGTAAAACTGGTTTTGTTTAACAGGTTAATTAAAGTGATTAATTGTTTAGTATCACTAGGATACTAATTTATGTAAGTGAAATTTTTACAGTTTAATGTTTTCTGCTCAGTGAAACTTACTACACGAGTATACTACAATCCCTTTGTATATTTTTCCGACTCTCACGCAGTCCAAACCGCTTGTAAAAATTAGTAGTATAAAAAGATTTTTGGAATTCTTAGTAAACATATTCTCATGTTTCTACGTTTTGTAGTAGGACAGTAAAGTCAAGATAAATGCATAAAATAATTATAATAACAACTTAATTAAACGTTAATGTTCGCAATACGTGAAAGTTTTCTGGATCTAATAAAGAGTTATAGAGTGTGCTACCTCTTGGCAATATCCTCCCGGAGTTAATCAAGAGTGCTGGCGGTTTTATTGGCAGGTGCTACTGCTTGCTCGTAAAACACACGTAGCTCAACATTTACCTCTATATTCTAAGTCATGCACTCGACTCAACCTCAACTCAGACACTCTATAAACTTGACTTTTGTAGCTATTTCAGTGACATTAATCGCAGTTTTTTTTTCTTTTAAATGTTTTGGGTGTCACCAAGTAAAATGGTCTTATCTAGACGAAGTTTCCTTGAAAGAACTTGGAATATATTATTTGTAAGTGTTAGTAACGTATTCTCAGAGGAGACGAAATGGAACTGTCGAATAAAAAAGTTGACATCCACTTTTCCGTATACTTACCTTTCTATGTCAGAAGTAACGACACACCGAAATAAAACCGCAAAATAATTTTATTTTTAGGTTTTATTTAATATAGGTATCCATTGAGAACGATTGTAGGGGAAGGTAAACTCTCCCATAAAATCTTTTTACAGATATTTTATTTCACAGTTGGGTTGGTTCTAGTCGTGTGTGTAGATCCAATTCTACATTGTTTCTGAATGCGTAAGTTTTAGCGGTCAGTAAGTTAGCTCTTATGTATTTTTAGTTATATCTTGCTTATGTATTTTTTACCTACAACATTTTCCCCTCGGGCTATCGACATGCAAAGCTATATGTAGAAGAAAATTTATGCACAGTATTTATTAAGTAAGTCTATATAATTTAGTAAGTCAATATTGCACAACTTACTGGCTCGTACAAACCAGCTCAATCAGATCGTTCAAAAAATGCACTTGGCTTACCTTCTTATTGGTGAAGTTTCAAAGGCCAGATTTCTTCTACAATGAGCTCAGCTTCTTCATTATACTTATACGACAAGAATGTGGCAGAAGGCAATGTTTGCAACTACTCTCATCGCAGTCGTTTCGCAGCATCTAAACTATTGAATAATCTACCACCGCCTGTTAGAGCAACAAATACCATTAGCGTTTTTTAAGCGATCTGCTCGATTTTGTTTGTCAGACTTCACGATCAAACCACAGATCAAACGAATTTGTTAGCTCTTTGGTCATACTCAGCGTATGATTTTGAACTTTGTTGAGCTGTTTACTGGACTGGGCTACTTAGGCTGTTGTCTACCGTAACGTCCTTCATGACGCCAAGCCGACTGAGAATTGGAGATATTGTTTGACATACGCTGTCTATAACATTCAAACTTATTCGTCAAACACGACGTCAATCAAGATAATCATCAAACGCGACCAAGGCGTAGATTGTTTTACAAACGAGTTAAACAGAGCTGCATACTATCAAATAACTCAATAGAATTTGATAAACATTTTATAGTTTAGAGGCGCTTTAGAAGTGTTAACGGAATTTATAGTAGACGCGCGACGAAAACTGGACTTGATCAATTAAAATGTTTGATTGATATGACAGCGTGCTGGAAATGCCTCGAAACCGGTAGCTGTTTACTATAGCTCAAATTTTTTTAGTTAATTAATTTTTAACAAACTTGATAACATTTGTTCTTATTGCTATGATTACCTACATAAACTTATAATATAAATACATAAAAAAAATTCATATGTGTATGTATAGTATGCATATATTGTTTACGCCTTTATGTTATTTATCATTTATATTAATTTTATCCAAAAAAAAAAAATAACATCAACAGTCAACATACGGTTCAATACAAAAACCAGCTCAGTACCCCTAGCCAAATTGCTAATCTGCAATAATCAACGCTAGTAGAAAGCTTCAAATGTACGGGAACAACATCGTCGCAACGCTCGGTCACGTGGTCAGAACAAAAGAACTGGCGGCAAGGTCAAGTCGAAGCGTTCGATGCAAGCGAAACGGTTATAACTTGGCTAGGGGGGCAGGTAACTTCTTACAATCCAGTGTGAGAAAGGGATATTGTTTATATCGCTTTCTCTATCTTACGTCGAAATTATAAGCATTTCTTAACGTCATATTCGAGCCCCAGGCTTTTTGCTGAACTGAATCTAATTGATGTCTTTGTGAGGTGACAATGCACCTATTTAAAATTTAAGATTTTTTCAGGGTTTTGAATTGATTGTGTTGAAATTTGGTGCACGCACGAATACGAAGCATAAATTAATGGATTTGAATTGGCGGTCACATTTGGCATACAAATCGAAAAATTAAAAATATACCTGTACCGTGCAACATCACACTAATATAATATAGTGCGAAAGTTTGTGAGTGTGTATGTTTGTTACTTCTTTACGCTTAAACGACTGAATGGATTTCGATAAAACTTGTTACATGGGTAGATCATAGATCAACACATACGATACGATTTATCCTAGGATCTGTACGTTCCCTTGCAATAATTTACAACTACAACGCGGGTGAAGCCACTGGCAGCAATTAATTTTAAAATAAGTCGAGGATATAATAATAAACAAATGAGTGAGGTTGGGGAATTTCCTTTTTAATTCATTGACATTACAATAATCAAAATAGATCACTCGTTATGATATTTTACAACAACAATAATTATTTATCTATTTTTAACAATGATATTAATTACTATAACATTTTTAATGTGACTCGCGTTCTTAGACATCTGTTACGTAACTACGAGAAAATAAACACATTTTTTTTTTAAATATAAAACTATACTCACTGTCCTTCCCCTATTTTTTTGCCTAATAAATCTAGCTAAGGTAATGATAAAAAAAATAAACAGATGAGTATTTATAGTCGCATTTATTCGATGTTTTTTTAATATCTTTGGAATTTAAAAGTAATTTTAACAAAATGAACGTGTACACCCCGTGGTCGCATAACAGATTTATTACATTTTTTTTTTTTTTTATAAAAATCACATTTGACCAAACACTATGGAATTACATAAGTGTACTGCGTAAACTCGACAAATGGATGTGCGATTAACGTTTGTGCGATAAAACTGAACCGCAACTCAACATAGTTCGAATGCACGCTGGTGCGACACACTGCACCTCGACATTATTCGAGTGCGACATGAAGAATTAACATATTGTAGAGCATCCCGAAATGGACAGGTCCTAACCTATTAAAAGGCTAAGGTGGGAGCGAAGTGGAGCGGAGCTCCTTCTTTAGCCTTTGTGGTTACTTTTGTAATAACCACCCAGAAGTTGAACCACCGCGGAGTGGAGCTTCCTCGTGCTATCTTGGCAGATAGGGTAGTGTCAAACTATTGTAATACTGCACTAACGTACTGCCGAGTTACAGTACTCACATTAGTAGTAGTCACATAAGTTTTTGTCGCACTACCGTAGTGTCGAACTACTGTCGCACAATCGTTTGTCACACCAGAGTGATGTCGAGCTTCATTCATTGAAGTGCATTCGGAATAAGGTGAGTCGCAGTACAGCTTTGTTGCATAAGCATTAGTCGCTAATCCTTTTGTCGAGTGTACTGTGTCAAGTACACTAGAATTACATCACTGAATATTTTTTAGATTATTTTTAACACTTCATTTTTTCACTTATATTTATATCTAATGAAACACACAGCCAAAGCCTTTTGATACCCATTTATACCTAACTAACGACACACACTAGTATAAAACTCGATAGAAATAAGTTTACTAAAAGCCAACTCATTGTAAATAAGTCGCTCTCAATAATATTGTAAAAATAATAACATCACTTCTTCAGACAATTTTTATTATTTATCTAATCCAAGTTACTTAAGCTATTTGTTCCATTTATTTACATAAGTATACTTTATTTACAGTCTGTTTTATAAACGCAGCAAATTATGTTTGATGTTGAACTAATCTATCATACTTTAACAATTTATGAATGATTAAATCTCTTTAGTAAGTACTCGCATACAATACATTATCTTGACTTTACACACTACGTACAAGATACAGTATTTTCGATAAAATGTAATTTACAGTCTCATCGAGTATGGATACAACATGTCGTTAATTATGAGGACCGAGCGGGCTCGTCGCACTTCACTGGAGGCATACATCGTGATACTGCTGTCACAAACATGAATAAAGTTCCTCTCACGTCCTTGATACGTCCGGTGATGTATGGCTCGACCCTTACAGATTCGGGCGGGAAACAACGGTACATTTAACATCAGGAATTCTCACTTTTCACAGCTTAACCTACACATAATTTATTGAAGTACCCTCCGTACTAACACATATTCAATTCGATTCAATCCACCCATCCACACTCTACATTAAACGCTTTTGTTATTATTTTGTGCTTAGCACATACTTTTTACAACCACCGTACTTAAAGACTATCAGTAGAGTATTTATGGACTTAAGTTACTCATATGTACACCTATCTAGTCTGACATACAGCGAATATACTTTATAATCACTTTGTTCGAAAAAATAAATAAATAGATACACACATAATTAATTTTTTAAATCACTGACACTGACAGATCTGATCGATAGCTTACATTATGATTCATTACCACATTATTTTAGAAAACAGTGTTCAACCTTCGAATATTGACTATGGATTTATGTTGCTAACTAGAATGTAAGGTGGAGTGTCACCCCGACGTAATTAATAGATTCGAGAATGAATAATGGGCAGTGCGTGCCAAAGATTACAGCTTTATGACACAGTGGGCAAGAGTCCGGATTATATCTGTAGGTACAGTCCCTTTAATCGCTTTATACTCCCATAAGTAAGCTTTTACGGCGGCTCCGTCCACTACATAAATTCCCAAGGACAATTTTTTACGTTATTTTACCATCATGTTTCAGCTAACATAGATTAGCACTTAAGACCAAAATGGACGTTTAAGTGCGCGTCAACATTTAAATATTAATAAAGCCGTAACTAACAATGGACAACAATGTTTTATGTACAGTTTAAAAATCGCTTAGAAACATCTATAAATTAGATCACACTGTTAGGCCGTCTACGTCACTTGTAGTCCTGCTCGAGCGAGCGGTAACGTGGTCACTGTCGCTTACACAGACGTGTCTCAGGTGAGTCCGCCGATGTTACAGTTCACGTGGTACATGTAGGTGGCCAGCTCCTCTCCTGTGAGCTCGTCGTCGATCTCTCGAAGACTGGAGTTGGAGATACTTCGAGGGGAGTCGACGGAGTCGGAGGGGTCGTGGATCCGAAGACGCCACGCGCGAGCCCAGTGTCCGTTCCCGCTCGGGGACTCGTTAACGGTTGGTAGATCGCGCCCGTTGTAGCACTGCGTACACAAACATAACAACTTTAAAATACAGTAAATTAACACAAAATAAAGGTAAACAAAATGAATGTCGTCTTTGTTTACGAATATGCACAGTTTTGACTATCATTGTTTATACCTAACGGAACAAATTCCTCAAACTGGAAGACATTCTTTATTTTAAAAACGATCAAAACATGTTTGCGATGTCCATTAAAAACCTATTAATAGTACCTAATATTAGCCGGACGTAGCCATCACTATCAAATCTTACTAGGTCGAATATTTTTACATGTTGACATCGACTGGTCGATCGATTGAACTCGATTTTTCTAAAGATAAAAATGCAGATAAATGCGTAAAACTCAACACGGAGAACGAAATATATGACACAATATTTTGTCCTTTTGTGCTCTAATCAAGCGGCAATGGGTTTTATTTAACTCAACAATATGAGATGGAGGGGAAAGACGTGTTTGTGTACATAACAGCTTATAGAACAAAACTCAACAAACCGAAAACTTGGGATAACATTATGTCTTCCCACAACTCTCAATGAAAAAAAGCTTAGCGTCCGCTTTCAAGGTAAAAAGAAATAAAAAGATTCAAATGATAGCGTTCAAATGATTTAAAGATGATGACAAAGTTGATGGCAAAAAGTGTTTACTCTGTGTGTTACCAATACTGCCAAATGTCAACAAATCTTCGTTATGAACGTGACCTGGCAAACTTGAACTGTATTTTGTAGTTAAGTACAAAAATAGGATAAAATGAAAATACTTCAGCAGATAGTCCAGCAATGAAATCAAATATACAAATACAGTTGATCCATTTCATTTAAATGCCTTCTTTGAAACCCTAAATTCCGGTCCGACAGTAATAAAATCCTAAAGCCTATAAGTCCTGTAACATTAGAATTTGGCGTGGAATCTATAGCAACATAGTCCGTAACTGGTAACACTGGGCTTTACGGAAATACCAAGAGCCGACAATAAAAAGAGTACAACGAATTGTTTCCCAAAACAAGTTATTTGTTTAAATCTAGGAGACAAGGAAGTTGATTCAGTATGTATCGTGTTTCAGGTAGAAAAATATTCAATTAAGACTGTAGCTATATATTCTTCTAAAACTATTAAAATTAAATTCAAAATGAGATTAAAGTATAAGTTCATTCTCGCGAACCCTCTCAACAAAACATTTTATGAGGATATTAATAGTTACCCCAGCGTGACATTAAAAGAAGTGTTAGAGTAGGACGAATTTGCACTAACACTTAATCTAATGTCATTGCTCGCATTTCACATGGTATTTTCATGATTATTAAGATTCAACCCCTGCACGCTTTGGCATATAAAGAGGCCTTGGCTGAGAGACCTTTACCTGAGCCCATTAACAGGTTATTACATTACGAATGACAGAAAGAGGATTATTAATTTGGTTTGTACGTGATGGTGTAGATAGCTGAGATTTTACGCTGTTGCCTGTCGGTTTTCTATCGTTTACATTTCAAGAAGTGAAAAAAAAAAGTCGGAATTGCAAAATTTGATTTTGTCAAGCTCGTTCCACCATTAGACCATAAGATCTACGGCAATGCACTACCGGTACATGATGGATATTTTACCTATAAGCATTCACAAAACGTTAAAACAGCTAAGGAGTGAAATTCTCTGCTGAAGTGTGTTGTAGAATAAATTACTTTTAACCAAACGTGCTCCAATTTCCATCATATTATCGCTTATCATCAGGCGAAATAGTAGTCAGAAAATAGAAGCCTATAAAAATGAAACCGCTAAAAACAACAATAGTGTCATACATTATTCTTTTCCCGAACGATGGCAATATCTATCTTGTCCATGCCTTTATTCAAAGTAGTCATTAAATCGGTGATCAAATAAAAAATCATAAATATATGTGCTTTGCATAGTGAATGTACTACTAGGATACACAGTTTGGAAAATATGAGGTTAGAAACTACTAAAACATTAAACACGCTAATTTTTTTTCTAGCCCGCATGTTAGTATCTGTTTTTTCCGTTCATTCATTACTAATGTAAACGTCAACCAGTTACACCATATCGAAAGCTATATGAATTTTAATTTTGTAAAAGCAAGTTGTTTTTACGAGTAATTTCAGCCTTATTTTATTTCCCCAAACGCCGTACAATTTAAGCCCCTATGTATTAAGTTTACGTTCATTGATGAATTATGAACGCAAAAACGAAAATCTAAGCGTCTTGAGAATATATGGGTGGAAAAACGCCTTGCCATAAGCAAGCCAGACCTCAGCAATATTTTAGGGGCTGCCTCAATAAATCCAAGAGTGAAATTATCACGTAAACCCGAGGCATGTTTAAGATGTTGACGTAAAATATTAAAAGGCATTAAATTTAGAAAATTGCTCTCGAAGATTCCTCAATAAAGTATAAAATAGACATTACTGCCGGTCAAGGGCAGATCGGCCCTATTACGAGTTTTTTAGATACAAACCAATAAACTTAACCTTGTGTTTATTACTATTGGCTATAACGGATATTTTATCTGATACAGTATGAAATAAGAATAAAAGTAATAGGATCCAACGAGTCCGATACCTAACAAAATAAGTAAAAAAATATGAGACCCAATTTCATGCGTCTATTGATTTGTCCTCGATACATCGACGGAGATAATCCGTGATTACGTGTTGCTGCATCATAATGTAACAGCGCTATAAATTCATATAAATAGGTTTTGTGTGGATTTTCAATGGCTGCATTTATACGTTTATTAAACAAGTCATAAAAATTTATGTTAAAAATAAGACATAGGCATACACAGTTTGGCAAGGCCTGTATCTTGGTGGCCCAAAAATTATGAAGAGTCAGCAGCCAGCAAGCGTTACGTAAAAATTTTCACAATAAAAATACAGAGCCAAGGAATTACATAAAATAAAAAGAAAATACTAAAAAACTATACAAATAAATTATCCTACCAGTTAGCAACGATAGTGCACAGTAACAGTGGAGTGTGTAATGTAAAGTGTGAGTGAGGGTGTGTGGTGTGTTTGTGTCTGTCAGTTTGTGTTAACTATTGCAACAAAGTAAGGTTTCTGTTTCCTCGTATGTTCGTCCCATTAACCATTTTTTTAGTTTATTTTTAGCCTCAGAGAACTCACTCGGTATTGCGAATATTCTACTCACAGCGTTGAAAATACGTATGGTCAGATATGTCGAGAACCGGACTGCAGACAAGGTCTTTAGCCTTGGAAGGCGGATTCTTTCATATGGTGTCCTGCCCCTTTTGTTGCAGCCAGTGAGAGCCGTCTTGTCCTTGACCAGTTTTAATAGAGAAGCCAGAATAAATAATTGTCGAACGCGTAGAACCCCCGCCTCCCTGTGTGTGTGAACAGCACGCTGAGCCCGTTCTAGTTCCAGCATGCAGGTCTTGGACATATATTATATAAACATATATTTATATTTCTTGACTGGCCTGTTGGTCTAGTGGTTAGTGGCCTTGACTGCTATGCCGGAGGTCGTGGGTTCGATTCCCACCCAGGACAAATGTTTGTGTGATGAGTATGATCATTTGCTCTGTGTCTGGGTGTAATTTATCTATATTATGAATGTATTTAGAAATATATAGGTATGTTTATCAGTTGTCTAGTACCCAAAAACACAAGCTCTGCTTAGCTTGGGACTAGACGGCGTTGTGTGAAAGTTGTGGAATATTATTATTATTTATTATTATTATTTATGACTTTTGCTGTCAATATTATGAAAGATTAAGGATAACACATGGTAATAATATCAAGTTAGTTTGCTGTGAGGAAAAAATAAATTCTTCTAAAGTAATTAATGAGAATCGTACATTCCTGTAAGTTTCTCAGAACTTGGCACCTATTTAGATCTCAATTCTTTAATTGGCGTTCGTCTCAATTCTTGGAGTTTTGCACGTTCTTTATGTAACTTGGTTCTTTCTCACATCTTTTTTGGTAAAATCTAATTTAAGTATATTCTATTCTATTCTAATTAACAAAAGAAAACTGATTTTTGAGTTCAACTTTCCTTTCGCAGGTATGCTGGAAGAGATTTCATTAGAAACTAGCTTTTGCCCGCGCGGCTTCGCTCCCGCTCTCCCTACTCTACCCTACTCCACCCTACTATACCCAACTCTACCCTACTCTACCCTACTCTACCCTACTCTACCCTACTCTACTCTATTCTACTATACCCAACTCTACCCTACTCTACCCTACTCTACTCTATTCTACTCTACCCTACTCTACCCTACTCTACCCTACTCTACCCTACTCTACCCTACTCTACCCTACTCTACCCTACTCTACCCTACTCTACCCTACTCTACCCTACTCTACCCTACTCTACCCTACTCTACCCTACTCTACCCTACTCTACCCTACTCTACCCTACTCTACCCTACTCTACCCTACTCTACCCTACTCTACCCTACTCTACCCTACTCTACCCTACTCTACCCTACTCTACCCTACTCTACCCTACTCTACCCTACTCTACCCTACTCTACCCTACTCTACCCTACTCTACCCTACTCTACCCTACTCTACCCTACTCTACCCTACTCTACCCTACTCTACCCTACTCTACCCTACTCTACCCTACTCTACCCTACTCTACCCTACTCTACCCTACTCTACCCTGCCCTACCCTACCCTACTCTACTCTACCCTACTCTACCCTACTCTATTCTACTCTACCCTACTCTACCCTACTCTACTCTACCCTACTCTACCCTACTCTATTCTACTCTACCCTACTCTACCCTACTCTACTCTACCCTACACTACCCTAATTTTATTTTTTTTCCATAAAAACCTTATCCTCACAATAACAATCACAACAAAAAAACCTTATCCTCACAATAACAATCACAACAAAAAAAAAAATCAGCCAAATCGGTCAAGCCGTTTTCATGCCATGTCGTGACAACGGAAAACGGGTCTCATTTTTATAAGCATCACGTTTGTAATATTTTTCTGTTTCCTTTTTCTTTTGTTTTATTTTCATGTGTGTAAATAAATTGTTAAATAAATAAATACTATTGTATTTAGCTTTAACCTGCTTTACAGTGCCTATTTTACATTTAACTTCAGGGATGATATGAAATGTCTGATACGAATATAGGAATTAATATTACGCCGGTTTTAGATACAATTATAAAATTATACGAAATTATTTCAGATTATCAGTTTCGGTGACAAAAATAAATTATTAAAGTAAAATACAACCAACCAATAGATGACTTTTACTTCTATTTTCTTTCATTTGTTTGGCCGGGCAAAACAAACATAAACTGAGAGACCTGTCATTTGGACACCGTTTTAATCCGATATTTTTATATTAAGTAGTTCTTTTTTTTTTAATTGATTGATTGATGGAAAGCAGTGATGTAATCGTTGATGGTAGAGCGCACTAGTTTATTAAGAGCCTACACTCTAACCTTGAAAACTCCTAAATTATAATCGCACGGCAAGACAGCAGCAGGCTTTTATTTTAATTGATATAAATATTTGCTTGACTGCGATCCCACCTGATGGCAAGCAGTGATACAATCCTTGATGGCGAGGCGCACTAATTTATTACGAGCCTATTCACTCTTGCCTTGAAAACACGGTTACGGGAGCTCCATAATATCTCTGTTTTACATTGGTATTATTGGCAATGATCACGATTTTCTGGCTATAAATTGTAAATTTTATAATGGGATTACATTGAGTAGTGGGATGAACAGTTGTGAATGGGATGACTGTACCTTCATATTTAATATTGTTTATGGTGTTTGTTAACATAATCTACCGATCGATCCATTTTGACGAAAATAAATTTTGGTCAAAATGGATCTGCGTAAGATAAAGATAATATTAAAATAAGTATTTTATTTCAGTCTCAATTAAATGAAAATACTATTCTAAATTGAAACTGTGATTCAAAATATTTTTAGAAAATGGTTTGAAATCCATTTCAGGCAATTTAAAAAAGGGCTCAGTTCGCATTTTTTCGTTTTTAGTACCCAAATATTTTTTTAAATAAGAAATTGTATAAAGTTTGACAGTCTATCTATTTATAAAAACGATCAATTTAAAAACTGTATTTATTCTGAGTACCGACAGCAAATCCATCAACACTAGCTGTCGACTTTAATTATAAATAAACAGCTTGACATTAGTCTGACAGCTAGTACACATTCAATTCGCTAATTTGTGCATTCTAGATGCTAATCTGATGACATTCACTAAAATAAATAAAACCTCTATGAACGTGACTAATTACCATAATCTATGCATTTAAAAGTAAAAATATGATAAGTAGGTCGATAATAATCTAGGTTTTGCGTCACTTACAAGTCTAATGGGTCCTTAAATTAGATACCTACTTTTACTATTTAAAGAATACTTCCCGGTCTTTGTTTCATAATGACAAGGTAGTAGTAAAATAAATAATAGATGCAGTGTTGTAAAATTAATAATTTTATGACTACATTTATGACTCGCCATCAATGAAGACAAAGGTACAGTGTCCATAAGACTCTTATAGACTGTGTAGAAACACAAATCTAAGTAATAAGTTTGTTTTCAAGTATGAATAACGATTATAACAGAGCACCACTACTACTACTAATATTTATTCCTACTACTGGTGTTATTACTATTCATCGATTTAATCGAAAACATTACCGCGACCCTAGACCGCAAAGAGCAATGAAGATACAAAAGTGGCTTTTAATCAGTCAATTCTGACATTTCTTCTCGCTTTATCTGGATAGAGCAGGAAGAGTTATTAATTGTTTTTTCTGTTCACCTCAAAAGAAAAAATACTACTGTTTTATTTATGCGTATTTTTATTTCAAAATGAACAAAAATGTATTTTCTAGAACTGTTACATATACTAAGTGATATCCCCTCAAGTTATATATTAAGAATTTAGGCGTCTTCAAGACTAGAGTGAATAGGCTCTTAATAAACTAGTGCGCCTCACCATCAACGATTGCATCACTGCTTACCGTGGTGGGATCGCAATCAAGTATTAGTTTATATCAGATAAAAAAAAACGCCCAACTTTCTTTAGAGGTGAACCAACTTTAGAGATTCAGATAGAACCTATGTATCAAATGGAATTAAGTTCTATCGAGACACGAGCAGCCTAGGATACTGCAGTAGGTACGTGGGCTAGAATCTAAGCAGGTACTTTACTTTGTGTAATTTCATCACCCCAGCTCTTAAACCGATGAAGGAAATTGTCTTGAAGGTACTAATAAATCCTCAAAAAATAAATAGAAGTCACCTACCAAAGCTATGTAACCCGCAAGTACAGTAAATTAATGCCTTTTTTTATTATTATTGATAGGCTTGCGGTTGACCACCATCTCACCTGATGGTAAGCGATGATGTGGTCGACGATGAAAAACGCCTGCCTAGAAGTAGCCTATTCACTCTTGACTTACAGACCCTTAATTCCTTTTCTATTCTGAGTACCTTGGTCTATGCAATAGAAAATTGTAGCCTGATAATAATGTTAGGAGGATAATAATGTAAAAGTCATATAAAAGTCTGTCTCATTATTTTCTTCAAACTAAATAATTCAACAAGTTTTGAGTCACTATTTTGAACAACAAATTTGTCTCAATTCAATCAATTTATTTGGAAAGGTTTCATAACAATTTTGTATCTCTCTTTATATTAGAGGTAAAATAAACAAAAATAAATGATTTTGCACTAAGACTATAAAATGCATTCTAAAAATATGACATCAAAGTTACCGGAAGGGCCAAATGAGCAATGCAACACGTCTTCAATAATGCATGAAGATTGAGGTTGAATTAATATTTGACAGTAACGTGATCTTCCTGTTTATTAAAATCTTGAATGCTCCTCCAAATATATTAAACATTTAGCATAACAATTTATGAATTCTTCTTTAAAATAATTTAAAGAATTTTGTGCAACTAACCCTTATCATGGATGCGTGTAGAGCAGGAGTTCAGCTTCTTAATCGCATCAATGATAGTTATTTCAGAAAACATTTAAAATAGAAAATTTCTTTGAATTACTAAATAATAACAATCACAAAGTATAAGAAAAGAATAAAAGAAAAAAATTAAATAAAAATCTACCGAACCCAGTTTCAAAACTAAATAAAGATTCTTATCTCACAAACAGTTCCTAAAACGACCCCTAAAGTTCAAGGAGCTTACTTAGCGATAGCGAGGTAACCCGTATATATATGTATGTATATATAATTAAATTAATAATAAAATCGAACACATACTAATGCGACATGTTATTTTAATATTTTATTACAAATGGCTTTTACTATATAATGAGAACTATATTTAAGCAATACAACTTGTAATTAAGGCTTTGACATTGAAGTTTCGAGCCATGTTTTGAATTAATTGAAGGTGTTCTTCAATTATTTATCTTTATTATGTATTAATGATGTTGTTTAAGTGGTTTTATATAAGCAAAGTATGAAAATACCTACTTGACGACACACACATGACAACGTACATGTTCAAAACAGTGGACATAACAAACAAGTACTTATTCGGATCAAATGAAGGACAAAGTAAATATACACACGCAAGTACAAACAACAAAAATAATTTGAATTGAATAGAAATTACAATTTTGGACACAAAACTAAGTACCAAAACTGTCCATAGTATTTACCTATGGTTTTTAAAATTAATTGAAGTGGAGATGCAATTTCCTGTAGTGCTATTATGTAAATATCTCACCGTAAGAACTAAGGTGAGCTTGAAGCGAGGTATGAACCCTTTTCTTACATAAAGCCTCACACAAAGCATAACGCGCATGCGACAGTCACTCTCTGGATGACTTCAAAAGTAAAATTAAAGAGCACTTCCTTTCATAATTAATATATGTTAGTGTTTATTAGTGTTTGACCTTTTCCTAATATCTCTGCGTAGGCACCCGAAAAACAAACAATGAATTCCTTTTCATTAAGGATCAAGATACATATCGATTCAAGAGAGCTTTATCTATGTCTTTATTTTAGTTTTTGAAGTTAAGAATGTCAACAAATGTAGGATGGTCAATGACCCACGTTTGATTTTCAAATGATTCCACGTTTATCTGGCCTATCTTAGTAAATGCCGTTTTTAAGTGAGAGGAAAGGAAAAATACAAGCATAGGAAAGTGCAATTCGGTGCTGACAGGTTCACAACACTAAAGATCTCATCGTGAAAACTTGTGCTTGTAATCTGGAATTGAGCTATTTCAAGAAAAGACATTGGCTTATTGCGCGCTTCCCCTAAGAGTCCCTACACATAGGCCTCAAAAAAGCCGCTTCAAGCTTCTTTTTGTGGCGGCCTTTTTTTGTAACTCGTGTGCGGCGATACCGCCACAAAATAACGCTTGAAGCCGCTTCAAGCTTCTCTGGCCACAAGCTGTCGCGCGTTTCAGCTGTTTTTTGCGGCGGCTTCTAGCGTTTTTTTGAGGCCCGTGTGCCAGTAAGTTTTCACGGTGACATTTTGACACATTAGTCTGACTGGTGATAAGCATTAGTAATAAAGAGTAGGTACTAACTACTTAGTGTTAATAAAGCGTTAGTTACCGTAGCCCATTGTTCCCATTTAGTATTTGATTGTGGGCCTGACCTCACCTGCGCTCGCGGCGGCGCATCATACAATTGTGTGGTGGCGGTGGACAGTCTGCGCAGGCGGCGGGTACCTCGCGCGCTGGCGCAGACCCCGGGGCCCCCGGCCCGCAGCCGCTGGGATGCGAGGAGTGCGCTGTATGTGCGGCCCATGCGCGGCCCGCCCCGGCCGCACCATGTTGCTAACGTAACCTGTAATAAAAATAAACATTTAGTTGGATAACAAGGGTAATATTAGCAGAATAATAATTATGATGGTAAAATTTTTACAAAACAATTGTGAAAAAATCAATTTGCTAACAACACAATCAATCAATCAAAGAATAAAATTGTTTTCACAATAGTGAAAGCGATTGTATGGTGGTTGGTCCAATTTTTTTTAATAATAATGTACCTATCTCCTTCTGTATATCAT